>QLTV01002416.1:81272-107372 GCA_003457575.1 Thermophis baileyi | reverse complement strand
CACCTTTTACGAACATCTGACAAGCAAAGTCAACGGGGAAGCCAGATTCACTTAACAACCATGTTCCTAACTTAACAACTGCAGTGATTCACTTAACAGATGTGCCAAGAAAAGTCGTAAAATGGGACAAAACTCACTTAACAAATTTCTCATTTAGCAACATAAATTTTGGGCTCAATTGTGGTTCTATGTTGAGGACTAGCTGTATTCTATTTTATTTTGTTTTAATTTTATTTTATTATTTTGTTTTATTGTTTTATTTTTTGTTTTGTTTTGTTTTGTTTTATTGTTTTATTTTATTTTATTATTTTATTTTATTTTATTAGATATATTTGCTGTCCACCTTGCTATGAGGTGACCCTAGGTGGCTTACAACATTAAAAGCTATAAAACCATAAAACACAAATATTTCTAAAAACAATACAATAGAATTACAATCAAAAGTAAAATTATAGTTAAAGGAGGGGGAGAGAGGGAGCAGGATGTGCAGGAGGGGAGGTGGGATTTTCTCCTAATCCATTAACAACAGCGTGATACTTTATTATTATTATTTATTAAATTTGTATGCCGCCCAACTCCCAAGGGACTCTGGGCGGCTATACTCCCCCATTAGGGCCACAAGCCAGCTGGCAGAGCCAGGTGTTCAAGCCCTTATGGAAGATCAGAAAGGGGGGGGGGATAGCAGATCTCATTTTGGGCAGAGATAAGATGTTCTAAAGTGCAGGAGCCACAACAGAAAAGGCTCCTCATGCTTCATTTGAAATCTGATGGGGCAGCAGAGGGCTGAGATGGCAAGAGGAAGTCTGTCAGTGCTGACACAATAACATTATCAGGGAGCCTGGCAGGAGCAAAGGATACAACTGAGAATGAGGAGAGCTCCATCTTTATGAAGATCAGCTGCATCACTTTGGGGAAACACTGTCACTGTTTAGTAAAGGCCAAAACTATTAATTTTCTTCAGGGAGCAGACTGAAAAGCTTGTATGTTGGTGTTAAAGAAACTGAAATCATATTAGAGGAGGGGAAGAGGGGCTTCTGTTTCTGAAAAGATTCACCAAGTTGCCAAAAATAAAGGTTACTACTGGGATCATCTTGCAGTTGTGTCCTGGAATATGGAAAGAAGCAAATTGCATATCATTTGGAAAAGGCCAGCTGTGTCAGCTTTAGTGAGGCACAGGGCACTTTTTGGGGCACTAAATGTATGTGGTTCAGAAACCAAGGAACAGGATTGCGACCCAAGGCAACTTGTTACGTTTCTGGATTCTACCCAAAATGTTCTGGGAAAATGCTGGAAGCTCTGGGAAAAGACTGGAGCTCTATTATGACATACAGTTCTAATTTTATTTTTAAGTTTTGTTAGCTGCCTTAAGTCCTCTTCAGATTCCAAAGGCGGGATAGAAATCGGGGGGGGGGGGAATACATAGCAGACAGATTTACCTGGACTTTATTTTGCTGGCCTCCAAAGTGGAAGTTTAGGCTCTGAAAAATGGGAGAAGCCATATTCATCGCAGGATATCCCATTCGGTGTTAACCCCCCCCCCAACATTAAAAGGTAAAGGTTCCCCTCGCACATATGTGCTAGTCGTTCCTGACTCTAGGGGGCGGTGCTCATCTCCGTTTCAAAGCCAAAGAGCCAGCACTGTCCGAAGACGTCTCTGTGGTCATGTGGCAGGCATGACTAAACGCCAAAGGCGCACAGAACGCTGTTACCTTCCCACCAAAGTGGTCCCTATTTTTCTACTTGCATTTTTTACGTGCTTTCGAACTGCTAGGTTGGCAGAAGCTGGGACAAGTAACAGAAGCTCATCCCATTACGTGGCACTAGGGATTTGAACTGCTGACTTTTCGATCTACAAGCTCAGCATCTTAGACACTGAGCCACCGCGTCCCTTCCCCCAACATTAATAGTCCCTTATTAGAGAAATCCCTGCCCAGTTGTTTTAACTTTCTTGATAATTAGTTTTTAAAAGTATCAATATATGGATTTTTGATGAGGCAAAGACTATCCATAGGAACCTTATCCAGTAGTCGTTGGAGAACAAAAAAAAATATGAAAGTTGGGATTCCTTCAGTGCTCAAATAGGAACCTATTGAACTGTTTTTCCTTGTGCCAGATTATATGTCCATGACTGCTTTGAAATGGATCACGAAATCTTAACTTTTGATTTCTGCCTCTCTTTTTTTAGAGTTTGGGGAAACTCTTTCTGAGCGATGCCAGCCTCCAGCAGCACAGCCTGAGGCTAGAAGAAACAGCATTAAAGTGGAACCAGACACCAGCCGGCAATGAGAAGCAGGGACGGCCTTGCTCAGCCAATAAGCAATAATACTCCAGCCAGCTCTGAGCGTTAGACAGGGGGGGCTGTCCTCTGCATCACTCCCAGGGAGGCCTGTGGGACTTCCTCGCAGAAGGCGAGCTGTCATACTAGCACAACCAACTCTTCACCCTGTTCTCTTCATAAAATGGAGAGCATGCTTTGGCTCACAAACAGAAGAGCATGGACCTATGGACGGCGAATGACGTAGGAAGAAAGCTTGCCATCTTAATTTAACTCAGCACAGAAGGGGGTGCCCTGGCTACAGTTGATAGCATGAGCTCAGGTAGACCAAATCTCTGGCCCTCTGATGGACTAATGGAAGGTCATACTTACCCACAGCCTTTCCTCCCACGTGAGACTTGAAACTGAGGGGTACACAGCCATAAAAAAAGCACATAAATCTCCTGTACATATTTTATTGAAAGGCATATAAGTGATTGGCCATAAACAATACATCTTGTTCCCAAATCGTCCCCGTACTCTCAACCACACGCATACACATGAAACATGTTTGTCGCTGACCTTCAGTCTTTGTCACAGATGTTTCCTGTATGCGCAGAAACTGCATCCCCAGGACTGTTTGTAGCACACACACACCCTGCAAACCATTTTGCAAATTGCCATAGAAAGGATAATTCTTGATGTGACAGAAGGAAGAAAAGATGTATCAAAAAAGACACCGGAGGTTACTATGCTATCTGTATAACTAAGCAAAATATGTAAATTGAATTAAATTCAGTTTTTGTGTCCCCCTCCCCTCCACTGGAATATGGTCCCAGCAGTCACTTTTAAGCCCAAGAATGGTCCTCAGATCAGGAGAACTGGGGCATCTTAATGTCATACATTTTGCCCATCCCCAGAATTTTCCTGTTTTTTATCGTGTATACAGTGCTGAAAATATCCTCATTACTTCTCTTGCCTGCTGATTTTATATTGTGGTTAATCATCAGAAGACTGCTGTTCAGCTGAATTTGGAATGCTTGGAGGTATTTTGTTTCCTAATGGCTCTATGGAGGCTAGAAGTTTACCCCATTTAAAATAAGGATTGAACTGCTGCCATTTGGATATGGGCACACTAGCAACAGCTGCCTCCACACTAAACTGCATCCCAGCAGCAGTTTTAATTTGTGTACAGGTAGTCTTCGACTTACGACTGCCATTGAGCCTAAAATTTCTGTTGCTAAGCGAGACATTAAGTGAGCTTTGCCCCGTTTTACGACTTTTCTTGACATATTTCTTAAGTGAATCACTGCAGTTGTTATGTTAGAAACACAGCTGTTGGGTGAATCTGACTTCCCCATTGACTTGGCTTGTCAGAAGGTCTCAAAAAGGGATGACATGACCTCAGGACACTGCAACTGTCATAAATACAAAATGAGTTTCCAAGCGGCCGAATTTTGATCATGTGACCTTGGGGAAGCCGCAATGGTCGTGCAAAAAACGGCCGTAAGTCACTTTTTTCAGTGCCATTGTAACTTCGAATGGTCACTGTTGTAAGTCAAGGACTACCTGTATTCTATCGAAACTATTGATGCAGGGAGGTGAATTAATATCAGAATCCATCCCTTTTCTACCAGAACACTTTGAATTTATAAAGGATCCAACAAAGGCGGATGGGACGCCTTGCTGGAACGTCATTCTCTCTCAGTGCTCCCCTACTCCTTTCCTAAGGCTTCTCGCTCCTATTCTCATTTATACAGGTAATACTCAGCTTACAACCACAATTGTGACCAGAATTTGTCTTGTTAAGCAAGGTAGTGGTTAAACGAATCGTGCCTGATTTTATAATATATATTTTTTGCCACGGTTGTTAAGCAAACCACTGCAGTGAAGTAAATCCAAATAATACCAAATTCACTTTGCTTGTTGGAAGGCATCTGGGTAGGTCACAAATGATGATCACGTAACCCCCCCCCCAGCCCCCCATGCTGCAACCATCAAATAATATATGCCGGTTTCCAAGTGCCAGAATTTTGATCACATGACTGTGGGGCTGCTGTGACAGTTGTAAGTGCAAGGACTGGTTTTGTAAGTCACTTTTTTCAGTGCCATCTTAACAGGAACGGTTGTGTGTCGAGGATTACCTGTACTTTTCTTCCCTACCACTTCAATTTCCTGTAATCGGGAAGAGGAATGAATAGCAAAGAGGAAACCAGTGCCATCATAGCGAGAAGTAGATGGACTGATCTCTAACGACATGCAGAAAATGGAAGCTCCTGCATGGATCTTCCATTTTGAAGCAGTTTCATAGAAAGTAAAATCAGCTAATGAAAAATTACAGGCTTTTGTAAGTCTGCTGGATGAATATCCCTTACTAGTTTCAGGTTCATGTCTGACCACACACCCACACCCCGATGGTTTGGTTTATAGTAACTGCTGTATTTGCTGAGATTTTTGAACGGGAATTAGAACAGATATTTCTGGAGTTACCACCTCTTGAGCGGAACAAGTTGGATTCGGTGCCCTTAATAAACACACATGCAACAGAGTCAAATTGTAATTCAATTTGCTGCTCTAAGGGAACATTAAGGGAATAGGAGAGCATTTCCTTACAAAGCTTTCTCAGTGGTATAGTCCTCTTTTTGCTAAAGAAGTGAATGGGGAAATAGGGGTGATGCTGAAATTGAGAAAACCTTAAAAAGGAAGGGAATTAAGCCCTTGTGTGGCTCTGGGACAGGAGAGGATCAGTTTCCCCTCCAGGGATTGTACCTTCCCTGAGGAAAATAATATTCTTCCATTCTCCTTTGCTCCAGTGGTGGGTTGCTACTGGTTCGGACCGGTTTGCGCGAGCCGGTGGTGGAAATTTGGCCCCGTTCGCCGAAGCAGTAGTGAAGGCCGGCTTGCCGCGCCCCCGAACCGGTTCCCTGGTCGCCGCTACTTGAAAGCAGCTAGCAAATAACCCTCTGCGCATGCGCAAAGGCTTCTGCGCATGCGTAGAGGGTTAGTACCCGGATGTGACGTGCGCGAACCGGTAGGGAAGGTAAGAGAAACCCACCCCTGCTTTGCTCATTATAATTATGGCATAATGATAGCATGAGATAAAGACGGAACAATATTAATCTCCTTCAAAGCAGTCTGAAAGCAACATTTGCTGGAACAAACTGACTTTTAAAACACACATTGTTCAGGTAAACCTTGGAACTCCTGTTGAGTTAAAATTAATACTCAACTGCTATTAAGTCATGTCTCCATCTCCTACCCTACAGCCTTTGTGTCTTTATAGGAAAACTAGCATCCTTTCGTTTGTAATGTATACAGTAGATTATTTATTTTGTTATTTTGGAATAAAGTCTTATTTTATGGGTTATTTTACATTGCACCTTTTACCAGGAACTTGGCAAATGAGAATAGAGTCTGTACAACAAGAAATCTAGTATAAAAGGTTGGGCTGTGCCAGCTGATAATATAGGGGCAAATCTGGATTTTACATTATCTTACCCAGGAAAAATGGCACAGGTGTTAGCAGTCCATATCTCAAGAGCCCCAAAATTCACTCTGGATCAGAAAAAAGGTGTAAAGAATCTAGGCTCCATCTATTCTAGAGGAACTGCAAGTTGGCGAAACTGGCCCAAAATATTTTGCAGCAATTGGGTGAAAATTGAATCCCACCTACCCCCCCCCCCCCCCCAACTATGGACAAAAACTTAGTGATAAGATTGCATTCACCACCATACCTAAGGCAGTAGGTTACTTTGGAAAATAGCAAGGCAGGCCATGTGACATTCAACACCTCCCCACCACTGCTCTTGTTTTGGCCTGAGATGGTCACCTCACTCTGCCTAACAATTCTGTATGATACGGAGAAATGCTCTGTGGAACATTAAATTCTGGGAGGAAATACGGTGTCTCTTCTTCCAAAGGAGAAATGAAAAATAATGAAGACTCCATTGGAATCTTTTCATTTGTCCAACTGACCCATCTAAATACATGAAAGAATCAGCAGCCCAACCAAGACTTTACCTACATTAATTGAACAAAGAAATTTTCTTCTGAAGTTCCTGATGAAATGTTTTCTGTCTTGGCTGCTGGTACTGATAAAAGTCAATCTAATGTGCTATAATTGGAAAACTACCAAATCTCCCTTGAGATCCAGAGGTAACACAGATAAGCGGTAAAGCACACAGAGGTGCTAGTGCATCATGTTTGTCCCCCTTCCCCCAGACATAATTGCGCACAGCAAAGGAGATGTGGGTGGGTGGGAGACCCTCTCTTGCTCCATTGGCTGCGCTGACAATATAGGCAGAGCTATATCACGGCATGTGCCTGACTTGGCACACAACTGAAGCGGGTCTTGGTTCGAAAGAACTTGCAAAGATCTAACAGGGTGAAGTAGATATGCAGATAGGCCCAGGAGTAGTTTTCTGTACACAGTAAGTCTTCTGGGTTACCAGCCATCACTGTTTATGTCCAGGCTTGATAGGGAGAAGTACATAAAAGGTCCATTAAAGTATCTCTAAGGTATTAGAGAGAAAGACAACAAGCACATAAAAATGGGTCACACTGGATTATGACAAAAGTGAAGGTCCGGGTGCAGGTCTTGGTCTGGATGCAGAAGCTTTTCAAACTCTTCACTGGAAGGTGGGGAAATGGTCTCAGGCACACTGGGGGCGGGGGGAGAAAAAACAGGCAGTGAGCAAGTGGATTTGAGGAATTAGTTCTCATGAAGCACCTCACAACCAACAGGCAGGATCATGCCATCATCCCATTATATTTTCCCTCCCCAATTTCTTCGCTTCTGGCCAAGAACTTGCAAGTTTGAATCCAACTATGCACCCCATTGCAGCCATTCCACTCCCCAGCTTCCTTGGCTTCTTATCAGTAGACAAAACAAATTGCATCAGTCCAACATCCCAAAGGTGCTTTTTTCAAGAGGCAACTGGACTTTCTGGTTTTTCTTTGAAGACATTTCATTTCTTCTTCGCTCACAGCTGAAGATGCTTCTTAGATGAGAAGCGAAACGTCTTCAAAGAAAAACCAGAAAGTCCAGTTGCCTCTTGAAAAAAGCACCTTTGGGACAACCATGACCTGGATGACTGAGAACCTCTATAGACATCAGTCCAACAATTCTCATTCTCAACTGCGCCTTCTACATTGCCCTGCCCCATTTTACCTGCCATTCAGTGTCTACTTCATTCTCAATGACTAACCTCAGCAACACGTTCCTTGCTGTGTACGCATCAGAAACTGAGGACATTGATAGTTAAACTAATTTGCTTAGCATTTCAATCAACTAATTAATTAATTAATTAATATAATTGAGCGGGTCCAGAAGTATTTCACAAGAAGAGTACTCCACTGCTCTGCTAACAATAGAATACCTTATGCCACCAGGCTTGAAATTTTGGGCTTGGACAACCTAGAACTACGCCGCGCCGCCTACGGTCTGACCTAAGCATAGTACACAAAATTGTCTGCTACAACGTCCTACCTGTCAATGACTACTTAAGCTTCAACTGCAATAATACACGAGCAAACAATAAATACAAACTCAAGGTAAACTGCTCCAAATTCGATTGCAGAAAATATGACTTTAGCAACAGAGTGGTCAATGCCTGGAATACACTACCTGACTCTGTTGTTACATCCTCAAACCCCCATAATTTTAACCTTAAACTGTCTACTGTGGACCTCACCCCATTCCTAAGAAGTCTGTAAGGAGGTGTGCATAAGTGCACCAGCGTGCCTACCGTCCCTGTCCTACGGTCCCCATTTATTCGTACCCATTTCCTGTGTTCATGTCCATGTTTATACTTATACCTGTTATCTCGTACATGTTTTGACAAACTAAATAAATAAATAAATAAAAATAAAACTAAGAAGTATGTCATCCTGTCATCCTTTGAAAGGTTGCTTGAAATAATTGATCCTATAAAAGGTTTCCTATACTATAATTTCTGGGGACTCTGGAGGAAGCAGTGACATGCGTTCAGATAAAACCACAGGAAGAAAAAGCAATATTGCAAAGCCCCATCGTGAGAAATGTCTCTGATAATTATCTTTATCTTTCCACCTGCAAGATGCCATCTACACTCACCTTAATGGGTCTGCCATCACATGAAGCTGAAGATTCCCTGGGTATGTTATGGTGTTTTCAGTGGGCATAGAGAGGTCCGGCATCTCTACATCTTGGAGCGTGGGGTATAAATCCACTGGACCATGAGGTGAAGCATTGCCCAAAGGGTATGGGCAAGGAATTGATTCACTGTGAGAGGAAAGAAAGGGTGGTCACAATGCAGCTCTAGAGACTGAAAAGTGGAATAGGGTATCCTGACATTGCTAGGTGGTATCAACTTAAAATCCAAAGCCAATGGACTAGGGAGACGGAAAATGACCCTGAGGTTTTTTGCTCTCTAGGTAGTTTGGGTTGATTGCCCAATATTGCAGTTCCAAAATGAAAAAGAGAACTTGCATTAAATTAATATGACAATATGCAAATATGCTTTTAAATTAACCAATTATATTTAAATTAGTGTTAGGCTTTATGTATGGTATCAATATTGGGCAGATAGCTATTTTTATTGCTTTTTCATATTGCACATTTCAATAAATATTTCTATATATTATGCCCAGGTCTCTACATTGTGCTGGATTGAGTACCGTATTTTTTGGTGTATGAGACACTTTCCACCCCCACAAAAGTGGGTCGAAATGTCTGTGCGTCTTATACAGCGAATTTCGCCAAAGCCCCGCCCACCTGCCGGCCCCCACCCTTCAGCCTCTGTCTCCCAGCAATTTGCCTCCTTGCAGCAAACAGCCTGGTCAGCTTCAGCACAGCCTGATTTAGCACGAGCAGCTGATTGGCAGTTGGATCTGCCTCCCGGAATACCGCCTATCAGCTATTCTAGGCGGCGGCGGCTATTCCCGCCACCTGGAATGGGCCGAAAATGGGGCGCACGGAGGCCGAAAACGAGACTCACGGAGGCTGAAAATGGGGTGTGTGGA
Source organism: Thermophis baileyi (assembly GCA_003457575.1). Taxonomy (NCBI): domain Eukaryota; kingdom Metazoa; phylum Chordata; class Lepidosauria; order Squamata; family Dipsadidae; genus Thermophis; species Thermophis baileyi. The sequence continues at coordinate 98,116 of QLTV01002416.1, read as the reverse complement.
GGCGGTGATAGGTGGCAGCGGTGATGGGCGGCGACGGTGACAATGGGCGGTGGCGATCCCCGCAGCCTAGAACAGCTGATAGGCGGTAATCCGGGAGGCAGATCCAACCGCCAATCAGCTGCTCGTGCTAAATCAGGCTGTGCTGAAGCTGACCAGGCTGTTTGCTGTAAGGAGGCAAATTGCTGGGAGGCAGAGGCAGATTTTTTTTTCTTGTTTTCATCTTCAAAAGCTAGGTGCGTCTTATAGTCCGGAGCGTCTTATAGTCCGAAAAATACGGTAGTTCTGTTCTTGGTGAGATCTAAGTACAGATAGTCCTTGGTTAACAATTGCTGTTTAGTGACTGTGAAGTAAGGACAGCACTGAAAATGTAACTTTATGACTGATCCTCAAACATACAACACTTGCGGTTTTCTACGGCCACATGACTGCCATTCTGGTCCTTTGCAATCAGCACACACTTACGACCATTGCAGTACTCCAAGGTTACATGATCACCATTTGTAAGCTTCACAGCTGGATTCCAAAGTCAATGGAAAAGCCGGCTGTAAAAATGCAAGCCTCGGTCACATGATCTCTTATTACCAACCAGGGGTGTTTCGCTTAGCAGCCACAATGTAACCTGATGTCATAAGTCTCGGTGCGGTCACATGAAGTTTCACTTAACGAACATGCGGCTTGGCAATTGAGTTGCTGGTCCCTACTGTGTTGGTTAAGTGAGGACTACCTGTATAACATTCAGTTAGTGTTGTGCTTGCTCCCCGCTATTCTTTCTGAGACAAACAAAACAGAAAGGGACCTGCTCAGGCAGGGATCCTTACAATGGCAACTGTGAGCTCCCATGTGTTGTGCTGCTGGCTAAAGATGTCCCAATGGATGATGGAACCATGACTGGTGGGCTGCGGCAAACACAGAGAAGGCTATGTAAACACTGGACAGAATAATCTCATACAACACATCTGCACTGATTTCTTTTTACCTTCTGGTAATCCTTGATTTACAACCAGTTGCTTAGTAACTAGTCGATGTTACAACAGAATTCCCCCCTCAAAAACTACTTATGACCCAGTTTTGAAGTTGTAACATATGCCTCTCTCAATGGTCACATGTCCAAATTTTGGGCGCTCAGCAATTAGGCTGCATTTACAGCCATTTGCAGCACCTGCGGTCACGTGACTGCAATTTATGACATTTTTCTGAAAGCTGCCATTTATTTCCAGTTTCTGGCAAAAACTGCCTCACAGCGAACGATGAGCTAGCTTAACAAAGACCATGGTGTTTGCTTAATGACTGCCACGTTCGCTTAGCGATTGCCACAAAAAAGGTTGTAAAGTCAGGTCTGGTCACATGGTGACCCGTTTTACAACTGTCACAACTTCGGGCCAAAATTGTGGGCTCAATTACAGTTGTAAGTCAAGGATCACCTGTACTGATCGCATCGCTATTTAAAAAAATAATAATCCTACCTTTATACTTTATTTACTGCATTTTAACTTTGCTTTTCCTTCAAGTGACCTTCAAGGGCAGTGTAGATCAGGGTTTCTCAACTCAGCATTCTGGATGAGAAAACTTGGGACTTGAAGTCCACACATTTAAAGTTGCTGAGGTTAAGCCTGGCCTAGATGGGGGCTTCTCCCTTCACCAGCCTTTTGAGAATCTGAGTTCACATACCACTCTAAGTGAGGAGTAACCAGAATAGTGGGTTTTACCTAATATAACTTTTATCACATAATAAGCACCATTTTGTAACTTGCATGATGCCAAGAGATGCAAAACTAGCACAGGAGAAAGTGGTTAATCTTTCCTCATAACATATTTCTTTCAAGCTTCTCTCCTTACACCTAAATCAAGCAGAGTTCCAAATCAATCCACTGATATCCTTCCTAATTACAGGTCTGAAATAGAGATAGCGATATTTTTACAAAGCAGGGAGACAGAGACATATTTTTTTAAAAAAAAATCTGCCTTTTTTTAAATAACTCAAGGCAATGAACATAACTAATGCTCTTTCCTCCCCCTATTTTCCCCACAACAACTCTGTGAGGTGGATTGCATTGAGAGAGAGTGACTGCCCCAAAGTGACCCAGCTGGCTTTCATGCCTAAAATGGGACTAGAATTCACTCTCTCCTGATTCTAACCTGGTGCTTAAGCACTAGACTAAACTGGCTTTATTTCAATATCAAGCCTAAAAAAATGATGCAGCATTAGAGATTCATGTCTTTCCACAAAAGGGAGGGGAGTTCCATTGTCAAAATAATGGGGAGGGAAGGGAGAAATGAGGCATCTGCTCTCGTTCACATTACAGCCAACATCCACTTTCACCCTCTGAATCACTACTTTTAACAAAAGAGGTCAGAGAATCCAGTCAATATTCTCCCATACGACTGACTTAGCATAGAGAGTAAGGAAGATGATCTTACCGAAATACGCAGGAACTGCCACCTAGACAAATGGGGCAGAAACACCTTTAAGTTCAGAATGAGATATAATTATAGCCAATCTCAATAAAAGTAGTTTTAGTCTTTCTGTGGAGTTGGTTTCCTGATCTCATCTATCCAAAGGAGCTGACATCAGTCTTTCAAGTCTCATTGTGTTGTACTTCAGTGGTGGGTTGCTGCCGGTTCGGACCAGTTCTCCCATATCGGTAGTGGAAATTTGCATCCGCTCACTGAACCGGCAGCGATGGCCAGCTGTCCACACCCCCGAACCGGTTCTCCGGTCACCACGGCTGGAAAAAGAACCCTCTGCACATGCGCAGAGACTTCTGCGCATGCACAGAGGGTCATTTTTGCATCGTGACGTAGGCAAAAAACGCACACTTCCGTCGCGATGCGAACCGCTGGGAAGGTAAGTGGAACCCACCCCGTTGTACTTCCCCTTCCTTCTTATATTCCAGTGTGTCTGAGCTGCTTCTGAATGGTATTTAGCTGTTCTGAACATAAAATAATGTTTCAGTCTCTTTTGCCTAAGTAATGGTTCCTGCGTATTTCTTTCAAGGTCATCTTCCTTACTCTTTACCCATAGACTGAATTAATCAGCATTTTTTGCTTCTGAGCAAAACCATACCAAGGATACACGTCAGCACTACCAAAAAAGAAACCTAACACAGTACTTTCACATCTCAAATCTTCTTTCATAAAATCAAAGGGAAGATGATGCTGACGTCAATCCTACTTTGAAGCATTTTATAAATAGCTGCATTTTATGGTTCTTTTTTGTCTGCATCTCTTTGCAGAAGTTCAGAAACTGGTCTGGACATGGTCCTACTGTACTGGCTCTACTTGGAAGCTAAATCTTTTTTCTTCTTTTCCTTGTGGTTTCACATCAGAGTAAATGAAATTGTTGTTTTCCATTGGAAGGCAGTAGCTTTACAGAACTTGTAGGTGGATCATTTTCCATTGGTGAGAAATCTTACCCTCAACCTTTTTCCTGAGATTGCAGCTTCTCTTCAGAACAACAGTTCTGTTTTCTTATCTTAGCTTCCTCCCCCCAATATAATCAGGTGCATGTACACAAGGTAAACTAAGAATATAGATGGGATTGGAGAACAAACAGCAATTTATTCTCTTCCCTTCTTCTCTGATGTCAGAGAATTCTCATTCTCCAGGACCAGGAATAGCTCAAGTTTGGACCTCCACAGCATTCTCCTTCAGTGTTAAAGGAGTGAAACTGATCAGTGAAACAGGGACTTTTGAAGGATTGGGGGATAAAAAATGGGGGCAATGTGAAGGTACTTCCTCTTGGTACTTCTTCGTAGACAGATGTTCATTATATAATAGACACACAATGGTAGGATTCTCTGCAATCAATCAATAAGTTGATACTTATTCATGATAAGTTGAATCAGAATGGACTGCAAGGTTCACATTAGAACCGGCCAGAGTGTCAACTGGTTTCTGAATTGACGTAGGGAATGAGCAGGGTCTGGAATTGAACACAGCTTGTGTGAACATCCATTTGTTAAGCCACAGGTCACTTCTGGCACTTTCTCAGATTCTGATCTAAGAGGCATATCTGATCTTAAAGAATGTTTTCCCTTGCCTTGTTCAAAATGGCACCAATAGGATAAAATCAAGGCTGATAGAGAAGGTGAAATCTAGATCTAGATCTAAACCATCTACATCTAAATCTAAATCTAAATCATCTAAATCTAAATCTAAATCATCTAAATCTAAATCACCTAAACCTAAACCCATCCAATTTAGCAATAGCAATAGCACTTAGACTTATATACCGCTTCATAGTGCTTTACAGCCCTCTCTAAGTGGTTTACAGAGTTAGCATATTGCCCCCAACAATCTGGGTCCTCATTTTACCCACCTCAGAAGGATGGAAGGCTGAGTCAACCTTGAGCCGGTGAGATTTGAACCACTGAACTGCAGCTAGCAGTCAGCTGAAGTAGCCTGCAGTGCTGCACTCTAACCACTGCGCCACCTCGGCTCAATATATAGTTGTCCATCTCATGAATGTGACCCTGGGTGGCGTATAATAAAACCCCACCCAGATGCTATCCATTAGTTTCCATCAACAGTCTGATGATGTTATGTTGGATTCCTTTCCCCATGGTAAGAAGGGAGGGAGAGAGAAACAGCTCAAACTGGAAGTCCAGTAAGATAGTAATGGAAGAACACGATACACACAAAAAATGCTGAGACCCTAGAAAAAGTACAGAGAAAAGCAAATAATGATAAGGGGTCTGGAGGCTAAATTGTTTGATGAACGGTTGAGAGAACTGGGTATATATAGTCTGGTGAAGAGAAGGACTAGGGGCAACGTGATAGCAGTCTTCCAATATTTGAGGGGCTGCCACATAGAGGAGAGGGTCGACCTATTCTCCAAAGCAGGACAAGAAATAATGGGTGGAAGATCATTAAAGAGAGATCCAACCTAGAACTAAGGAGAAATTTCCTGACAGCGAGAACAATTAATCAGTGGAACAGCTTGCCTCCAGAAGTTGTGGGTGCTCCATCACTGGAGGTTTTCAAGAAGAGATTGGACAACCATTTATCCAGAATGGTATAGGATCTCCTACTTGAGCAGGGGCTTGGACTATAAGACCTCCAAGGTCCCTTCCAAACTTGTTATTTTATGCTCTAAGGACAAAAGGGACATAGCTGAAAGAAAGTGCCATCTGACCAAAGTGCTTTTCAGACCTTCCCTTCATTTCAATAGAGCTACATTAAGATAGGTCTGAATTTCCTGTCTACTACTGGAAAGGTTAATTAGGAAAAGATGGTCAACATATTTGTACCCAATCCCAGGAAATGTTAAGACAAGAGAAAAAAGTTGGAGAATTCACACACTCACGTGTCTACAGTTATCGTTAACCTGGCTGGGACGTAACTGCTGGTGTTTCTTCGTGTCTCTGCTGTGGGAAGAAACATAACCACATTTTAGCTTCTCAACACACAAATCAGTTCATATTTTTCGTACAGAAAGAAATTTCCAGGAAGTTTTGTAACAAGAGGAAGCCCTAAAGCAGAAGTTGCTTCCCTCTATAGTAGCAGTTCCCAGCCTGATGTCTTCCAGCTTATTAACTACGGAAAGGTAGAGTCCCAAATAGGGATGAGTCAATTGTTTGGGGTTTGATGCATTCAATGACTCTTAGAAATTCTCACACAAGGATGCTGGAAATGATCCAGGCAGGAATTCAACTTAAGAGCTGCCATCCAAATACTAGATGGAGCTTATCCTGTGACCTGCTCGGCCTTATCATTAGAATCTCCAGGCAGTTTCTGAGTCATTAAAAAAAAGTATTGGTTCATAAATAGAAATGAGCCTCTTCATATTTTCTGACTGACATACAGCAAAAGCTCTGCAGACACACCTTTTGTTCGATTATGTGTCATGTCACTTGAACTATGCAAGTTTATGTGTGAAAACTCACGGATTTGCTGAAAGTTAGCTCTGTCTTAAATGCAGAATGGAACTGGGGAGAGCAATCAGATATGGATAAGCAAATCAACCCTGTTTATTCTAAATCCCACTTTCACGTTATTTTGTGATTTATAAGAACCTTCAGCAAAATTTGCACCTGCAGGCAGAATTATAATATATGTTCTGTCAAAATAAACATTTTCTACTACATTTTGATAATTTTATTCAGCTAAGACTAGCATTACACAATGAGCATATTAAGCTGCCAAGTTCCAATTATAGTAGATCAGTCACCAAAATTGCATTTGACTTCCCAAACATTTCTAGTTATTTTGATTGTGGGACACATAAAATATTGCCCTTGCATAAAATAATAAGATTTATATAATAAATAAATATACATATACATACACTAGATTATATCCTGTCCTTCACAATCTGTACAGAACCCATTTTTTCCCTCCCTGACTTTAATTTTTCTCCTCTGTTTTTCAAACTTAACTTAATCTTGTTCTTTACTACATCCATCTGAACAAATATAAAGTCAGGGGGGGGGGGGAAGAAACACATAAAAAGAAAGTTAACCAGCAAAGGCCCTCTTGCTATAGGACCATGTGCACAGTAAATGGATTTACAGTCTCTAAAACAGAGGCACTTCTTTATAGTGGCAAAACCATTTTGGAATAACTTCTTAGAGGAGTATTCTTGGTGCCAGTTTTGTTCCCTTTTCAGCTTTTTTCTTGGGGATTCTAAATATAAATTAAATTTCCTTATCTAATTGAAAAAAATATTATGCCTTGCCATTTTACTTTGTTATTTTTTAGTTTGTACTGCTCTAATCATGTTACATTTCTGATTATGCTGTATATTGGCAGAAAATTTCCTTTTGGGTATAAGTAAGGCCAAAGAATTTTTTTTAAATGAACCAATAATTTAAATAAGGGAATTCTTCTGGATCTTGTTTTTGAAAGCCACACCTGTCAGGCCATATTTTTTCCATCAAGCCTCCTTCTTCCAACTTGATTTTCAACTAGATATATTCCAGCAAATGTTAAATTCTGCCCCTGACTGTTGGGAACAGGAGAGGAAGAGCTCACTTGGGGAAGGACACCCTTGTAAAATATTGAGCCTCCTTCTGTCTGTATCTTCTTCCCCTGCCCTTTTCCCCACCACTCACTGTTGTAGTCCCTTCTGAAAGCCTCGTGTTTGGGCCTGTTAGGATAAAGCACATGGAGCCGTGGGAGATCCAGAACACAGTCAGCCAGTGAACGAATGGACAATTCCTTTGCCGTGAATGGCTGGATGTTCTCCACCTGAGTGGAACCTGAGACAAAGGAAGAGAAAACAGCCCATAAAGAAATGAAAATGTCAGCCCATCACACACACAAAATGTATACCTATGATCCAGAGCAGCCACCCACACCTTCTAGATGCGTTAGATTTGCTTGAATTAGGCTTCTCCGTATACCAGGCCTTTGGGTGGGGCTTCTACAAGTTCTAATTATAATTGATTATTTAAATTTATGAGACTACCCAACTCTGAGTAACATGCAAATTGGAGTAAGCTTGTATCTTCCTCCCTTTTAGATCTCAACAACAGCATTGCTTAATTGACTTGGGATCGAGATGACTAACAGGCTGTCATTAGCATACTCATGGTACCACACACCACATCAATGAATATGACACCCGGTGGCTTCATGTCGATTTTAAACAGGAGGACTGAGATCAGGAAACTTGGGCTCTGTTAGATATTCAGAGTCAGTTAAAAAGGTCTCAATCAGGTCCACCGTTCCAGTGGGAAAATAAGCCAACCTGATTGGAGGAGCTGCCTGACAGCTCCCTATAAAAGGGCAAGCTGTCAGGCAAGCCGTTGCTGGATTTGTACATAGTTGCTGAATAAAGAGCTGTTGTCACTGAAGCCTGAGTCCAGTCTCTTCCGTTCACCCTATCTAACAGGTTCAAACTCTCTTTCACATCTACTTCAATCCGGAACAGGTTGTAGAGAAAGGAGAACCACTGCAACACGCATGCCACTTCGAATCCCTACAGTTAATCTAGGATATCATGATTGACGGTATCCAAAGGAAATTGGGGGCAATCAGGACGGTCCCGCAACATCTCCAAGCTGGCTTTGCCACAAATCATCAACATGTATAATCAGAGATGTCTCCATTCTATACCTAGCCAGATGATCCATTTCCTCCAGGAAATGGATCATCTGGTCACCTTCTCAGTCACCTTCCTTAGAAAAGGGAGATTGGAGACTGGCCAAAAATTGCCCAGATCCAGTTTTATAACTAATTGAGGAGGAGACACACCTAACTCCTTCAAGCCAGGCAAAACCATCCATTCACATAAGGTTGCATTTACCATGTCTTCCCAACCAAGGAAGACTTCACTAGCCAGGGACAACAAGGGTCTAAAAGACAGATGTCCATGTTAACAGTTTCAATGACCCTGTATTTACAAGAGCAAAGACTTTCCAGGTAATAGGACAAGATCATCTCATTTATTAGTTGCCCAGTTGGAATCTAGTTCTGAGTGAATCCAAGTAACTTTATCTGTCATATGTCTAAAGTATTTCTCACAGCATTCCTTGTGACCCTTTCTTCCCCAGCAAGGAATGGGTAATTTTTAAAAGGTTGATGAGAGGAAGAAAATACATTTTACCACTCTTATCACTTATGATGTAATCCCTAATTTGGGCTCATAATTCAAACTTTGTCTTTCTCTTAGGAGTCTCTTCTGTCATTTTACCTCCAGAACTCCAGTGAAACCTCCAAGATCAATGAACATGGAGAAACCACACAGAAACTATCTGACCTAAGGCCACTGTCATCCATCCTTTCTAAGTGGTGACTAAGGCCTTGGTGAAACTGCTCACCAGTTTCCCAGGAAAGAAACCAAATTCCTCTAAAATCCATCCGGGTCCATTGGTTGCCTGGGAGGGGGCAGCTCCAGTGAGTTGAAAAGCAACCAAAAAGTAATCTGTTCATGACAAAGGATTGATGGTAATGTCCTCCACCTTCAGATCACATTGCAACTGCCCTGAGACAAATCCTGATCTACCATATGACTGCTGTGGTTATCAGGCTCTGAATGATCTGGGATAGGTCCATGAATGTCATGATGGCCATGAACTCCTGAGTTGCTCTTGTGACTTTCTGCACTTGAGGACACATTGAACTCTCCAAGAACTATGAGTCTCAAATATTCTACCACTAATCCAGCAACAGAATTGAGCAGCTCAGGCAAGGATGGCTAGTTCAGCAGCAACAGATGCAACTGCTCTCTGGAGACCCACTTCGGCCTCATATCCAGTTACCTTCAGGACAGTGCCCTTGAAAGCTGTTAAGGTAACAGTGCCTTCTGAATAACATTTGCTATCTCAATCCTCCATTCTGGGGTCATGGCTGTCATATTTGATACCCAGGTGAGCACAGCTCTGAAGAGGAGCAACCCCTTTTAGTTCAATCCAAGTCAATCTCAGCCAGGGGTGAAATGCTCCCGGTTCGCTTGTACCTGTCGGTCGCCGTAGAGCCGGTCACCAAGGTAGCGTGAGGCACCGCCCACCCGCCCGGACGCCGCCCGGACGCCGCCATTTGGGTTCTTTTACCCTCTGCGCATGCACAAAGCGTTCTGTGCATTCGCAGAGGGTAAAAGAACCCAAATGGCGGCGTCCAGGCGGGTGGGCGGCGCCTCACGCTACCTTGGCGACCGGCTCTACGGCGACCGACAGGTACAAGCGAACCGGGAGCATTTCACCCCTGGTCTCAGCCACTAAGATCATGCATTGTTTATTACACAGTGACCTGACATTTAGCAGCAGCAGCAATCAGAGGCCAAAGCCATCAAGGATTTGCTAACCTAGCATTGGGATTGAATACTGGTGGCTGGAAGGCAGAATGACTTTACTCCACCTTCCCCATGAGTGGCCTGCTCCTGGATTCCCATCATATACCGTGTTTCCCCGAAAATAAGACCCTGTCTTATATTTTTTTGAACTCTGAAATAAGCGCTTGGCCTTATTGCCATGCACTCAAAAGCCCGATTGGGCTTATTATCAGGGGATGTCTTATTTTGGGGGAAACAGGGTATTCCCTTGCCCATTATGACCTGGATGTTACCATTAATGCTCTGCCCATTATCTGCCATCCCTTTCCCAGGTCCCATCAGATGTAACCAACTACTCAGCAGTCAAATAACTTAGCCATCAGTTAGTAGTTTCCTTATGCTGTTTTTGTCTCCTGTACTCAATAGCTACAGTGCATTTCTGACTGTTGTAGGCTTCACAGCTTATCTCATTACACCCCACACATACATTTATTTATTTATTTAATTTATTTATTTGTCAAGCATGTATTAGGTAACAGATATAGGTATAAACATGGTTATTAATACATGAAATGGATATGAATAAAAGGGGACATTAGGACAGGGATGGTAGGCACGTTGGTGCGCTTATGCACGCCCCTTACAGACCTCTTAGGAATGGGGTGAGGTCAACAGTAGACAGTCTAAGGCTAAAGTTTTAAATTCTTCTTCTCCTTGCTAGTCTCCAATCCCAAGGGAGTTAGAAGCTGCCACACTATTATCTTATGTATCCAATCTCCATTGCAGGACAAGAATTAAGGTCCAACAGTCCAGCGGGCAGACTGACTGATAATTCAATAGGTGAACCTGGTAGTTGCCTGAACAAGCAACACTTTGGCTGCAAATGCAAGAGGTCAATGCCCAGGCAGCTGCAAAAACTTGGGTAGGTCAAATACTTGCACCAACACCTGACTGTACTCCTGGTCCTCACCACAAAGCTATATGTTCTTTCCTATGGGAGAACCAGCCAATCTTCCAATGCCAACCTCCCTGCTGCAGCAATTCCAGCCCACACGATCTTCAAAATGGTGGACCAGTGATTGGATCTCCTCTGCTGCCACACAACGATGTGCATGTGAATCATGGGAAACTGTCCAACTTTCCCATCCTGGCATTTTTTTTAGCACCCTTTCAAAAGCCAGACACTCGGTGTGTTAAGGGAAAGACTTACTTTTGCAAATCAGCACAGCAAGGAAACAGCTGTTAATTATTGATAAGGACTTAGTTGGGCAATGCAAATTTCCAAGTACAGCAGTCCAAAGTCAAGTCAAATTTACAACAGCAAATCAAGGGAGAAATGAGGTTGTGGTTAGTCAACAACCAACTAGATTCCAAGAATCATGATACACAAGCCAGATGCTGGAGTTGCTTCTAGCAAGACCGCAGTGTTCCTGTAAGACTTAAACCCTCTCTCTACTGAGGATGCACAGCTGTGGTCAAACTTTGCCGGCGAGTTCTGCTTGATGGCAAATTGCAAGTCGTGTGTTTTGGTGAGGCACAGAGATCCCAAGAGGAATTGTTGGGGGTATATATACAGTATATACATGAAAGCTCAGAGAGCTACTATAAAATGGTGGAAGCAGAAACTGCTCCATGATAGGAATGTGAAGGATTTCATGTGAAACCCCAAAGAAATACTGCTGTTCATTAGAGAAGTAAAACAATGTTGAGTAGATAATTTGACCCAGCGTTGTATGTTCATGCTGATATACTGAGTTTCACCAACAGCCAGTTCCAGCCATGCTGCTTTGCACCAATAACCACACCCATCCTTCCCAGCACCCTTACAACCAGAGGTCAGCAGAGAGCTAGAATCTAATTAGTTAATTCCTTGCCCTTTTAAATTCTTGCTCCAGATTAGAGCTGGGAAGGGGAACAGACGTTTCCATGGCATTAACTCAGTTGATGAGGGTATTATTCCTCTCAAAGCTTGTTGATGATCTTTGGCAGAGCTGGGATGGTGGTCTCGGTGACTTTTGATTCTACTGATCCTAGTACTTTTCTCAGCTGATTCCTTGAGTAGGACATTGGGAGCACCATTTTATGCCTCTGTTCTTTTCCCCAGGGCTGGTTCCAGTTGGTGTTGATTGGTGGGAAGAGACCTTCCTTTAGGCCTCTCGCTTGTGGTGTGCCACAAGGTTGTATTCTCTCCCTTCCTTTTCAACATCTACATGAAATAGCTGGGTGAGCTGCCAGTTAGGGGTTCATCAGTATGATGATGGTACCCTTTTGAGTCCAGGCTGGCCAAGTGAAGCTGTCAAATTCTGTCCAAGTGCCTGGAGGCTGTCTGAGTTTGGATGGGGAAGAACTGTCTCTAACTCAATCCTACCAAGACCAAGTGACTGGGTTAGGGTTAGGGTTTGAGTGTTTGGACCACCCAGATCTGGGGATAATCCAACTTTGACTTTGGATGGAGTTTCATCAAGGATAATACCTAATTTGGAAGTCTTTGTGGGCTTACAGCTCCTGTTCATTGAGCAGGTGCCAGCAGGAAGGCTTTTGCCCAATTTCATCTGGTGTACCAGTTATGCCTTTTCCTAAATTGAGGGGTCCTTCAGTCAGTCACTTGTGCCCCGATCACTTCACTGCTTGACTACGGCAATGCTGTCTACATGGGGCTGCTCTTGAAGACCACTTGAAAGCTTCAGCTCGTCCAGAATACAGTCACACAGGCAGTAATGGGTTTTCCACAATATGCCTATGTAACACCTCTGCTTTGTGAGCTGCACTGGTTGCCAGTTTGCTTTGGGGTGAAATTCAAAATGCTGATTGCTACCTATAAAGCCCCACATGGCATGGGGCCTAGTTCAGTGATGGCGAACCTTTTACTTGTTGTGTGGTGAAAGCGCGCGCGTGTGCCGGCACCCATAATGCAATGCCCCCCCTGCGCATGCGCGCACGACACACACTCCGCCCCCTGCGCATGCACACAACCCCAGCCAATGCTCCCCCCATGCATGCGTGCGCAACTACCCCCTGCCCCCCGTTTTGGGCCTAGCACGCCTCCCTGCAGCCTCCTGGGACCAAAAAAGAGCCATGGGGGGGCTGCCGCACCCCATTTTGGGCCTAGCAGGCCTCCCTACTGTTACAGGTGTTATGTCTGCCTTGTATGCATCTTTATTCCTCTTTAGCATTCATCTCCATTGTTTTGTGATGCATTTCCTGCCTCTCTAGGGTTTACCCCTATTTGCTCCTGTGAGGCACTTCCTGTTCCTGTTGTATGTATGTATGTATGTATGTATATTCTTGATGGCTTGTATAGCGTTTTAACTGCATTTTGATTAAAACTACTTGAAACACCTGCAGCCTCCTGGGACCAAAAATGCCCCCCGCACTCCCCCCGCACATGCATGCGTGACCCCCGTCCCCCGTGCATGCTTCTCCCATGCATGCGCTGCCCCCCATCCCAAAAATCAGCTGGCCGGCGGGAGGCACAAGCGGGCGCGAGATAGAGCTGAGCTGGGCAGCGGCTCGCGTGCCCGCAGAAAGAGCTCTGCGTGCCAGCTGTGGCACACGTGCCATAGGTTCGCCATCACGGGCCTAGTTATTTGAGGGACTGCCTCTGTCCCATAGTATGTGCTCAACCGGTTCAATTTGGCTGGGTCGATGCACTCTGGGTTCCATCAATTAAACATTGCCACCTATTGGGACTCTGGAAGTATGCCTTCCCTGCACCAGTGCCTGCTCTCGGGAATGAAGTTCCCCCTGAAATTTAAATGGTCCCACCCTGCTGGTGTTTCAAAGGGCCTTAAAGATCTGACTCTTCGCCCAAGCCTTGGGAGAGCTCCTTTCTTCCTTGTGGTGGTGCAGTGGTTAGAATGCAGTACTGCAGGCTACTTCTGCTGACTGCCGGCTGACTGCAATTTTGCAGTTCGAATCTCACCGGCTCAAGGTTGACTCAGCTTTCCATCCTTCCAAGGTTGGTAAAATGAGGACCCAGATTGTTGGGGGCAATATGCTGACTCTGTAAACCGCTTAGATAGGGCTGTAAAGCACTGTGAAGCGATATATAAGTCTAAGTGCTGATGCTTTCTGTTCCCCTCTGGGTTTGTTTTCTTTGCCATCCTTATTCTTTTGTCTTGGGCTGTTTTTGTATCGTTGTTCGTTTTTTAAAAATGTTTTAACAATTATAAATTGCCCACTTGCAGTTGGCATATAAATATAATAAAATTCTCAGTTTCAACAATACTGACTTCAAAGTAAAAATTAAAAGGGTTTCATTGACGATCACCTATCTAACAGAGACAGAAAAAACTATTTTTTCTCCGCTTTAAGCTCTGCGAATATGGAGCTGTCCTATGCAAAGGCATACCATCTTGTAAGTAGTTAACATAGGCGATACTGATTCCACCAATCTCAGAGTCACTGAAACGTAACAGGAAAGTCCCAGCTGGTGCATTGCTCAGGCAATTGAAAACATATTGCTTGCTGACAAAGCCCATGATCAATCTGCATGAACAAAATAGACAGATAGAGGGGGGGAAACAGAGGAGAAAATCAATAATCAACACTGCAGGGCTTAGAGAATTGTAGTAATGGTTGAAAGGAAAAAGGGCACCCCTCTGATTGTGAAACTGGAAAAATAAACTAACTGACATTTCTTATTTTGTGTGTATCAGTATAAGCCGGTATCTAGACTCAAACAACCTGGTCAATAAATATACTTTCTTATACTGAAAAAAAAAAATTGGGAGGAAAACAAGTTCTGTTTTCAGACTTTCACTCCTAATTCAGTTTTATAATTACTATTTGTTTGTTTGTTTGTTTATTATAGCCAACCTTTATCTTTTACAACTCAAGGCTGTCTACATAATGTTCCCTCTTCCTATTTTCCCCACAGCAAAAATGCTACGAAAGTTTAGGCTGAGAGATAGTGACTAGCCCAAATTCACCCAGCTGGCTTTCATACCTAAGGCAGGACTAGAACTCAATCTCCTCATTTCTAGTCCAGCACCTTAACCACTGCACCAAACTGAATTATGTAATGCATCCTGAGCCATTTATTTTCTTACCTGTCAGACCAATAGTTCTTCAGGTATTTTTTGGTGAGGTCAAGAATGCCTTCAAACCATTGCCAAAATGTGAATCCTCTACCAGGAAGCATCTCCTGTAAATTACAAGGTGGGTGTGAGAAGCAGATGACACCAACCAGATAAGCTCAAGAGGCTATCATATCACCCTTCTAACAAAACCCATTGACAGACCTTATTGAATTGGGACCAAGACACGTGGCATCTCTGCAGTTCCTCTAGAGTGGTGATGTTGTCACCAAAGATCTTCTGGGCCAAGAAGAAATAATGTTCCTTGAGTAGACCTTTTGTGGTTTGCACCTCCGCAAGGAACTTCTGGTTGAGAGTGTCACACATTGCCGTCCAGCTAACACGCTCGGCCACCACAAAGGGAATGCGATCCTGGAACAGATCAAGAGAGAGAGCATCACACACCTGCTATAAACTGTAGCAGGCAACAGTACTCCGTATCCTATATTTCCCCAAAGGCTGATCTGGTACTAAAAAATAACCCTCACTACGAACAGCAACTCTAAATCTTACCTTGCTTTCTCACTGCCTTACCAATTTGTGTTAGCTGGTTTATACCAATAGCAATAGCAATAGCACTTAGACTTATATACCACTTTACAGTGCTTTACAGCCCTCTCTAAGCGGTTTACAGAGTCAGCATATTGCCCCCAACAATCTGGATCCTCATTTTACCGACCTCGGAAGGCTGAGTCAACCTTGAGCCGGTGAGATTTGAACTGCCAAATTGCAGTCAGCCGGCAGGCAGCAGAAATAGCCTGCAGTACTGCACTCTAACCACTGCACCACCGTGGCTTATACCAATGGAACTATGATTAGGTTTCCATGTTACAGTTCAGCCTGAAATACGAAAAGCCATTGGGCCACGTGGAGAAAGTTTATGTCAAAAGTTTCCTTTCCAGAAACTGGCAAAATTGTGGAGTGAGAAGCCACTGTACATGGCCCCAGGTTCTTCAGATTTTACAAATGGCAGGAATAATTTTAGTTCATATCTTACTCTCATTTGAGAATTTTCGGCAGTGTCCATGATTTCCCCCAATCTTTGCTATTCTAAACTCATCCAGTGATTTTCATGACCGAGTAAGAATTTAACCCTGAATTTAACTGCCCCACCAGATCTTCTCCTTCTGGTATGGTAGGTATTATGGAGAGGCTCTAGACTGGAGATGGGGAATCTGTGGGCAGATAGAGGTTGCTGAACAGCTCCTAGCATCCTTTTTTTTTTCTTTTTACAAACTGGCTTAGATTTCTGGAGGCTCACGGGTTCAAAAATCCTTCCCCTAAGGAAAATGGGGGGGGGGAGAAATCCACATTTTTTGACGATTAAATGTCTACATTAAATTCTTCCCTTAATGATAAGCAGTCTTAGTCTGCACCTTTCACTTACGGGAGCAGCAAAGGCATTGTCCCATAAAATGGTGGCTTTAGCATTGTTGTCCTGATTTCCATGGACAATCACCACAACGGGCAGCGACAGAGCCTAGAACAACAGGAGGGAACAAAGAGTTGTAGTTAACGACTGATGATTTTCTTTAAAACTGGCCTGCTGTCTTTTGTTTCTGACTGATCACCTTAGAACCCCTTGTTATATACTGTAGATCTATGTAACAAGAACTATCCTGAGCTCTTATCAGGAGTGCTTTTGTGCAGGATTCAAGCCAGTCTAAACCAGTTTTAGGGTTTATATGCAAAAACATATGGACCACACAACTCGATCAGGGTAAAGCAATAGACGCAATTTACATAGACTTTTGTAAAGCCTTTGATTCAGTGGTACACGACAAACTACTTCTGAAACTAAAATCTTATGGCATCTCTGGACCCCTACATGATTGGATAACTGCGTTCCTGTCAAACAGACAACAAGTTGTTAAAATAGAGAGTTCTCTATCAAATCCTGCACCTGTCAATAGTGGTGTCCCTCAAGGCAGCGTTCTAGGACCAACACTCTTCATACTTTACATAAATGACCTTTGTGATCACATTATAAGCACCTGCCTTCTCTTCGCCGACGATGTCAAACTATTTAACACCACAGACAATGCTACTACCCT
>QLTV01002416.1:58311-73967 GCA_003457575.1 Thermophis baileyi | reverse complement strand
AAAGCGCAAAAATAAAACAAAATAGAGGTTTGTTTGTTCATTTTTCATTTATGTAAGTACAAAATGTTACACGAGTTTTGAGTGCACATAGACAACTGAAATAGTGATACTAATATATTGATAAATTGACATTAACTTACGAGAAATATATAATATGCACATAAGATGTATGTAATATCTAAGATACGTTAGGCTGCTTTATGAAATTGGAATTTGTCTTGTGATTTGTGGTGTTAGGTTTGTGTTTTTCTTTTTGTTGTTGTTGTTTGTTTGTAGTTTTGTTTGTGTATTTATGTATATATGTGATTATGTACATATGTATATACACATTATATGTTTGTTCCTTTTTTAATACTTTTCAATAAAAATTACTTTTTTTTAAAAAAAGAGTGCACTTGTAATCAGTGCAGAGACGAATTGACACGTCCGGCTTGACCGGGGTCACAATAGGGGTTTTGCAGCGTGCATGATCGATGGGCTCTAGGATCCCCTGGGCAATTAGCTTGTCTAATTCCTTGTCAATTCTTGGTCGGACGGCGAGAGGCGGCCTCCGGGGCTTGAGCCGAATTGGGGCTACATTTGGGTCCGAATTAAACAAAATTGGGGTCCCCTTATACGTACCCAGGCTGTCACTAAAAATGTCCTCAAACTCCTTTAGAAGGTCTTCCGTGTCGGTATCAGTGGCGGAGTTGATTCCGGTCACCCCCATGCCAAGGACCTCGAACCACTCCAAGCCGAGCAGGCTTGGAAGGGAGCCGCTGACCACAGTCAGGGTGAGAGGGCCGCTGAACCCCTTGAATTGCATCCGGAAGGTGCCGCAGCCGATGACTGGAATGCGGTTGCCCTGGTAGTCGGTCAGTCTCAGGTCCTGGCGCCGCAGTTGCTGTCTCTGGATTCCCGGGATTGCTCGTTGCAGCGTGGCCCAGGAAACGATGGTGAGAGACAACCCAGTGTCAGTCTCCATGGGGCACGGTGATCCTTCGAGCAGGACGGTGACCCGTAGCTTCTTCCGGCGTGGTGTGGTTGCTTGCCGGATCGTTGTTTGACAGACATCAGTGGCATCAGCCCAGTCGGTCCTCCGTCGTGGCGGCCAGCCCCCGCATCGAGGTTGCTTCGGGTAGCTGGGCTTGGCAGGTGCTCGCCGCGTTGCCTGTGGAGAAGGAAGCTTGGCACGGCAGACCCTGGCTAAGTCACTGCGATGGCCTCGCTGTATCGGCAGTCGGTGCGGTGATGGTGTCCTCCGCAGCTGGCACAGGGTGGACAGCGATCGTCAGGTGCATTTGCCGCTTCTCGCCGTTTGAATCGAAGGCGGCAAACTTCCTCATCGCTGTCAGGTGAGAAATCTCACGCCGAAGTCTCGCGGTGCACGCTGACATTTTTTCGCGTGTTTCTCAGGCTGCTTGGTTGTTGTAGCGCCTCACTTGACCTAGTGGACGCTTCGGACGCCCGGGCTTTGTCCAGCGCGATCTGAAGCGTGAGAGTTGTCCGTGAAAGCAGCCTTCGCTGGAGAGTAATGTCCCGAATTCCGCAAATCACTCGGTCGAGCAGCAGCTCGTCCAGATCTCAGAACTCGCAGTGGGCAGCTGCTTTCCGGAGCGCGGCAACGTATTCGTTGATGGTCTCTCCCTCCTTTTGATTTCTTAAGTTGAATTCATGCCACCGCACATATTTGGAGGATTTTGGCGCATAGTGAGTCTTCAGCATGCTCTGAAGTTCGGACCAGGTGACCGTCTGGACCGGTGTTGGTTCAGCTAGCGCCTGGGCGGTGTCGAATACATCCGTCCCACAGTAGCTCAGGAACAGAGCTCTTTTGCTGCTGTCAGACAGCCCAAGGAGGTTGTATGCCTCCATAAAGCAGTAGAAGCGAGTCATGTAGGTGTCCCAGTGCTCTCGTGCCAGGTTGAAGTGACTTGGCAGGGCGTGCGTCGTCATGTCGGCTGAGTTGGCACTTTAAAAAGGCTGTTTGTCGAAGACTTGCTGCCCCGGGCTGGATTGCGTGGTTGTCAGCTCTTTTCTGGCTTATCTGTCTTCTGATCCCACCTTCGTCGCCAGTGTTAAGTTGGGTGAATGGAAGAGGCAGACAGAGTGACTTCAAACAACAGCTCTTTATTAGTCAAGTGCTAACAATCCAGCAAAAGCCCTGTCTGACAGCCAGCCCTTTTATAGGGAGCTGTCAGACAGGCCAGCCAATCAGCAGGCAGTATTTTCCCTCCAGAATAGAGGACCTGACTGAAGCCTATGTGCTTCAGTCTGAGAATGTAACACTATCTCTCTCTCTCTCTCTCTCTCTCTCTCTCTCTCTCTCTCTCTCTCTCTCTCTCTCTTTATCCATCCCTCCATCCATCCATCCATCCATCCATCCGTCATGTTTATATTTATGTTTATGTTTATGTTAGAGGTGGAGACATGTTGAGTGCTGTATGAAACTTAATTTCATTTTAATGTATGCCAATTAGTGTACATTCAAAGTGACAATAAAGTTATTCTAAGTTCTAAGTTTCCCCATCCCTATTCATAAAGACAGCAGGCAGGAAAAAAATATTCTGGTTTAGGATGGGAAAAGCAACTTTGGGAGGGGAAGCACTATGGGATAGCAAGCATTCGGCCATGTTAAAAAACCAAAAACGTCTGGAGTCAAATACTGTTCTGACCCAGCCTTCACAAGTAACAATAAGCTGTTTACTCATGAGTAAAACAACCCCCTTTTTATAACAGGGCAGTAACAGTCTTTTATTTACGTAGATAAACAAAAAAAAAATCAAACGTAAGTACTCCAAACAAACCTGGGTTTGGCCAAGGAATCCGAATTGCTTGCTGTATACTAGAAATGAACGATTGTCTGCAACAACCGACCACTCCCAAACCCCTCCTATTTATTTCCCAGCCAGGGAGTGGCTGGCTAGTGTTGACGTCTGCCTTTCCCTGAGAACTGGCTTATTGTTTTCCTTTGCTCTCCTCTCCTTTCCTCCCTACGCATATGCGCATCTGGGATGGGCCCCATCTGTTCCTCCCTCTCACTCAGCTCAGGCCCCAAAGACAGCTGCCTCTCCACCTGGGGGAGGACAGAAGGCCCCGGCTCTGCCTCTGTCTCCGATGATATTTCCTTATCAGAGCCTTCCAAAGGCTCCGAAGCTGGCACAGGCCCTCCCTCAACCTCCTCCTCGTCTGACTCTGCTGCTAGCTCTGCTGACAGCCGATGGACCACAACAAATGCACACATTGATTTAGACAAGTTTAAAAACTGATATACAACTGAAACAAAATGTTCCTTTTGGGACCGATGGTCCAACAGTTGGGCAAACATTTATGGGAGTTCATTTCCATATTTGATTGCAGCAACAAGACTTTTATATGCACATTACTTAGAATGGTTCTGACATTACCTAGAATGGAAGAATGGGTGGTGATGAAGTTGGCTAAGAAGGCAAGATTGACAGCTTTGATTAGAGAAAAGGAATAATTAATTTTAATGCTGATTGGAAGCTGCTTTTGGATTTTTGGCATGAAATACAAACAAATTAAATTATGACATAAGGATTTATGACTAGAAAAAACAAATAACAGAAAAAATGAAAGTTATGCTGCAAACTTAGAGTAAGAGGTCTTTGTACATTTATGCTCAGATTTGCTGTAGAAGAAAAACGGAAGTCTTTGTATGTCTTTTTCTTTCTGCACTTTTGACTTTTTCTATCTTATTAGTTTTTTGTTCTTTTATCTCTCTACTTTAAACAAACCAAATAAAGTCATCTCAAAGTGCAGATTGTGCAAAGAAACAGAAGAAACAGTAGGTTATATAATCTTGTGCAACAAGATCGCACAAACTGATTATAAACAACAGCATTGCATCGTGGCCAATATAATTCATTGGATCATTTGTATAAATTATCGTGTGTTTGTTATAAAAAATTTGTGGGAAACATAAGTAGCCAAAAATGAGCAAGATAAAATATTGTGAGATTTCCAAGTACAAACTGATAAAGTCTTGGCACATCACATCAGATTTGGGGTTGAAAAGAAGAAAGTGTAGATAATTAAAGTGGCAATATCAGGGGATAACAGAATAGAAGACAAAGAATCTAAAGGTATCAAGTTCTGAAAATCAAAGTTGAAAGATGGCATAAACTGGTCCCAGTGGTTATCAGCACATTGGGTACCATAACAAAAAGTCTTGGATGGCAAATAGAAAACCTGCACATTGGTAAAATTTCCATCTTTCGATTACAAAAGACCGCACTGCTTGGTTCTACACATATACTACACCAAAACATTATGACAACTGGGGGAACGGTGATCATAAGTCATGAATGTCCATGAGGAATGTCCATGGAGGGAATGTCACTGCTGACATTTATGTCATTAGCATTTAGACTTATATACCACTTCACAGTGCTTTACAGCCCTCTCTAAGCAATTTACAGAATCTGCATATTGCCCCCCAAAATCTGGGTCCTCATTTTACTCACCTCGGAAAGAAAGAAAGTTGAGTCAACCTTGAGCTGTTCAGGATCGAACTGCTGGCAGTGAGCAGTGGGTTAGGCTGCAATACTGCATTCTAACCACTGTGCCACCAAATATGGGCTACTGTTTATGAAGCTCATTTTATCCAATTCTGGAAAAGTGAGGTTTCCTGGCACTTTACAAACCTTGATCAAGAAATAGATTACTAACTTGGTTTCTGATGTTTATACTATTTTTGCCTGTTTTAATCTATAACAGAAGTATTATAAAAGAAAAGAAGTGTTATAAAAGAAAAGGCTTTTTTAACTTCAGAGAGTAATAAAAAAATATATATAGTGCATTTAAGAGCTCAGGAAAATAAGTTATTTCCTCAGGGAAATTTGATGTGCACTTCACAACTCGTGTGTCCAATACATTATTAGGGTAATAGCTTATTTTACAGAGACATATAAGTGTCTATGTGTGTGTATATAAAACTGTACATAGATGTGTATATACATATATACACGTATGTACACACCACACACACACACACTTACCTCGCTGCCTGTTCGCTTCCTCCCACGCCGCGTGGCCGCGCCTGATGGGTGTGTGCGTGCTTCGCATGCATGCGCGCATGCGCAGTGCAAATTTT
Organism: Thermophis baileyi; assembly: GCA_003457575.1. Lineage (NCBI taxonomy): Eukaryota > Metazoa > Chordata > Lepidosauria > Squamata > Dipsadidae > Thermophis > Thermophis baileyi. The sequence goes on along the minus strand of QLTV01002416.1, from coordinate 68,875 downwards.
TTTTTAAAAAAAGCCAAAAACACTATGGTGACGCATGTGCAGTGCCGGAAACTCGGCTTCTGCGCATGCACAGAAGAAAATTTTTTTAAAAAAAATTCAAAAATTTTTTTTCAAAAAAAAGATGGAGGCGCCATGGACCGGCACTGACCGAACCGGATCCGTGACGTCATCGTGACGTCACCAGCGGGTCACTACCGGTTCGGGCGAACTGGTCTGAACCGGGAGGAACCCACCTCTGACACACACACACACACACACACACACACACACACACACACACACACACACATCATAGCCCCAGGGCCAAATATGATTCTAGATAGGAATACCTGTCCCAGTTTGCAGCACAAAGGCAAAATAAAGTTGTGGACAAAGTTTTGAGAGTAAGAAGGAACTAAGCTTCCCATGATGGCTGAATCTTAAGAGTATAGCTCCATGTTCTCTTAGACTGTAGCTCCATTTCCCCTTTAGCTTTTTAAAAAACTATTTCTTAGTCACCCATCTCCATCAGAGAAATGAATAACTAAAAACAAAAAATGCAGGTGATTGAGAAGACGAAGAATGGAGGGAAAATGAGAAAGCAAGGACCAGGTTGGGGATATCTAAAAAAAAAAAAAAAATGTTTAGATCAGTCTTTCTCAACCTCATCAATTTTAAGAGGTGCGGACTTCACTTCCCAGAAGCTCCCAGCCAGCATGCTGTCCATACATCTTAAAGTTGCTGAGATTGAGGAACACTTGAGAATTATTGGGAAGATTTTTTTTTAATTACATTGTTATTAAGTAAACATTAAAACATTGGACACAGTGCGACGACCTTCCTGGCTTTGTCATTTCCATACATATTTTATAACAGATACATTTCCTACTCATCATACATTATGACTTTGATATTATAAACACAACACTTGTTTCTTATTTGTATATTTTATATAAGTATTGTCCAGTTTCAGTTTTACAAATCCTCAATATTTTCTGTTCCGGCTCCTTTTCCTCATTTCCAACCATTGGTACATTTTGTTCCAGATTTCATAATATTCTGTCTCGCTTTTGTTTTTAAGTTCCAGTGTCAGTCTGTCCATTTCTGCGCAGACCATTATTTTCTTTATTATCTCTTCTTCAGAGGGGGTATCTCTATTTTTCCAATTCTGCGCATACACCAGTCTTGCTGCTGTTATAACATGCAGCATTAAATATATCGATCCTTTACTACATTTCTCTTTTGTAATTCCTAATAGGAATAGTTTTGGCTTCAAATCTATTTTTTGGTCTAACATCTCTTCCAACCATATTGTTATTCGACGCCAAAATTCCTTGGCTTTTGTACACGACCACCACATATGGTAAAAAGATCCTAGCGCTGAGTTACATTTCCAACATTGTGGTGATATATTCTTAATCATTTTTGCTAACCTTGTAGGCGGAAGGTGCCACCTATAAAACATTTTATATAGATTTTCTTTGTATGCGGTAGCTAACGTTAATTTCCTGTTTCTTTCCCATAGATCTTGCCATTTATCCAGTTCAATATTATAACCAAAAAATTTGGCCCACGCTACCATGGTTTCCTTCACTTGCTCTTCCGCCATTTTGTATTCTAATAGATATTGATAAGCTTTCTTTATCACCTTTTCATCCGTTCCTAATAAAATTTTATCTAGCGTCGTTAATTCTTTTTTAATGCCCCATTCTTTTCTATCTTTCATATTGGGAAGATTTTGATGTGCAACAAATTGGAGAAATGGGTCAAAGGTCATGGCTCTGCATCATTTGTACACAAAATACTCTTTTAACATTTCACACCTAGGAAACAGAAAGCTGATAGAACCAAGAGTCTGATGCTAGGCTGAAATCTTAATTTCAACTCTTTAAAAAACCAACAACAAAAACAGTTGATAGAATGTTTTTATGATCTCCTCTGAATATCTTCAGCCTCTCCTGCTGATAATCCATGGTCCAGACTCACCAAACAACACAGACAATAATCCCCATACTAGGCATAGCATGAAAGGAGATACCACTGGGAAAGAAAGACAGCACTTTAAGAGAGGGATTCTCCTTACTTTTGTATAAGAGAGTTGAATGTATCATCAAGATGTTCTCGAATATGAGATTGAAGCTCAATTCCAGATGTAATCAACTGCTGGCGAAACTGGAACCAAATATCTACTAGGCATTCCAACCTGTTAGAAACATGACAGATTTATATCCCAGACTGAAATCCCATATCCATCCAAACCAAGATTATCTAAATTCCAAGAGTCAAGCAAACTTTTCAAGGGGTATAGCAGTCACTTTTTACCAAGCACTAAAGATGGGCCCCGTTTTTATTAAGGGTTAAAACAAACTTCCCTAACTTTTGCCCTCCAAAAGTTTTGGATTACAGTACAGTTCCCTTATTTCCCAGCCAACATGGCATTAGGCTATAGTAGATCCTTCATGATCAAGAACAATCAAGCACTAGTACTGGACTCAAAAGAGAACTCTAGACTGTCTACATGGCTGCCCCATCTAGAAGGGATTCTACGTCATGTGCAGTTTTGTAAAGTATGTATAACAGAATAACAGAGTTGGAAGGGACCTTGTAGGTCATCTAGTCCAACCCCCCGCCCAAGCAGGAGAACCTCCACCATTTCTGACAGATGGTAGTCCAGTCTCTTCTTGAAAGCTTCCAGTGATGAAGCTCCCACAACTTCTGAAGGCAAGCTGTTCCATTGGTTGATTGTTCTCACTGTCAGAAAATTTCTCCTTATTTCTGGGTCGAATCTCTCCTTGTTCAGTTTCCATCCATTATTCCTTGTCTGGCCTTCAGGTGCTTTGGAGAATAGCTTGACCCCCTCCTCTCTGTGACAGCCCCTCAAGTATTGGAACACAGCTATCATGTCTGCCCTGGTCCTGCTCTTCACTAGACTAGCCATGCCCAATTCCTGTATTTTGCTTTTATGATGAGAGCGATATAAAGGATACTGTACAAGGAGTAATAGCTACTAAAATATTGCCAACCAGAAGGGGTGTAGAATAAAAATGATCAATGGTTGGGATTGGGTTCAGTATCTGAATAGCTCTTGGTCGCTCTGCATGACTACCAGTAAACTAAAAGCAATTATGACAAATAGTAAAGGTGCAGAATATAGCTATAAGAAGCCAGTGTGATGTAGTGGTTAAGACATCACCTAGAAAACTGGAGCTGTGAGTTCTAGTCCTACCTGGAGCACAAACCCGCTTGGCAATCTTCAATCTGTCCTTCTCTCTGAATCCTAGAAAGCAAACCACTTCCAAAAGAGCCTTGTCATGAAAATTGCAGGGACTAGTTCAGGCAATCGCTATGAGAGGACATATACAAATCTATTCAGCTTGCATTATCAATACAAGCTGTAGAGTTTAGCTCTTTTTTTTAGTAGAGCTGAGTACTGTATAGAGGTTAGAAATTTTCTTTTGCTTGATATGTAGGCCACTTCATGCATCCAGGATCTGACAAGCAAATATAAAGATTTACACTTCTACCAACACCACTAGACTCTTCTGATATGGTAACATTAATCACAGTAGATCCATAAGAGACATTGCCATGACAATTTTGCATTCAGCTGCTTCTTTAAGCAGCATTAAAAGTTGGATTGCTAAACCACTGACAGATTCAGAATGATAACATCCAATGCTCCAGGTTCGGGCGTACCAGTAGCGCCGCCTGCCGGTGGTTCGGAGACCCGGTAGCAACGGCAGCGCGAGGCTTCGCCCACCCACCCGGATGCTGCCATTTTGGTTTGTTTTACCCTTTACGCATGCACAAAGCGTTCTGTTCATGTGCAAAGGGTAAAACAAACCAAACGCGGCATCCGGGCGGGTGGGCAAAGCCTTGCGCTGCCGTCACTACCGGGTCTCCGAACCACCAGCAGGCGGCACTACTGGTACGTGAACCGGGAGCATTTCACCCCTGATCCCATCTGACAAAAGGTAACACATTCTTTTTGCACAACTCACCTCTTTTGCAGCGGGGACAAGTCCTCTTCAAAGGGACTTCCATTCCCAGCCAGTTGCTGCTGCCTCTTCCAAATCAGAAGCCTCACCAGAACCTTCTTCTTGGCCTCTTCTAACTCACTGTCCATCTTCATGAACAGTCCTTGAAGGCTTTGAAGAGACTAAGAAAAGGGATACATGAGTACATATGCAGAAAATGACATGCATTGTCTGGTATCAGTCAGATATGCAGCGGAGAACTCTGTTAGGGCATGCTGGTTGGGTGATTGTTAGGAAGAGACATAGATGACCCACATGTAGAACTTGACCCAACATGTCAACATGTTTATTTAGAGCTTGGGAAAGGAATAGTTTACACTGAAGTGTTTGGGGCATTCCCCAAATTTTCCCCTGCTCAATATTCAACTGGGCACGGAAACAATACTAACAGGATGTTTTTAGCAGCATAGGGCTAGGACCGCAGCATAGGCGAACCTATGGCACGCATGCCACAAGTGGCACGCAGAGCCATATCGGTGGGCACACGAGCTCAGATCCGGCGCGCATGCGTGCACCGGTCAGCTGATTTTCGGGCCTTCTGGGCCCACTGGAAGTCGGGAAACAGGCTGTTTCCAGCCTCTGGAGTGGGTGGGGAAGGCCCGTTTTTGCTCTCCCCAAACTCCAGAGCCTTTCTAGGAGCCTGGGGAGGGCGAATACGGCCTTCCCCACCCCCCCGGAGGTCCTCCGGAGGCCAGAAATGGCCCGTTTTCCAACTTGAAATGGGCCATTTCTGGCCTCCGGGGGGCCTCCGGGGGGGGGAAGGCCGTTTTCGCCCTCCCCAGGCTCCTAGAAAGGCTCTGAAGCCTGGGGAGAGCAAAAAAATGGGACTTCCGGTCCAACCGGAAGTTGGCAAATGGAACGTTTCTGGCCTCCGGAGGACCTCCGGGGGGGTGGGGAAGGCCGTATTTGCCCTCCCCAGGCTCCTAGAAAGGCTCTTAAGCCTGGGGAGAGCGAAAAATGGGCGTGCCATTGCATGCCGGGAGCGGGGGGGTCACGTGTGCATGCGCGGGGGGGCACATGGAATTATGGGTGTGGGCACACACGTGCGTGACACACACACACCCCGCGCGCCCCCCTTTTGGCACGCGGACCAAAAAAGGTTTGCCATCACTGGGCTAGGATGTGTGGGATTAACTTTGCCCTTCCCCAGTAATCGTAATTTAAAAAAAATAGGAGGAGGAAGGTATGTTGGATATGTTTTCCACCTTATTTGTAACAAACAATAAAGGCTAGAAATAAACAAACAAATAAAAACAAATAAAAACAAAGCCCAAATTACTACTCTATTATTACTTCTTAATGGGGCTGAAATCAAGGGGTTGTTGTGTGTGTGTGTGTGTGTGTGAGGGAGGGAGGGAGGGAGAGAGAGAGAGAGAGAGAGAGAGAGAGAGAGAGAGAGAGAGAGAGAGAGAGAGAATCAATACATGAAGGAAGAGGGAAAAGCGACAGAGAGATAGAAAGAAAGAAAAATAAAAAATAAAAGACAAATTTCCATCTGCTCTTGGCTTTGGCTTTCTCTACTCTTAAAAACATACATCCTATGGCTATTGATGTCTAAGCACCTCTCATTTTTTATTTAGAAAACATAGGTTTTTAGCCCGAATGCTTGGGAGAAGGAGCTGGTGAAGCTGAACTGAACAGATACAAACAATATTGCCATTATAAATCAGAGGCCGGTCACAGCTTTCTTTAAGGCTTTTCCTAGCTTGGTTTATGCTCTGCATTACTAAACAAAAGGTTGTGAAAACAACTGCTTTTGGAAAGGGTCATTTTTTGCATTTCTTTTGCAGGGCAATTTCATCCATAATATTTCAGGCATTTAAAACAAAAATTTCTGGTTATATGCAATTCTTCTCCCTAGACAACCTCTTCATCATTTTTGCTTCAGCTAAATAGCTGTAAGAAAATAATGGGCTGCATTTTTTGACTAGTTACAATGCCGATACAATTTTAGTTTTTTAAATGTACAATATCAGAAATCTTTATTTGTCAACTTGTTTGATTCTTTTTCAATGGGAGTGCTTCAGCTCTAATCCACAGGAGCTCTTGTAGCCTTCAAAGTAATTTTAAACTTGATAAAGCAAAGCTGTATTTTCTTTTTCTTTAAGGATACAAATTCCTGGTCTGGAGCGTTACATGGCCCAAGTTTTGACAACTCTCTTGGTATTTAAAAATTCATCAGTCAGGATGAACATCAGGTTTTTTTAATCCTTATTCAAACTGGGGAACTTATCTGGCTCTCGGAAATGAAGGGGAATTCTTTCCAATGGGATGAGAGTTGTAACCTTATTAACGCTTGGATTTCTAAAGGTCTTTCCAAGAAATGGTTCTTGGCCTTTTAACTTCCCAAAGGTCAATATTTGATATTTACAGTGCAATTCTGTGCGTGAGTGTAAGATCTCAGTGGCTTTAAGCAAAAAAAAAAAAAATATTAGTGCATAGGATTTCAGTCTTAACCTTATTTAATTGCTATATGATAATAACAGTAATTTCAGTCCGTATACATGCTGAATTATTTAAAAGCCTGTGGAATTGCCCCAGGTGCTTGAAGTTTGGGGAACTGGTTTTAGAAATGGAGATTAGAAAGCCAATCAACTGGAAATACATTATTTGATCAAAATCAAACTGTCACAATTTTTCCAGTCTCCTAAAAATGGGCTAGATTCAATATAGTTGTCTGGAATGGAATGGTACCGGGTCTCCTGCTTGAGCAGGGAGTTGGACTAGAAGCCCTCTAAGGTCCCTTCCAACTCTGTTATTCTGCTCCTTAAGCAATTTAGAGTTTGAAGAAGAAGAAAAAAAGACTATTTTTCTGCACCAAACAAGCTTGCTTTGGATGCCATTTCAAATACCATCCTAGACCGAAGAAGACAGACAACTTTTCAATAGTACGTCCTGTTACTGAACAATCCAGAGAAGGCCAGTTTTCTTATCTTTTTATAGCAGGCAACTTTCCCTAAAGGCCTTTTAACCTGTGTTTATTTAGACTAAGCTTTACTTAGTCGAAGAAAGTTTCTTTCTTTGTGATATAATCTTGGGAACCTGTTTTAGAATTTGCTACTGTTAATTAATTTTTCCTTTAATTGTTTTATTACACTTTTTTAAGGCAGTCATTATTGCTATTAGTTCTAAGCAAATAGAACCTCCTGGAAATAAAAGAAATTAAACCAAATGCAAATACAAAAATGCACTTACTAAACTTATGACCAAGGAAATAATTTATTGCACCTTTAGTACACTTTTCTAAACATGCAACTTGGAGTGTACAGGTAGTCCTCAACTTACAACAGTTCATTTAGTGACTGTTCAAAGGCACTGAAAAAAGTGACTTATGACCATTTTTCATATTTACGACCATTGTAGCATCCCATGATCACGTGATCAAAATCCAGCTGCTTGAGAACTGACTCAGATTTATGACCGTTGCAGTGTCCCTGGGTCATGTGATCCCCTTTGGCGACCTTCTGACAAGCAAAGTCAATGGGGAAAGCCAGATTCACTTAACAACCACGTTACTAATTTAACACCTGCAGTGATTCACTTAACAACTGTGGCAAGAAAAGTCGTAAAATGGGGCAAAACTCACTTAACAAATGTCCCGTTTAGCAACATAAATTTGGGGCTCAATTGTGGTCATACGTTGAGGACTACCTGTATTGGACCAGTTATTGTGAACGGTAGAATATTACATTTAGGTAGTCCTTGACTTCTGACCACAGAAGTCTGACTTAGCAACCGTTCAAAGTTACAATGGATCCCAGAAAAGGTAATTATGAGCTGGATTCAAAGTTCCGACAGCCTCCCACAATCCTGCAGTCATATGATTGAATTTTGAGCATTTGGCAATCAGCCCTCATTGACAGCTGTTTGCAGTGTCCCGTATTCAGGTGATCAAAATTTGTAAAACAGACATTTACTTCCGGTTTCCAGAAAAAAAAAAAAAAAAAAGCGCCCATTGCAGACAATTGATTTGTTTAATGATTACAGAACTCTCTTTACGACTACCACGTTTGCTTAACAACCGCTGCAAAAAAAGGTTGCAAAATCAGGCATGGCCACATGACAACCCGCTTAACAATTGGCTCAATTTACGACTGTAATTCCAGGCTCAGTTATGGTCATAAGTCAATCATGACCGGCTCAGAAATTCTGGGAGTTGAAGTCCACAAGTCATAAAAGGGCCGGGATTCCCCACTTCTGATATAGAGTCTCAATTTCTTGCTAGTTTTTCAAAGGACAAATAGAACAAAACTTGAGGACATGCTCCTCATTAGCAGAAGTTTTTCTCAATTTCCCTTAATGTAAGAAATTATAGATGAATTCTTCCAAAAGAGGAACAATAGACTACCATTCCAGGAAATGTTTGCTGAAATATAGCTTTCTTGAAACTCTCTTCCCCTATTGGCACGTCAACAACTTCTAATAAATATTTTATTGCACATTAAAACTACAACCCCACAAAAATGAATTCCAACCTCACTGAGGACCTTCTCTTGGACAGATCCCCATATTGGAACATATTTTTAAATCATTTGAGATCGAAGAGTGAGCCTAAGCTTAAAATCTACCCAGTTTGTTTGAGTTTTTAATGACAATTACTATTTTTATTTGTTATCTTATTAGGCAGCTTCTGTTTTTAGTTATTTTTAATAGAATGGTCACTTAAGTAGTTTAATCGTTCTTTTAGACCGTTTAGAATTAGATATGGAAACTGCCTCGAGGACTCAGAGTTTAGACAGCAAAAAATGAGGGCAGAAAAAGTAACTTTAAAAAATGAAAACAGCAAATAAACTCAAGACTCCATAATAAATTTTTTGTAATGTTGGTAACTTACATTTGCTGACAGGTTCTCTTGTATTGGAAATTGACAGTCCAGTGAGTTTTGTGACAGTGGAGCTGAGGATCACAAATGCAGGGTTAACAATGACTATAGAAGGTTTTCACATACAAGCTAATTATTGCACACATTTTAGGCCATCATTTTTTTTTCCGTTTATTGAAAGTTGGGCACAAAATTCCCTACTTATAGTAATAATTAGAAAAACAATATTCAGTGGATCTCCTCGGTGATCAGTCTCCACTGATAACCCTTAATATGGACTATCCCACCACTTCGCTAGTACCGGTAGGAGTGGGAGGCAGATATGATCTGAATGGAATGAATGAAATTTACTAGTGTCCATATTTTTCAAGGCAATATTATTAATAAAATAACACTTGGACATTATATATCCAAAATAGATTTTGGAATGAGTTTATAAGGCTTTAAACTTTATATTTTAGAGGTACAGAAGCTATGTTAAAAACAAGAGTTTATTTCAGGGAAAGTTTAAAAAGAAAGACCATGAAAGAAATTTGTGCTAAAACGTATTTTAGGGAAGCTTGAGCATGCATTATAGAAATAACAAATGACAAAGAGATACAGATAGTCCTCGTTTAGCGATTGCTTCATTTAGTGACTGCTCACAGTTACAAAAGTGATGAAACAGTAACTTTATGACCAATCCTCACATTTATGACCTTCACAGTGTGTAAACCAAAGGAAAGCTAAAATAAGATCATAAGCATGGTTGTGGTTTCTGAAGAATGGATGGAAAAAGTGACACAGCAGGCAGGGATGGCAAAATTTATTGTTTTAATTAAGGAAACAACACATCCAGTTTTGCTTCTACTTGGAAAACGCTTCTAGACTGTTTTGTGCTCAAAACAGGAAAAAATATATGAAATGTTGGGTGATCCGATTAGTTTGCTGTTATAGAAGTGGCCAATATTCACTAATGATGTAAAAGTAAAAAGTTGATAGAACTCTATTTTGTACTTTACTGCACCAAAAAAAGTTGGAAGCCACTGCTTTTTTTTTCTTTTTTCTTTACTTATTTCCCTCTTCTTTTTCCTTCCCCATTTTCCTTTTATTTTTATTTTATTTATATATATATATATATCACCTTTATTGTTTTTATAAATAACTCAAGGTGTGAACACACACAATATTCTTTCATCCTGTAATCTGCAACTCCTACACTGCAAAAACATATGGACTACACAACTCGATCAGGGTAAAGCAATAGATGCAATTTACATAGACTTTTGTAAAGCCTTTGATTCAGTGGTACACGACAAACTATTTCTGAAACTAAAATCTTATGGCATCTCTGGACCCCTACATGATTGGATAACTGCGTTCCTGTCAAACAGACAACAACTTGTTAAAATAGAGAGTTCTCTATCAAATCCTGCACCTGTCAATAGTGGTGTCCCTCAAGGCAGCGTTCTAGGACCAACACTCTTCATACTTTACATAAATGACCTTTGTGATCACATTATAAGCAACTGCGTTCTCTTCGCCGACGATGTCAAACTATTTAACACCACAGACAATGCTACTACCCTTCAGAAAGACCTTGACTATGTATCAGAATGGTCAAACAAGTGGCAACTTCAAATCTCAATCAACAAATGCTCTGTCTTACACATTGGCAAAAAGAATCAGAACACAAAATACAAGCTTGGAGGACACGACCTTGTAGACGACCCTCATTCTGTCAAGG
>QLTV01002416.1:38426-50413 GCA_003457575.1 Thermophis baileyi | reverse complement strand
CATATAGGCTATATACAGTATGTCACAGAAGTGAGTACACTCCCTCACATTTTGTAAATATTTAAGTATATCTTTTTATGTGACAACCCTGAAGAAATGACACTTGGCTACAACGTAAAGTAGTGAGTATACAGCTTGTATAACAGTGTAAATGTGCTGTCCCCTCAAAATAACACACTCACATACTCACTTTTGTTGCCAGCAGTTTAGACATTAATGACTGTGTGTTGCGTCTTCAGTGTTGTCACATGAAAAGATATACTTAAATATTTACAAAATGTGAGGGGGTGTACTCACTTCTGTGACGTACTGTATAACTGAGATAGAAACTAGGACCAAGCTGAGATATAAACTCTAGATAAAATGGATAATGGGCAATAAAAGATAATGAGGCTCAAGTAAATGTTATAACTCAAGTTAGGAAAATAAAGTGAGGTAATAAAAGACACTTGAAGCTTCGATTTTGATATCAGAAAGATCCCGTTCACAAGAATATATAATCTCCTACATAAGCTTGTGACTCTTCCCAATCTAATCTATCACACAAACCATTACCAAGAAAAGGGTAACACTCTTAAACCTCACTTAGCATTGCCAACCTTCTTGGAAGGATCTGAGAAAGATGAGAACATATTACCCATCTTATTATATATTATCTTCATTTACTCATGGATTTCTAAGAGGCTGACTAAGATGATTTCTGAGTTAAAAGCCTGAAATGTAATGATGATCTAGAAATGATAACTATAGCACAATTCTATCGAACGAGGAACTATTCCAAATTTATGATCTGTCAATAAAATAATCAGATGGAAATAGAACAAGCTATATCCACCTGTACATTAGGAACATGGGGTTAAAAACCACACACTGGCCAGAGGTGATTAAATTTATCATTCATTACTTTTTTAGCAGACTTACCATGGCTCAGTTTCCAGCCACTCCCCTAGGAGACAACGTAGAGTATGAGGAAATTCTTCATACAAGCCGTTGAACCACTCCAGAGACATGGTGGAGACATAGCTCCACAGGGATGTGTTGGTACTGGTCATCTAAAATGGTAAAAACCAACGTTCATTATTGCAATCCATCACACAGAAGATGTTACAACATACATTGTTGACTAACGTTTCATTTCCTGCTTGAGCGGCCTTTTCCACTAATTCAAGTCCAAAACTAGTCCCAATGCAAAAATCAAATAGTTTTTCATACCTCTCTAGATGTATTAGACTATAATTCCTATAATTTAAAGCAGATTCTATGAATCAGTAGAGTAGCAGGTTCAAACAGTTTATCTATGATTGTTCATATCAAGTCCCCATCTGATGCCATCCAATTGTGTTGGAATTCACCAACTTAATTCCCTGCCCTCATATCTCATTGAATTTTCTTATACCAGTGCTAATTTCATCATTGATATATCTTGCTTTATGGTATATGTTCAAACCTTTTCAGAAACATTAAGAATCAGAAGTTAACAGATTTCATTCAGGAGAGAAAGAAAACAGTAGAACAATCTAGCTAAGTTTGATACTGAGCAGGTAGGATGCAGTCAATAGGCTACAATTTGGCTGAAACTTCCTAGCTTCTTCATCCCTAGCAGAATGAAGTCAATATTTACAGTAAGAGCAGAAGTGAAACCCTGTTATAAGATCTGGATCTTCTTTCAGGCCTTTGGCAAGGGTGAATGAAGGCTCTCTTAGATTGCCTAAGTTTCTTTCTTTTTTGTTATGGTCTGATTTGTCTCACCTTTGTCATTTCTTATTCTTTTAGTTTTGCTTCTTATTGTATGTTTAAAAATGAATTTATATGTGAGCTGCACAGAATCATTGAGAGTCAGGTGAAAAATTTAACAAGTAAATAAATAGCAGATTATTGCCTCTGACAATTAAAAAATCAGTCCCATTTTATACCCTCATGGGTTTAATTTGGAGCTTTTCTCTTCCCACAGTTTTCATGGCTTAATTGAAAACCCATTTGATTTTCCCAAAGTCAGTCCTAAGTTGCAGTTGTCGGTTTACATTCTCAACACCTCTATCCCAGAAAATTCCAACCCCCAGCATATGTAGAAAGTTAGTATCCACCCCTCTCCTAGAATGAAATATTTTGAGGAATATTAAAAAGGCAGAATATTATATTTCTCTAAATGAGAAATGGAGCAACATGTTTTTTTTAGAGGCAGGAAGAGACTTACTCTTAATAGCCCCCCCCCGGCATATATTTTGTGCCCATTAAGAAAGACTGGGCCAGCCTATCTACAAAACAAAAGACCTTCAGCTCCAGGATGATGGGATTATCGTTCAGGACATAATAGGATTAACCCACTACCATTTAGCAGAAGACATTGCATCACCCTCAGAGCAGTCCAAACTTCAACCAAACTTAGCTCAGACAAACACCTAGGATTTGTACTTTGCCTATGGAGCCAGCTATGACCCCTACATGGCCCCAGGGGAGTCTGACCACAGCCAATAGAATACATGTTCTTGCACAGGAACAGGAAGCTCAAATGCAAAGCTTAAAGAAGGTATAAAACCCCCCACTCTCAACTCCATTTTGTAGAGCTGTACCAGAACCATGTGCTTGGTGGTTCTGTTCATCATTAAATCTTCTTTCCAATCAGCCTCCATGTTTCCAGTGTCTTTCTCCCGGCTTGGAACTGAACCAGATGGATATTTTCTTCCAACACATATCTCCAAAAGATATGAACTTATTTTTTGCAAAGAATCTTTCAAAATATGTAAACCAGACTCCCATCCCTTCTCCATTTATTTTTTATCTGACAAATTATTTATAAAAATAATAAAGGCAGGATAAAAAAAATTCCCTACTGCCCCTTTGCCAACATTTGTCTCTACAAACATAAATTCCTCCTCCTGTTCTCTCCCTCCCTCTCCCCCCCCCCCCTCTCTCTCACACACACACACTTAATAGGAAAAACATAACAATATAAAAATAATATATACATAGAATTAAACCCCCCCCCAAGTAACTGGTATTTTAAAATATTTATTTCACATTATGAACGAATCGCCATGGGCAAAAAAAGTTTTGACTTTTTTTTTTTTAAAAAATATTAATTTAAAAATCCATTTAAGCAAATTCGTTCTAACAGAAGGTATATTGAGTCCCAACTCCGGACCAAAGTTTACAATTATCTGGTTAAAAGCACTTTCCTGGTTTGTATTGCTTGGATTTCTTTTGAGTAGACTTGTCTTCTTCTCCAAGGAGCTCTTCCCTAGTTTAGAATGTAAAAATTAACAATTTGAATTCTGCAATCAGTAAGCTTACGATCGCCATTGCCATTTTTGTTTTTTCATTTCTTTTATTCTTGGCCAAGATCCTAAGTTTATTTGCAGCTTTCTCTAAGTCTGTAAAAATGTGGATTTTTTTTTTAAAAAAAGGTTATAGAAACCATCTATTATCAAAGTACAAAGAAAGAATCCTTACCCTCCTGCCCCTTCAACAAAGGGAAGGGGAATGTTGGATGAAATTAATCCTCAAATATACAATATTTGGTAGACCGGCTCTTCAAACTTTTACGTTCAGTATTTTTATTTCTATCATGAAAGTTCTCAATATCCTTTTATCAAGAAAAGCAAAGAACCTCAGAATCATATCATTTAGGGTTCTCTTTCTTTGGGGGAAGGAAAAATTCTTGTAGGTCCTCCACTTTTTAACAATTTTTCTCTTACATTCCCTTCATCCTGCAATGCTGTTTCTATTGTATTGCTGCTGCTTCTTCTCAAAGACCTGCTGTATGATATTGAGAACCAAGTGGTCAATGATTAGGCTGTAGTCTGCTACGAATCTCTCCCCCTGAGTTTCTGGTTCAGCAGCAGCTATAATGCCAAGAGGTTGCCCTGACTGTTTCTTCATCTAAATTATTTATATAGCTGCCTATCTCATAATAATGATTCTAGGTGGTCCACAACAGTTAAAACCAAGTCATAAGACTCACCTACTAATGATCTAAGCTCAACAAAATGATTTGCAATTATCTGAGCTCAACAAAATGGTTTCCAATTTACAACTAATAGAACCCATAAGGAGTAGCTAAGAGTTCCCTGTAAGACGTGCTGTGCCATCTCTGTGTTAGGCCTGTCTCTCTTGGCTGCTTGCCATGTGCTTTGAAAAAGATGGTTGTGAGTCTTCCATTGGGGGGGAAAAAACACCACTCAATCCAGGTGTGGTTGACAACTTTTGTCTTGCTTCCAAACTTCCATATACTGTAGGAGAATGTGGTGGAAAGGCTGGATAAAGAGCAGGAGGAATGATTGTATAAATCAGCAAGACATAAAATAAGGCTTTGTAAACAGCTTCTCATTGAATTCCACTCAGCACAGGCAGGAAAAAGGCTGGGAAATGTGGTTTGAGGAGATTCTTATGAACTATAACAATAAATGAGGGAAGAAAGTTGTTTTACCACAGTTTCTAAGATTCCGTACTTTACCCTGAATCTTATCATTAAAGCATCTTATACAGAACCTTTCTAAGCATGATTCTGCCAATCTAGTCTGGACATCAAGAGAGACTCTACTAACCGTGTAAAGTTAAAGGAGTCTGGGCTAGAAGTCAAGGGTTTTTTTGTAGTAGCTCCCACCAACGCTGCCCCTGGAGGCATTCTTAGTTTCAACCCTCCTTGTATTCTGAATGACTCTGAAAATAGTTTTTTCTTCAGTAAACCTTTGGCTCATACTATAATTGTGGGCAACGCTCTGATGTCACTGGGACCACTGAATTTTAATGAGGGGGGAAAACTGCTAGGCTTGTATGAGATTGGGCGTAAATTGTTTTTGTTTTTTGTCTTGTGCACGGGCCAGAGTCTTAATCATGGAACACCTTCTGTCAAATCTGTTTAGCTTATTAGATTTATTGTTAGGGCTTATGTACCACACTACTAGTTTTCAAACTGAACAGCTGAGTTCAACATAAATGCCAAGAAAATTAGACTATGGGTTAGCATGTGGAACTGAATCACTGAATGTCAAGTGCTGAACTGCAGCCAATTTGTTTCTTATCTTTGGGGCATTTTAGAGAAGGGAAATGCTCTTTCTCCACCCATCGTGAGTTGGCAGAAAGCTATACTGCTGATTTCTACCCTGTCTCTCACCGTTCCCATTTGCTGGCAGCCACCCTGTAAGGCAGAGGTTCTAAAACTATGGGTTTGGATGCAACAACTGGAGGAATGTCACAATAAATAAATTATAATTAAGTGTTGTACCTTATGATTCTTGACGAACTTATCTTTTCTTTTATGTACACTGAGAGCATATGCACCAAGACAAATTCCTTGTGTGTCCAATCACACTTGGCCAATAAAAAATTCTATTCTATTCTATTCTATTCTATTCTATTCTATTCTATTCTATTCTATTCTATTCTATTCTATTCTATTCTATTCTATTCTATTCTATTCAAAAGCCTGATCAGGTTTGCAGGCAAAGCAGAAACAGTGCCCTGGGCTTCGTTTTCCATTTTGCCTACATGACCCTGCAAGAAATTACAGTCCCATAATATTTGAGACCCCTGTTGAGAGTCAGATTATACTTTAATCATTCAAAATAAATGGTAGTTTTATTTCACACACAGCCCTATCCCCAGTGAAATCCTTAGTTTTATCCTTTTAGGGAGTTTGGTCCTGCAAAGTTTGAGAACTGTACTCAAAAGCAGTAGGTGGCAAAAATTTTGAGGCTGTCCTTGGATGATGTTAAAAGAAGGGGGAAGTACTACTATGTTACTAATATAATAGATTGTCTTATATGCTCCTGGGTTAGAATTAGAATTAGAACACTCTTTATTAGTCAAGTGTGATTGGACACACAAGAAATTTGTCCCCGGTGCATAAGCTATCAGTGTACATACAAGCAACAAAGTGATAAATCATATATCTTAAGATACAATCATAAATCACAAGATACAACCAACAAAGTGATAGTCATAAGATACCAATCGGAGTAGGTAATAGGAAAGGGGAGAAGAATGCTAGTAATACAGTCCTACTACACGATTAGGTATCCTTAGGCATAAGACAGTGCTGTGGGAATTATGCTAAGAACTAGAAACATTGAACAAATTGAGGTACCTTGTAAGAGTGATGCATTTATCTGATTGCTGACTCTTTGTATTACCATATATGTATTTTATCACTGTATTTTCTTTTATCTATTTTATCCCGGAATCAGATCATGTATTTTATTTATTTAGTTTTATTGATCTGGTTGTAAGACTAATCAATTAATAAACTATTACCATTACTATATAATGCCATTATAGGTGAAAATGGCTAAAAGAATGTCTCATTCCCAGGCTGGGAATGTGAAAGTCAGGACACACAGGAAAAAGGGTTTACCCAGCTAGTGAGGAAATGCAGAGAAGGAAAAGCTCTGTGTATCTAATTGCTTGTAAGGAACCAGAGACATCAGGCAGAAGTACTCAGGGAACTCAAGAGTTATCCAATACTCTCAGTTGTATGCGCAAATTAGGCTTGTTGCATCTTCTTATTTTCGTCTTAATCTCTTCTGGTTCAGCTCATCTCCACAATGCATCTCACGATCCATTAAATCCCAATGTGTTTTGAGTCTCCTTTAAAATGGAGTGACTTTTCAAATATGTTAAGTATCATATGTATGTGCAGCATACAGGTAGTTCTTGACTTACAACAGTTCATTTAGTGAGCATTCAAAGTTACAAAAGCTCTGAAAAAAGTGACTTACGACCGCTTTTCATCCTTATGTGTGCAAGTTATTACGTATTTGGGTTTAGGGATTTCCTTTTATTTATTGAGTTATTGAGATGTATTCTGTGTCTTGGGGGGGGGATGCACCAAGGGAGGCTCATTCAATTTCATTGTACACATGTTGTGCATTGACAATAAAGGTTTGGTTTGGTTTGATTTGATTTGACTTATGACTGTTGGAGCATCCCCATGGTCACATGATCAAAATTTGAACGCTTGGCAACGGACTCATATTTACAACAGTTGCTGTGTCCCGGGGTCATGTGATCCCCTCTTGCGACCTTCTGACAAGCTAAGTCAATGGGGAAGCCAGATTCACTTAACAACCGTTTTACTAATTTAACAACTGCAATGATTCACTTAACAACTGTGGCAAGAAAGGTCGTAAAATGGAGCAAAATTCACTTAACAAAAGTTTCACTTAGCAACAGAACTTTTGCGCTGAATTATGGTTGTAAGTCGAGGACTACCTGTAGTCACATTTTTTTTACACCTGGCATGGAGAAAGTGTTAGTGGCATTACTGGCTTCAAATGATGTCAGCAACCAGCAAGCTGATTCCAATCCTTAAAAAAAAGTTCCAAAAAATATTGCAAGTGTCCTTAAAATAAAACTTGTCCGAGCCGAGGTGGCGCAGTGGTTAGAGTACAGTACTGCAGGCTACTTCAGCTGACTGCTAGCTGCAGTTCGGCGGTTCAAATCTCACCGGCTCAAGGTTGACTCAGCCTTCCATCCTTCCGAGGTGGGTAAAATGAGGACCCAGATTGTTGGGGGCAATATGCGGACTCTGTGAACCGCTTAGAGAGGGCTGTAAAGCACTATGAAGCGGTATATAAGTCTAAGTGCTATTGCTATTGCTATGTTTCCATTGTGCATCTGTCTCTTAAATCTGAGTTCAGTTCAAACTAAAAAGCATTCAGTCTGAGACTGAAGCTCTAATAGAGCTTAGATAGAGCTCCTGAAGTTCAATCATTCCTCTTCAACTACTCATAGGAAAAACATAGTTCTTTCTCTGTTTTTGCCTTTTTTAGCCTAGGGAACATGACATAATTGTACAAGTAGAAGTGATGCTGCCAAGTTGTAATACGAATGTTTAACAAATCTGTAGGGACAAAATGAGATACAGCTACAATAAGAATAATGATTCTTATTCCAATGCCTCCTCTGATCCCATTGCCCAACCTTGCATTATACCTCCTGAGGAAAAGGATCTTTACGTTGTCCCATAGCGAAGTCTGATAACCGCCGATAGCTCCCAACTAGCTTGGAGAATGGAGGTATTTAGTTAAATTTCTAACAAGTAAATGTGACTGATGACAAATAGCCTCCAATTGCTTGTATATGAAGCAGGTTAACTCCAGAAATGATTAAAAATTCAGGCTAATGAAATTCTTATTATGGAACTACCCTAAGGTTTGTCAGATTCGTAGTCCTGCAGTATTTCCCTATCTCTTCTCTCATATTGTTTATTACAACAACAGTGAAAATGAATTAGGCAGGTGGGGAAAAAAGAGAACAGCTGCCTAATGCCATTTGACTAGTGCGAAGCCATCTGCCTTGAATCTTGATAGCGGAAAGACAAACAAGAAGTCAGTTTGCACCGAGGCGCCAATAAAATATTGCTCACTCAGTTTTGAATTGCTGGGCTGTAAAAAAATTCAGAGATTTCCCACGTGCTTTTGATTGCATCAGGGAAATAAGGAAGCAAGCAAGACTTGTTTCTCTCTTGCCTTGGTCATCACACAACCGGAAAAGGATTGGGAAGAAAAGCCACAAAAGCTGCAGCACAGCAGCCTTCCCGAGCTTCCTCGGCTCTCTGTTCTCATCTGAGCAACTTATTAAGCAAATCACCAGGCTGTACTGTCTCTTTTCTGCCTTGTTTACACTGACCTTGTCAACTTTGGTCTTCTGCAGACTAGTTTTTTTAGCTCTAAGCCTGGCCTGACTTTCTGGATTTATCTTTCTTCCTTGCCACAGAAAGTCGGCAATGAGGAAGGCATAAGAGCTGAAAATAGCATGCAACACCCAAAGAGAAAGCCACGTCAATAAGCTGCCTTTTGTTTACTGTGCAGCTCAGAGTCCACCAAAGCCTATGCAACAACTAGCAATGATAACAATAACTTGTTAGGTTTGTACAGTGGCCAAATAAGAAAGACTTAAATTGGCATGCAAGTAAGAAATACCAATACATTGAGGAAATATCATAAATTGTCTGGGTTTCTGGTTGATTTCAAAGGCCAAGCTTTTAAAGCTTTTGAGAATATCTGGGTTGGGGCCAAACATACTTTAGGTGGAATGGTATTCTAGAAAGCCAGAGTGGTGACAGAGAAGACACATCTCCGTGATTCTACAAGACGGCACCATTTAGTCAATAGGACTGGGCAACCCTTTCCCTATCTGATCTCATAGCATGGGCAGAGACAATAGGAGAAGACAATTTCCTAAAAAACAGCCGCAAGCTATTGGGGCTATCACAAGATTCTTGTTTTTACTAGCCCATCTGTGATGGAATGTTGCTGGCAAAAATTCATTCCTGAGAGCAAGCCCAAAGACAATTTTCACACAATGGTAAGCGACGGTTGGTTACATTATCAGCTGCTGAAGTCTACCTACTCCACTAAATCATAAACCACGTTTTACAAAGTGCATGTCAAACTGTGTGTTTTGACACCATTCCCTATACCAAAAGCAAATTTTCCACATTAAGAGCTGCGTTTTCTAAGTCAGACAAAAGAGTTCCATAAGTCTGTAGGAAGTTCACTCTGATTTTGAGAAGGTAAGAGGGAATCTAATTTAAGACAAGGTGAGGCAGTTGATATAAACTATGACTGAGGCCAGATCTACACTCCAGACATATTGCTGGAGATGAGTAAATTCCCCTAGACTACTTACGCAGCTTCAGATTTTATTTAAGGTTATTTTCCCTAAATCTGGGAAACAACCATTTCCAATTTAATAGTGTTCCCTGCAGTATTATAAGAATCTTCACTTCCCAACCTAATTCCTACCCAACTCACAAGCCAGGACAAATCAGTTGCTTCTCTTACTTTTTTATTTTCAACCCAACAGAATGTTAAGGAAAAACAACCAAGAGAGATAAATAGATTCTGGTAAACGTGTGTCTATCCTTCTGCCCACCAGCAGGATAATTCTCCAAAAACATAAACAGAATGGGACCAAATTTGGTATGGAACAAGAAGCAAGCAAAAGAAAGACTATGTTAAAAATGGGATGGGTCCAGCTGTGGACTGTGGAGAAAAAAATCCGAGAGGAAAACATCCCCCAATGCATTCCTGTGGGACAGGCAGATAGGCAGGGGCTTGGAGTACGGCTGACTGCTCAATTCTTAAAATCCCCTCCCAGTAACAGGATGGAGATGCTATTAAGAAGATGGCAAGCTTTCAAGAAGTCTCATGCTGCACTGCTGCAGTCCTTTCTGTGCTTCCAAAATTCCAGAAACCATGCTGTGCAACTTGTACGCAACTTGTTTTCTGCTTCTCAAATGTGCAGATGACAAAAAAGTGGGTGGTTCTTAACGGGGGGGCAATTTACAAGAGTAATTTGGGCATATCCTTGAGTAATGGAGCTATTTGTAATTGCTTGTATGAGAATCGAGCCTCCGGTTTGAGACTGAGCTGCCAACAGCTTGTCTAAAACAAAAACAGGGTGGATTTGATTTAAATCAAGTCGATTTAGATCACGATTTAAATCATGATTTAAATCACTAGTAAAAAGGCTTGATTTAAATCAACTCGATTTAAATCATAATTTTTAAAGAGCAACTGTCATCTCTGTCCCACAGCGGCTCCTCCTCTGACCCGCTGTTGACTCACCGACAGTCCCATTCACTTTAATGGGGTGGCTGGTGATGCGGCAGTGACACAACAAGGTGAGGGACGTGGCGGGCAGCAAGTGAGTGGGTGCCCGCTAACAGGCGCTGCCATGATGGATTTGAAATGACAGGTGCTCTTTAAATGTAAGGACTCATTCTTGCTGGTAGTTAGAATATTTAATATTATTATTTGCAAACAAAATGAAGGTTTCCTATTTACTGTAGCTTGCAGAGCTTGGATTCATTGAATGAGTTTACCAAAAATGTAGATATTGCAGAATATACAGCCTCATGCTACATAACTAAGCTCCATTTCATGCTGAATAAACTAAATTATTAATGTATCTTAAATAGAAAACTATCTTTAGATAGATTTTTACTCCAAAAGCATTTTATTAAAATAAATTTGATAAAAATCAAAAAAATCCGATTTAAATAAAAAAAATCTGATTTAATTTTTTTTTTAAATTTGATTTTATTTTTCTTTAAAAAATCAATTTTTATCCACCCTGAACAAAATCCTGAGATTTGAAGTCCCTTATCTGTGCAGACTCTTTCAACTGCACAACTCTTTAATTTTATGATCTCAAGCTCTAAAAGAAGGGTTTTTTGATAAGTTTTACATCTATTCAGTTTTACTGAACAAATACCCTAATCGTAAATGAAGAAATTAGACAGATCTTTCCTCAAATATCATGTTGGAACATTTTTGGTTAAAAAAAGTGGAAGACTTGGGATGAAAGAACATAAATAATACAAGCGGTTTTTAATTAATATGCCTTCAAGTTCCTACTACACTTTTTTTCTTCACTCACTATAAAAAAGACTGAATAAAACACCCATTCTAAGATTTTAATAGTGTTACTTCAGCCACTGATATAATCTTATGCAAGTATAATTATTAAAAGTTATAATTCAAATACAGGGGAAATTAAGAAAATTATTCAAACCTATTTCAATTGCAGTAGGAGTGCAAATTTGGGGAAGAACATGTAGAACATCATTAAGTGTAGTTTAAAGCCCTTGGGAAGGATTTGATAGGTGGATATAAAATGCCAAATCCAGCCTAAACATCTGGCTGATTGTGCAACAAACCATAATAATAATAACAACAGTGAGGCACTATCTGGTGTGATTGTGATCGGGGTGGGTTCTTCCCGGTTCGGACCGGTTCTCGTGAACCAGTAGCGGCCCGCTGGTGACATCACGATGACGTCACCGAACCGGATCGGTCGGTGCCGGTCCGTAGGGGCCGCCATCTTTTTTTTTGATTTTTTTTTGTATTTTTTTTTTTTTTTTTTCTTCTGAGCATGTGCATAAGCCGACTTCTGGCACTGTGCATGCAGTCGCCATCTTTTTTTCGGCTTTTTTTTTTTTTAGTTTTTTTACTGCGCATTAGCTCATTTCTATTTCAATC
>QLTV01002416.1:4275-36040 GCA_003457575.1 Thermophis baileyi | reverse complement strand
GTATATATAGTAGATAATGTATATTTTTGTGTGCCTGTGTGTAATATGTATGTACACATATGGCATATATAGATAGGAGTAAATAGTATATTTTGGATGTTCAGTAGTAGTAAATAGATAGGGAAATTGTATCTCGTTGAGGCCTTTGAGGCGAGGAGAGGCCAGACACCCTAACTCTAACCCTAACCCTTGACGGGAGTGACGTCAAGTTGGCCATGCCCACCCAGTCCCACCCCCACCCAGTCACATGATTGCCAAGCCACTCCCACCCGGTCACATGACCATCAAGCCACTCCTACCCGGTCACATGACCATCAAGCCACTCCTACCCGGTCACATGACTGTCAAGCCACGCCCACAAAATTAAGCCACGCCCACAAAATTAAGCCACGTCCACAAAATTAAGCCACGCCCACAGAGTTGTAGTTAAAAAAAATTGGAACCCACTCCTGGTTGTGATGCTTGTGTGTTCTGAGATAGATGAGAGCCATGCCAACTATATTTGTTTGTTCATGTCAGAAGCATGACAATTAAAATAAGGCATACTATACAACATAAATTTTGAGATAAAAATACAAATCAAAATATGTACAATATAAACAGATCTTTCCCAGAAACTAGCAACCTTAATTGCGTTCTGTCATGCTGTCATAACATGATCCACAAGTGTACACTGATCAGGACACAAAGGATATGAAAGGACATGAAAGGAGCCTCCCCGAAGAATGTGTGTTGGTAACACATTCGGGCATCCCCTGGGCAAGAGTTTATAGCTGCCTAATCCTTTTAATTCAGAAGCATCCGAAACCTAGTGAGGTGTTCATTCCCACCTATGACTATTCAACTACCGTATACTGAATAGATTTCATAAGAACAACCAGATGAAGAGTATCTCTCCCATAAAAACTATGGTGAAAAAAAGCCATACTGGATAAGTTGATGCCTGGGTTGAGTAGAATCATACTGGGTATTGGCGTTCTTGAACATCTGATGAGAAATGGGCTACATGATTCAGGACTGTGGCCTGAACATCTAGGGCTATTAGAAGGAAAGTTTTTGATGAGTTGCAAATATACAAAGATTGAAAACAAAGAAATAACGATCTGTTATTACAAATCAAGTCCAACAAGAGGATATTAGAAAGGAATGCACCAGTTCTGGAAAGGACAACATCTAGAATCAGAAATAATAGAAAAGAAGATTGCAGTTCAACAATGACTTATAATACAAAATAAAAGGAGTTAGTCACAGGAGCAGAATTGAAAGAACTACAAAGGTCTGCCCAAGGCAAATAAATCAAAGCCTTGTCAGAAGTAGCTCAAATTGTGTAGGTAAGCCAGGGGAAGTCAGCAGTAGAGGAAGACAATATAGCTTCATTCCCAAACCGGGCACCCTCTGCTTTGTCTTCTCTTCAGAAAGAATAAAGCCTTCTAACTGAAAAGAAAAATATTTGAAAGGAAGAATAATTAAGCTTTTAGAACAGCACAAAAACAACAGCCTGCACTGAAACCTGTTCCAAAGAAACAAGTATTAAAAGATGCCAATACTGCAGTATCAAATATAAACACCGGCTCATTGCAAGAAACAAACCAACCAATATACAGGAAGGCTGCAGTTATAACTGAATATTTAGCATGCAAAATCAACAAACACGAAAAAAGGCCAAACAGTGCACTACCAAAATGGAAGATCAGGCTGGAAAATAAGATCATGCTAAGATCACCAAGAAACAAAGAAGATTAAGGAAGTACTGGAAATAAAAATAACAAATAACAGCTGTAACCAAGAAATTCAGCAGATACAAAGCTCGAATTACGCATTATAGGCAGAATCTCCAATGTCATTCCAATCGGAAACATTTCTACCACTCCATCAATGGAGAGACTGCAGTGAACCAGTCAACACCTGAACAAACAAAAAACTGCAATTCTGGACACAGCTTTCGGGTAACGGAAAGAAATATAAAAAGAATGCAGCTTGCATAAAAAAAGGTAGAGAAGAGTAAAAAAAGAAACTGAAATGAAAGAACTTGTAATCATCATCTCCTTTTTATGACCCAATAATCCCATGCGGAATGGAGTCTGGGTAACTGAATGGAACTGAGTAAGGGGTGAAATTCACTTACCTTCCCTACCGGCCTCGCAAATGTGGACTGGATTCAAGCAGAACTAAAAGCCATGGATAGGAAGACCAGAAAAATGACAATGAATCATGCCTTTCATCCTCGCAGATTTGAGTTACCAAGGAGCATAGCTGGGCATGGAATATTACAAGTAGACCAGACAGTTGAAGAAGGAAAAGGGGCATTGAAAGAATATTTGAAGGAGATTAAAGAAAATGCCCTGAAACTAGTACACCATGAAGATACCAAACTAGCCTACAAGAAAAACCAAATGAAGTATAAAAAAGAGACATAGCAAAGCAAAGTATTACATGGGCAGCATATTTTTAAAAAGCAGGCAAAGCGATAACAACAAAACCTGGCAATGACTAAGCAGGAAACTTTTAAAAAGAGGCAGAAGGTTAATTCTGCCTGCATAAGATAAAGCCTTAAAGACAAATGCATATAAAGCCAGAACTGAGAAGACAGCAAATGCCATTTCTGCAAAAAACTGAAGAAACGATGGATCACCTGGTTAGCTGCTGCAAGAAGATGGCACAGATTGACTACAAATAATGGCATGATGAAGTAGCAACAAAGATGCACTGGAATATCTGCAAGAAATGCCATTTGCCTACCAACAAGAACTGGTGGGACCGCAAAATAGACTAAGTAATATAGGTGATGAAGAAGCTAAAATGCTCTGGAACTTTAGAATTCAAATAGATAAGCATTTGCTACACAATACCCCAGAATTAACAACTATTGATAAAAAAGACCAAACAATTCTGGATAGTGAACATTGCAGTACCTGGAAACAGCAGGATAGAAATGGAGAAAATCACAAAATATAAAGTCTGCAAATACAAGTAGAATGATTGGGGCAAAACAAAGATAGTACTAATAGTAATAAAGCCACTTGGACGCAAACTCAAAACATCTGGAGCACCACCTGAACATCATCAGCACTGGCAAAATCACCATCAGTTAATTGCAAAAGGCAGCTTTACTTGGAACAACTTTAATCCTGTGACAATACTTTTAACACCACCAAACAACAACAACTGCCTATCCCATGTCCTTGGCAGGGACTCAATACGTGGATAAAATGCCAAATCCAGCCTACATACCTGGCTGATGTGCAACCAACCATTACCATCATAATAATATAGGGAACTATGTATGTATGTATGTGTATATATACACATATAGAAACGGACTGTCGTTTATAATTAACTGGATGGCCCCTGGAGGGGCCGAAAGGCAAAAAGGAAGCAGTATGCTTTCTCCCATATTTGGGTATACCAGGTGATTTAACAGAGAAGAAAAAAACATATATATATCCTTGTCCCTGGAACATGCAGATAGGGAGAAGAATCCTGTGGCTCAGAGGTTTAATCGCTTGCCTTGTTAGGCAAGGGGCCCAGGTTCTAATCCCAGAAGGGTGTGGCTAACTGATGCGAGCTAAATAGCTTGAAATAGATCTATACTAGTCTCCCTTTATTTATGTAAAAATATAACATATATATATATATATGTGTGTGTGTGTGTGTGTGTGTGTGTTTTCTCTGTTAAATCACTTGGTATACCCAAATATGGGAGGGAGCAAACTGCTTCCTTTTTGCCTTTCGGCCCCTCCAGGGGCCATCCAGGCAGTTATTTACAAACGACAGTCCGTTTCTATATGATCTATCTATCTATCTATCTATCTATCTATCTATCTATCTATCTATCTATCTATCTATCTATCTATCTATCTATCTATCTATCTATCTATCTATCTATCTATCTATCTATCTATCTATCTTGCCTTGTTAGGCAAGGGGCCCAGGTTCTAATCCCATAAGGGTGTGGCTAGCTGATGAGAGCTAAATAGCTTGAAATAGATCTATACTAGTCTATATATATATATATATATAGATATATATATAATTTCTGGCTTAGAAACTCTCTTATCAGCTGGTTTCATTTATTCTGCTCTCTCTTAATGTGGCTTTCCCTTAACATGCTCTGTAAACTGAAGTTTAAACTTGTGGTTCATCAAACATAGTTTATGAGTCAGTGCAATCAATGTCTGAATCTATCTGGTGCTGGTGGGTTTAATAACCCTGATTAAAGAAATCATAACCTAGCAAACCATGGTCTGTGAAGCCAATCTGTAGATTAGTGACAGCTAAATTGTCACCTGTTTTAATCACAAAATCTTGGGACAAGATTAGGACCGCTGCTTAATCCAAAGCATGTTCAGAAAAAAAAACCAGCCTTTTGTTCATATCTGATGGAGCAAATCTTAACCCCAAGTTTACTTGTATATGTGTCTTTCAACTTGTTTTCCCACAGAGCTATTTTGTTGGATTTAAGAAGAATTTTTCTTGAGACTATCCAATCACAGAATCTGTCTTTCCCATCTATTTTAGGAACCTTTCTCCAAATATTTACTCCAAAAGCATTCATGCCCATTAATGCTCCTTCTCCTAATTTCAAGAAGAGGGATCTAGTTCAACACAGAATTGCAATAATATTTGTGCATCAAGAAGAAAGCTGAAGAGAAATCTCTGTCAGAGCAAAGAGACAGAGCAAACCAAGAAGTCTTTCCCACTTGGCCTCTTCCAGATGTTGAAGGGAGAACTGTATTCTACTACCTCTGGAGGATGCCTAGTTGAAGAAGATTGAGCTGGAATACTGGATGCAAACCATTTTACTTAGAACCCATACAATCCCCATAAATATCAACGAGGCTTTCCCATAAGAAGTAAGAGTGTAACTTAGGTTAATGTATTAAAAGGCAAGTGCAATTGGTGCTTCCATATCCATAAACAACGTTACCTTGATGCTAATTACATAACAAAATACAGACGCTATTAACTGAGCCTGTCTTTCATTAGGAAGATGGGTGGTATATCTTTAATTAGGATATTGACTCTAGAATTTTGTAGACTTTTATACTCATCAGCCTCAGCTATCCAGATAGCCTCTGATAGTATATAATTCAAATACTTCAATAGATACTTGAACATCTATTGCAGGGGTGTCAAACTCATGTCTTCACGTCGTCACGTGATGTATCGCGACTTTCCCCCCTTCGCTAAACTGGGGGTGGGCGTGGCCAGCACGTGATCCAGCCCGTGGGCCACAAGTTTGACACCCCTGATCCAGGGGTGGGTTTTAACTTACCTCGCTGCCAGTTCTCTTCCTCCCGCGCCACGTGGGCGCACACGCGCATGCGCCAAAAACCCAGCTTCTGCGCATGCGCAGAAGCAAAAAAACAGCTGCTGCGCATGTGCAGAAGCGAAAAACAACATGGCGGTGCTTATGGCGCTGCCGAGCCAGTTCTGGGGCGTGGCCAGCCAGCCATCGCTGCCAATTCGGCGAGCAGGGGAAATTCCCACTACTGGTTCTATAGAACCGGTCCGAACCGGCAGGAACCCACCTGTGCCCTGATTGCTTCAAGTAACTGGTGAGAAAAAAGTCTTAAGTTAGGTATAAGTATGTATGAATGGCTGGTTCTCACATATGTTTTGCTAGATTTTGGTTTAGCATATTTTGTGAATTTAGGCATCATGTTTTTTGGCTTGGTGCAATGCGTGAACCCAGCTACTGTGGTTTATTCAACAAACCAAGATTAAAGCAAATCATTGTTGAGCACCCAGCTTGTGAAGAATGTTTTAATATTGTTCCAAATTACAGTGAGCAGTAAGCTGATTGAAGAGATACTGACAATGCAGAATATATCTAGAGTGTATTTATTTATCCATTTGTTTATTGAATTTGTACAGCCACCCATCTCAAACATGATGCAAACATGCCTAGTAGATTCCTCTGCGACTCCACTTCTGCTCTACTTGTGTATCTGTAAATAAATAATATCACAAACACCACCACTAATTTCTTATGCTTGCTTTCCTTCCAGAAGAAGTGAAATCCAACAGAAATCCAACTTAGGAACTCAGTTCTCTTTGGACACAGAAGGAAGGTGAAACAGCTCTGAAGAGTTGATTTGTGGTTGTTCATAAACTAGAGAGCTGCTACTAGAAAGGATATAAGGGACATGCTATTTCAAGAAATGCTACTGAATAGCATGCAGCCTGTATCAGAAGATTTTAAACTCATTGCCCTGCTGAAATCACTTGAAAGACTCAGACGCAACTTTAATATCAGAGAGACCACATGATATTACACAATTTCCTGAAAACTCATGGAAAGTATCTCAACTTCCAGAAAGGCAAGACAACAATGAATGTGCCTCTACTCACTCTTTCCCTCCAAGAATGAAAAAGGTAAATAGTTCCATGAGGTGATGCCAAACCACAATTACCTGATCTTACCATATACAGTACGGTATGAGGTCATCAGCATTTATGCAATATCTTTGATTTGCCTTTGCTCCTAGTTGTTCACACACATCACATTCCCATCTGCCTTTTTAACTTGAAACTTTTAGTGTTTCAGGAACCTGGAAGCATGTTAGAACAGCAAGAGAGATTATTTAGAAAGGGAGCGGCACTCTATTTTGAACTATTTATTCATTATCAGTTAATAAGTAAATTATTTGTTTTCTTACTGTGTTGTTTAGCAAAACTGATAAAGATGGATCAAATATAGTGGGGAGGAAAGAAAAAACAAAAAGGAAATTTGTGTCTTCAAGTCAGTCTTGACTCTTAATGACTGCCCGGACTAGTTCCTGAAGTTTTCTCTGCAAACTTCAGAGCCTGAGATGGAGTGACTGGCGGAGGGTCACCCAACTGGCTTAGTGCCTAAGGTGGGACTAGAAGTCCTGGTCTCTAGTCTGGGGCCTTGGCCACTACACCAAAATGGCTCTTCAAACATGACAAAACAGAAAATGCACAAATATAATAAAATTCAATATACATTTTTAAGTATCCAGTTAAAACCAAGACCAAATTTAACAACAGAAAACTATACCCACCACCCTTTCAAAGATTAAACCTAATATATTAATGCATTTGGAGTAATGACAGGTCATCATGGGAATGGCTCTGAATAAAACTCTCTAAGAAATTAAACTAAGTCACCAAGCAACCGGCTAACACTATTACAATAACCTCCTCTTTTTTCAGTTCCTCTGTGGAAACCAGCAAGGCTGCTAAGCCTTAAATGAGAGACAGGCTGGTGCTCAGATAGGAACAGCTACATCAATAACTTTTAACATTTGCTTGGAACCAAACATTTTGGCAGCTGTATTTCATTAGATATTTTTCTAGCCCTTAGGAATTAATTCTTTTGCATGATTAATACATAGCACCAGAGTCTTATTCCCAATCTCAAATATACTTCCAGTTAGCCCAATAACTATTTTTTCTGATCCCACTATAGCAGGGGTCCCCAACTCCTGGTCCATGGATCGGCACCGGTCCATGACATGCCAGAAACCGGGCTGCAGAAACAAGCAAAGCCCCATCCGTGGGATGCAGGTAGCACATGAAACCACGTCCCCTCCGGTCCACGGAAAAATCTCTCTCCAGAGAACCGGTCCCTGGTGCCCAAAAGGTTGGGGGCCGCTGCACTATAGCACAGGGGGAAATAAAAACACCATAGTCAAGATTGAGTTGGCTGTTCTCTAAATGTTTGCATCAAATAGTGCAAAGATTTGCAAATCTTCCTGAATCAATTTGGTTACAGCTGCAAAATATGGGAAGCTGCAGTGCAAATTAATTTATTTATTTATCTGGCTTTTCTTACAACGTAAAGGCAGTCTTGAATAAAAGTTTAGTGCTGGAGGAAGTCCTGTAGCCTATATACAAGTGGAAAACTCAACTTCTATGAGTTAATCCATATTGGATTTTTGGCAGCAAAGCAGAAGTTGTTTCCCATTGACTTCTTTTAATATTTTTAAATTCTCCGTCTAGTTTATAGTCCTGGGTTTTCCTGGTAGTTTTCTATCCAATGCTATCAAGGTTTGACCTCCCACTGGCTTTCTTCAACATCACACAATGCTGGTAGGATTTGCATCGATCACAAATTCATACACTGAATCAACCCAAACAAACCAGAACTTGGCTTAGCATAATAGGTGATCCTTGACATGAATTGAGAATCAGATACTTTGTATGACTTAAGCGATGGCCCCTGGAGCACTGATTTACTTCTCAAAACACTTATGAACTGTTTTGGTCATGTTTTATGCTAATTAGCAAATGCATGACTTTATTGTTTTTAATTATTAATAAGCCAAACAAAAAGGTGTTAGTTCAAAATAATGAAGTGAACTAACTAATGAAGTTCATTAGTTAGTTATTATTATGATCTAAGACTAACTAACAAAGTAAACATTTAGAATAATTCAGTCCAAAATGTTTTGGTATTGTATGATGTATAGATGTGTGTATTTTAACAAGCTGAGTAGCTGTAGAGGCAACCCAGCTTGAGAATAATTTCAACTTTTGACCTAATTTGCATGCTTTATTGGATGTAGCATCCTGACATCTGAAGTGGAACAGGATTCATCTGTTTTCCTTCCTTTTTGGTAACACTGATATCTCTGAGCCAGATTTTGTTTATATCCAAGCACATAATTTCTATACCGGGATTTTAAACTCAAGAAGAGGCTCCACATGATAATGATCAAAATATACTTTCCATCAAGTAAATAAGAGTATCAGAAATATGCATAGTAAATTAGCTTGAAGAATTGGGGGGTGCAGGTATATTTTGAGCTTTGTTTTAAAAAAGTAGATTCCTGTGCCTCACACACTTTTACAAAAAAATGTCCACTCAGATTATCCCAACAATCAAGTTTATCACTGGGCTAAATGTTTCCAAGGGTACTTACACTCTTCTTTAACACTGTAATAGAAGGGTCATGTTTTGTTGAATCATATCAAAGTCCATCTTTTAACACAACAGAGCTTTGTATGAGTTTCAGCCACCATCGAAAGCTATGTAGTTCACACAAGACAATAACAGCTAAGTGATTGACAGTTCACTGTTGGTTTTCTGGCTGTTTTCTCTCCCATCAAGGGTTGGGCAAACATTTAAGAGTGTACACAAACCCAGAGCAGGAAGGATACACATTATTATGAACTAAGTGAACAGTTCTTATTTTGCAAAGAAACTAACAAAATAAAAACCTGGAAAGTTCTTGTAAAATATAAAATATCTAGCAAGGAACCACAGCCTATTTCTGGTGTCTCTATAGCCCACCAGGCTGTATTTCAACCCTTAAAGATTGTTTGCTAAAGGGTACAAGCATAATGTTTCCACTGAAGTTTGCCAACAGCAAATACATTTTAAGATCTTAAATGCTAAAGGGAAGTGAGAAGTCTAATTCATAATGGTGTTGAGAAGCACCCAGGTTATATATAGGACTAGTAGCTGGATACCCGTGCTTCGCTACAAAACTATGTGATCGGGCTTGATAAATTGACAGTTAAAGCTTGAAAATTAATGAGTAGTTATGATCGGGCTTGATACATTGACCCTTAAAGCTTGAAAAATTATGTAGAATGTGTAACTCCTTAGCATCAAAGCGTGTTAATATAAGGCAACTGGCAGTTGGAACAGAGTTCCTTTCAGGTGGGGAGGGGTGTAGAGTGTCTAAACTTCCAGCCCGCAGGCCGGATGAGTCACGCGCTGGCCACGCCCATGCCCAGTTTAGCAAAGGGGTAGCATCAGAGCGTGTTAATATAAGGCAACTGGCAGTTGGAACAGAGTTCTTTTCAGGTGGGGAGGGGGAGTAGAATGTCTAACTCCTTAGCATCAGAGCATGTTAATATAATACTGTATAAGAAATACTAATGATCTCATGGTCATTTCGAAAAATCCTTTGCTAGCGAGCACCTAGAAGCCAAGAGGAACATACGTGCCAAGTTTCAAGTGTGTAGGCTTTATGGTTCTGGAGATTTTGTGATGATGCGTGAGTGGTATTTCACTTTTATATATATAGATTTGTTACATATATAGATTTGTTACCATGAGATAGGGTAATGGTCACCAGACTAAGAAGTTTTAACAAGAGAACCCACAAAGATGTTTGTGGCCACTATAGAGCAACACAAGCAAAAGCCCATCACTCCTGCTTTATTTTTCATCTGGATCCCCTGAGATACAAGAGGCTGGCCTAGAGCGACCTATGTTTTGATAGGAGGAAAAATATGGTAGCCATAGATCATGCAAACATTCAGAGGAGAAGGGACTCTGAATTTTGGAAATTTGGAACTCATTTGCAATTGAATGCCATTCGGAAGCCAACTTTCTCCACCCATATTCTTCTAACAGGATGCATATCTCTACAGAGAAGGAGTTTATTTCATCACCCCACTTACGTTAGCAAAATATTTGCTGAGAAATGCTCATATTGCAGAGGCATATTTGAGAATAAATATTGGGCAATCCCTGTTTCTTTGGGGTGGGGGATAAGTGGTTAAGTAACTCAAGTTTGTAGGACGTTTTTGTAGAGTTCGCTACTTGAATTTTACTGCATCTGCCTGTATGCAGTGTGTTCGTCCTTTAATTGAGTCCTTCAACCATGGTGTCAACAACAAAGTATTGGCAGAGGTGGGTCAGCAGAACAAACAAAGAGATCCCATTTTGAACTGGGTGAAGTGACACCTATTCATATGGTTCTCTGAGGGGAGAGAGAATTATAACATGTATACGGTCATGTCATCATACAAATGCCATAAGTAATGTTCTTACATGAGACTTTGTGACCAATGTATGTAATTGTGGCATTCAGAAAATAATATCACTTTGTTGTTATTGTTTCACTCACTGCTATGTACAGTATATTGCCAACCATCTGACAATGAGACCTTAGTGGGGTCTTGGAATGTGTGTGCGCTGATTTTATTTTTACTATAGCTTATTAAATAGGTGAGAGCAGTTGAGTTCACAAACGGAATAAAGCCGTAAGTCATGGTTTGGAAATCACAATGAGTGTTATGCATCAATCATTACAAATAAAATAAGTTGAGCACAAGATAGAAATCAAGATATTTTTCTTTAAAATGTACAAAATGATCACACTGACTAACATGCTAATGACCACATAGCTCTGGTTACAACATGCCAAACCAAGTAGTAAGAAGAACCGAGAAGTAAGGAGAAATTTTCTGACAGAACAATTAATCTATGGAATAGCTTGCCTCCTGGAGTTGTGGGTGCTCGATCACTGGAGATTTTCAAAAATAGACTGGACAACCATTTCACCAGGATGGTATAAGGTCTCCTGCCTTGAGCAGGGAGTTGGAGTAGAAAGACCTCTGAGGTCCTATGATTCTATGTTCTATGTCCTATTCATATAAAGAGCATATTGTATTCTAGCATCCTGAAATTAACCTTTTGGGGACATTATAATATAGATTAAGTTTTATAATATCTGCAACTATATCCACAGAAAGTTGTCATGGCTTCCTGGCACATATCACAAAAGAGAAGCATTTTTATTCTACCGTCATTCTTTGATTGGAAATGAAAGAGCAAAAAGTTTCAGAACTGGTCTAAGACATTTTGCTCCTCACCATTGTACAGAGCTGAATGGATTAGTAGCTGCCATGTATTTCAGCAATAGCTGGAAGCTTATTGTAGGGAAGCTTATTCTCTATTAAAACATATCCCTAGCATCTGTCATCTTTGAGTTCAACAGGAAACGAAGTCTCTACAAGCATAGATAACTTCCCACCCAGTATGCACCAAACACCGGAAGAATTGCCCCACCGTACTACCAGTCTAATGTGCATGGCAGCCATGCTTTTTTCTGGACTTATGGGCAGCACATATGCAGGATACCTCATGAGCATGATCCTACTCCTCCTTGTCAATTAATACTGAGTGCAGTAGAAGGGTTCTTCAATAACAAGCCATTTTCACCTCTTCAAAATAATTGTCACAAAACCACAGGACACTAAAATTAAACATGCACGGATACATACAGAACAACTATTTTTGATCTAGGAACACCAAGCAAAGCTTCCTTTTCTCTTCCCTTCCTTCTTTTTATAGTCTTACTCAATATCACTGCTCTACCAATGATCTCTATGCTTTTCACGTCCCAACTAATTGATTAAGCTAACATGTCTTAGATCTCTATTCTTATTTCTTCCATATGTTAGGTTTTTAGAGCTGAAGGAAGTGGGGGATCTATCACAAACCAACTCTCTATTTACAAATCACAAAAGAAGTTCTGATCTTATGTTTCCTTTGGCAATAAATTAATCTCAGAGAAAAGAATCAACAATGCAGATGGCAGCACATAGTTGATTTTTGTCTGGCGCAGAAGTTAATTAAGTATCCAATTACCACTTGGAAAGAGGCTTCCAAGGAGTAGTGAGCTGAGGCCTAGACCGGGAAATAGTACATGTAAAAGGAAACTGATGACATTATTGATCGCAACGAAACATTAGCCAGCAGTGTAAAAAGCAAATATTATTTGGGATACACTAACAGGAGTTAGAATCCAGAACATGGAAAGCAATTGTCCTAAGATACTCTGTTCCTGGCATCAGCATTCAAGAAGGACGTTAACATACTAAAGCAAATTAAAAAAAATGCTATCAAAGGTGGGAGAGGAGGACAGGCAGTATGGAAACAAAGCCCAGTGAGGAATGATTAAAGGATCTGGTGTGTTTAACCTGCAGGAAAGACAACCAAGGCAAGATACAATAGCAGTTTTCAAATATCAGAAGGACTGCCACTCAGAGCAGAGAATGAACTCATTCTCTATTGCCTCGGGAGACAGGACCAGAATTAACACGGTTAAAACGGCAAATGAAGAGGTTCAGACTTGACATTAAGAAGCACTATACAAAACAATGGCACAGAATTCCCTAAGACTTGGTGAATTCCCCTTTGCTAAAGAACTTCAGATAGAAGCTGTGTGGCATTGAACAGAGGGCTGATTGATCAACAACTTGCCTCATGCATTGACGGTTTTGCTGACAGAACTAGATGTGCACGGTGCAAAAATAAGTAGATCTTGTTACTAAGAAAACCAACAACTTTCTGAAACTGTAACCTCCAGAAAATTTAGGAATGGATACATGACATATAATAACTTGTACAAAGAACCCGTGTCCAGAAACCTCTTATTGGAGAATAACTTTATTATCAATTTATTTGAATCATAAATCCTTACGATTAGAAAAGATTCAACTAGTGCAAAATGCAGAGGTGTGGGCAGTTATATGTGCTCCAAGGATTGAACATGTTACACCTCTGCTTTGCAAGCTAAATCGATTGCCACTTTGCCTTGGGGTCCAATTAAAGCCATATATGGCATGGGACCAGGTTATTGGATGGACCCAGTGGTGAAATCCAAAAATTCTCCCTACCGGTTCTGTGGGCGTGGCTTGGTGGGTGTGGCTTGGTGGTCATGTGACCGGATGGGCGTGGCCAACTTGACGTCACTCACATCACTCACTGTTAGAGCCAGGAGCTGCACATTCTGAAGCACATTCTGCCCTTCTGAAGCCCCCAATGCTCTGAGTTTCCCTCCGCCATCTGGCTTGACTGCTCAAGCAAACCTCGGAGCCTTCTCTTGCCCCACTCTCCATCCCAGAGGGCCGCACATCCCCCCCGCCAATCCTCCGTACAAACCGCCTGCCCCATTTCTGCAAAGGCAGAGCCCCCCCTGCAGGGTGATCCAAAGAGGGGATGGGGATGCTGCAGAAAAGGCCGCCTTCCACCCGGGCCTGCGTGCCTCCCATGCTGGCTCCGCGGAGTTTGGGGCTTTGAAGCAGCCCACTGGCTTCCCACCTGGTCACCTGCCTGCTCTCTTTGCAGATCGGCCCAGCTGACCGCCGGCGCCACTCCGGGAACTCAGCCCACGAAGTCCGGCGCTCCGGGGGAAGGAGACTCAGCTGCGGCGGTGCTTCCCGCCGGCGGGCAAGCAGGCGGCAGCCCCCCGTGCGGGGAGAGAGCCAGGCCCGGCCACGCCACCACGGAGCCTGCTGCGCTTTCACTTCGGCCTGGGTGGCGGCGCTTACCCGGGCGGGCCAGTATGGGTAGCCCTTCATTTTGACGAAGACCAGGTCGCCATACTTGTAGTCGCATGGCCGGCTGGAGCAGGACATGGCGCAGGCGGAGAGGCCGAGGCCGCCCTGGCCGAGCGATCGCCGTGCCTCCCCAGCAACAGGTGCGCTGGGGCCACCTTGCCTGCTGCCTCCGTGCACTGCGCTTGGAAGGGGCCGCCGCCGCTCTTGCCGCCCTCCCTCCCCGCCTGACTGCAGACGTCCGCCTGCCCTCCCGAAGCACCACCGCCGCCGTTCGCTTTTGTTTTGCGGCAGGAGAAGTACGAAAGCGAACGGCGGTGCCCCCAGCGGTGCTCCAGGAGGGCAGGCGGACCTGGGACAAGAGCCTTTTCTACCATGGCCTCTGTCCTGTGAAATATTATTCTGCTGAAGATAACACTGGCCCCAACCCTATTGGTCTTCCAGAAGGCCCTTAAAACATGATTCTGTTCACCACTCAGAATCATTATGTGAGAGTGATGGCTATACAAATATGATCAATATATAAACTAAAATTAAAACTGTAAGTTGAAGAATCAGTGTAAATTATCTGCCAAAGAATGCTGGCTTTCTATTGAATTCTCATATCATAATGTGATTTACTTGTTTCGGGATTACTGTAATATGATAATATATCTACCGTGACTGGTAAATTGTGGTTTATGTTTTAGTGCTATGTGTAACTCAACCAACTTTATTTAAGAAACCACCATTAACAAAATTGTAGCTCAACCAACATTAAAACAGTTTTGTGCAGGAAACACGAGGATCTACTGAAGTAATCTTATTTCTGCTTTCTCAAAAATAAATTCAGTACAATTTACTACTCCATAAATAAACTACAGTTCAACTGCTAAAACATATATTAAATATTATGACTATATGGAATATCATCTTCAATTGGGAAAAATATTCTGAATTTAGACACAGCCAATTTGACCGCTCTCACTAAATTGTATACCATTTTTTTTCCAGAAAAGAATGTTAAATTCGATACAGATCTTGATGGAAAATGACCAATAACTCTGGAAACCTTGGTGCAATCTGAGCTTGTTTGCTTGGAGACATTTCATTACCAACTAACATCGTAATGAGGTAACGAGGTAACATCGTCAATGCCCATAAACTCCTCATTTCAATTAAACAGTTCTGATACACAATTTACTTTAATAATTTGTTTAAATGTGATACAACAAGAAGGCAATTTGATGGAACCTAATTACATGCCACAGCATATACATTTTTGTAATAACAATGTTTAAAAATGTTACTTTGACATATTTGCTATAGGAAAGGAAAAGACCGTGAAAAGCAACAAGAACACTTTTCCAAGATCGGTTTTATTAATGTATCATTTTCAGTCATGGTATACTCAATAATATATATTGGGATACTTATACCATAAGCTACGTCCAGATCAAACAAATATATATTAACACAACGCTAAAACTGATATATCTTTTTGTAACTCTAAGTTAATTCACAGTCATTACCATATTTTCCCAATAATTTGTATTAAAAGAGCAAAAGGGGAGAATCAAAGAAGGACACAACAAAATAAAGATACTTTACGAAGAAAGAAGTAATAGTTCCTATTTCTCATATTATATTAGAAGTGTCTTATGTGAAATCGTAAATAATTCAAAAAGTCATATACAGACATTCTAGTTCAAAATTCTGAGAGTTGTACTCTAATACATCTGGAAGACGCGACACACAGAGAGATTGACCTAACTCAATCTTTGCCAATGCAAATAATCTACCGGTACTACTCTAATGTTATAGTGAAAAAAAGATCTTTCCCACCCATTTGTAATTAAAACCCTATTTTTTCCATGCATCTTCATGATCTATCTGCCATAGGATTCACAGAATTAACCATTATCTCACTTTACTTTGCTGTTGCCCTGTCAAACTGAGAAAGTATATACAAGGACGGTTTTTTTTTAATCAGAATTTCTTACTGTAAATTAGGTATTCCCCAAAGAGTATTCATGCTTCTTCTGAACAAAATTGTAGGAATACATCCAAGAAACATCCCTCTTACAAATAATGCTTTTGTCCTGCCTGCCAGTGGCAGCTAGCCAAGAAGGACCCCACATATATTGTAACTAGATTTTTGGATTAATTTGTACTCTTCTTGACCTTTTTCATTTCTGTAAAACCAAAACGATCGTGCGCATAAATGAACTTTCATACTTCTGATGATGCAGATGCCAAAATAACACGTTACGCACAATGCAACTGGTATGCACGAATCAAATTTACAGAGTTCGAGGGATTATTTATGAGTAAGTGTGTGTAGCAAATTGAAA
The DNA here is from genome assembly GCA_003457575.1 of Thermophis baileyi. NCBI lineage: Eukaryota > Metazoa > Chordata > Lepidosauria > Squamata > Dipsadidae > Thermophis > Thermophis baileyi. The sequence goes on along the minus strand of QLTV01002416.1, from coordinate 19,658 downwards.
TCAGCTCAGCCACAAACCGGTTAATAGGGCTCTTCTGAAATCCGTCACTTAGATCTGCGTGGATGCGAGCGCCTATCACTTTAACTGCATGGTCACACAGCCTAGGATTCGAATCCATAACAACTACAAATTATGAATTCAACTGTCTTGGGTTCAGGGTATAATTCAAGGGATAACGGGACTGCTAGGTCCCACGCGGGATTCAACCCTCTCTGGGTGTTCTCAAGTCGTGTGCGTTTTCACGAATTTCCATTACTCTGTTAGCTCGACCCCCCCCCCCCCATATATATAGATCGATTTTATAAAATAAAATAAAAAATTAGTTTGCACAGCAGTCCGGATCTGTTGTCGTTTTTCACCCCATTGCTGAACTCCGGAATTTCCTGGATAGTTCGTCGATTACCTCTACTCATCGTCTCTTACCCTCCCTCCGTCGTTAATGTTGTTCCCACCCCTTCCGTACCTTTTACGCCAGAGAGGGTCCCTTCCCTCGGTTGCTTCCTAAAAGCTTCGTCTTCCGTGAAAACCGATCGTTTGTAATCCACTCGGTAAAGTCCCAAGTCCCAATTCTTCTTCGAAGCGAGAAGTTCCGTATCTTCGGGATCTGCGCCGCGAGAGGCGGGAAGAGGAAACGAGGTGTGGGGCAGCGGCGCAGGCTGCTGTCACAGTCGCACTGAATCAGAAGTGAAAGTAAAAAATAAAGTCTGCTTAGAGGAGATGGAGGAAGAGGGAAAGGGAAAGGGAAAGGGCCGGGATAGGCTCGGAGGCTGGGGAGAGGCTCTGATGTAGAGCTTGGCTTTATGATTCCCTTTCTTCTAGTGAATTTAAGAAATTCGGAAGGAACGTCTTCTTGATCCGAAAAACAAACAAACAAATAAACAAAAAGTCTGGGCATGATTTGTGTCTGCGTATTTCGAACCGAATAATAACCGAACTTGATTAAGGCACATTGTTAGCGCTAGACCTATTTATATTATCCAAGCTGAACGTTTCAGGAGGGTTTGCGTTAAAATTTAAAACACTTCAAAACACGAAAACAAAAAGGTTGGAATCAACACGCATGTCATGTTAAAGGCAATTGATATCATTAGAATCCAGGCGGAAAAGATGAGTTGGAAGGTTCTTAAGATGCTCTGGGTGTATGACTCACCTAAAAAAGGGGCAAGGCTTTCATTGCTGGGTTGTGGGGGAGTATTTTTTTACTCTTCTTATGCACACCCCACCCTGATATCTCCTGAAAGCCTTCCATATGTAAGAAGGAATGCTGAGAAGTAAGAGCTGAGACATCCTAGTCATCACCTGATGACGGGTTGGTACCCAAAGATGAAGCTCTTATGAACAAACAGTGAGGATCATACAAAGAAACATTATCTTAGCTAACCTTAGTCTAAGCCATATTGGGTTTTAAACATGACAGTCAGCATTTATATCTTGCCCAGGAAGCTATGAGCAGCTAATGGCAATATTTGAGAACAGGGGTAATTTAATCTCCGGAGCTGATCCAGAGACTAATCTGACCATATTCTGAACTAACTATATAACTTCCAACTATTTACAAAGGCAGCCCTAAATAGAGTACATTGTAGTAGTCCAGTCAGGAGATGATTTTTAGATTGTTTCCTTCAGGGAATGGGAATACTTGCTGTATTAATCACAGCTGGCAAGCACTCTCAATGTGTATTACCATACTTGTTCATTCCACAGGAATTTAATTTAATCCACAGAAGAATTTATCCCTGTTTCCAAATCAAAGCTCCTCATAATGAATACCTCTAACTTTCCTGGATTCAGTTCTCATTTATTATCCATATATAACGGAATAACAGAGTTGGAAGGGACCATGGAGGTCTTCTAGTCCAACCCCCTGCTCAAGCAGAAAACCCTATACCATTTCAGACAAATGGTCCAATCTTATCTTAAAAACTTCCAGTATTAGAGCACCCACAACTTCTGGAGGCAAGTCATTCCACTGATTAATTGTTCTCAATGTTAGGAAATTTCCCTTTAGTTCTAGGTTGGTTCTCTCCTTGATTAGTTTCCATCCATTGTTTCTTGTCCTGTCTTCAGGTGCTTTGCAGAATAGGTTAACCCCCTCTTCTTTGTGGCAGCCCCTTAGATATTGGAGCACTGCTATCATATCATATATCATATTATATCATAAACACACATCTGAATATTTATAAAATTCACTAAAAATCATTGATGACCTCACTCGGTGTTTCACGTAGATGTTACTTTTTTAAGTATTGGTACCAGAATTAGACTCTGATAGACTCTTTATAAAAGTTCCTGTTTTGGGGGCAACTGCCATCAAACACAACTATCTACTTGAGAGAACATGCAGTAACCCCAACCGACATCCCTTAGGCAACCCAAAAGAATAACATGGCTGATAGTATCAAAACTGCTGAAAGACCTAAAAAAATTCACAGCATTCCCTCCTTCAGTCCTATATCAGGCCAATCAAAGCAATCTCAACCTTATAGCCTACTTAAATCCAATTTGAAATGGGTCCTGCTTCTTCCAAGATTACCTAAAGCTGATTAGCCACTACATTTTCTCTTTTTTTTTCCCCTCCAACCATGGGACGTTGGATTATAATTGTCCCATCAGCAAGGGATCAAAGATGGGCCTCACGAGCAGAGTTCTAATCATTGCCTTCTATAAACAAGGAAATATCCTGTTCACACTCAGTGAGGCATTACTTTCCAATTGCCCGTTCCAATAGTCTCCTTGCATAATGAAACACTAGGCAAGGATCCAAATTATCCGTATTTTGATATGGAATAAGATCATATGGCTTTGAGATTGTGAAATGTCAAAATATGTAAGAAAATAGTCATGTTCCTCATAGAAGTAAAATGTTCTTTAGGATCTTACAAAGAAAAATAATCATACATGGAAAGAGAAATGCCAAGTAAAGAGGCAAAAGTCTAAAATAACATAAAATTATTATTTTAGAGAAAGCAAAAGAAAGCCATTACAGGATGGGAGTTTACCTCACTGATTACAGCAAGAACTTTGTATACATTGGACCAGTATGTGAATATATTAAGGTTAATGGCTGTGCTAAAATACTTGATAATTCTTTTGAGGAATCTTTATACTTTATTTTACATATTTCAAATTTCTAGATGACATACTTCCAATGATTCTGGTTTAACATGAATAAAAACCATGAAAAATTGAAATAAGATCCCAAAAGACAGCATCTTCTGAAGAAAACAACTCTCTCTCTCCCTCACAGAGATAACAATGACAACAGCATCCCCTCCCATCAACCTAAGTCAAGGCCTATGGAAAGAGTTATTGTGATGAAGCATGCACAAAAGGAGCAAAGCTTACAGGATTGCACAGTGTGAATGTGGTGATTTTTTTTCCACCCACACTGCCTTGAAAATGATGATTACTGGAACTAAAAGTGGAGGTTAAACCACTAATAATCTGAGACCTGCAGGTGACACTGCTTTGCTACTGAAAGTAACAATTAGAAATGCAGATAATAAAAGTAAAAATGGAAAGTGACAAATTTGGATTACTGCATAATTTTTGGACAATGAAGTTTACGTCAGTCTGTGTGCTTAGTGAATTTGCAGTTGGCAAAGAACTAACTATGGTAGCTTTGTTTTCTTAGGCTGATAAAGAGCAGATAAAGATGAACAGTATGTGGAGAAGTAAAGAAGGGGGGGGAATGTTGATAAATTCAGAGAACTTTTTAAAATAAGGATATTCCAAGAACAGTATCAATCAGAATAGAAGCATTAGTCTTCCAAATGGTAATATAAGGCTACTAGACAACCCATGACCTTTTGAGTCATTGTTCCAGAGATATTTCTTACCGAAACAGAGAAACAGAATGATTACAGGTGGGTTAAAAAGCCGTGGGAGTGGGAGCAACTTCTGACTGACTGACTGCCAGCTTTCCCATTGAGTTTCCTCATGGAAAACTGGCAGGGAATATAAAAAATCTTCCCTTTGAGAGAGATGTCACATGAGTCATGGAGAGCACACGGATGAGCTCTGTAGGTCACAACGTGTGCACAGGAATGCAGAAGCAGTATCACATGGGTCGGTTGAGAAGGGTGCATGGGGGTTGCCAGGGTGTGCATGAGGTGCTGCGAAGGTCAGTGAAGGCACACGGGGAAGTGGCACAGGTCACAAAGAGTGCATAGGGGTGCGCAAGAGGTTTTGCATGGATTGAGGGAGGTTTGTGGGGTGTGCGTGAAGTGGATGGGGGAAGGTACATGGGCATGTTCAAGAGGTGCCCAGAGAAGATGCGTGCGGCGAGGGCAGCATGGGTTGGGAGGAACAGTATGGGATAGGAAAGATGCACCAGGGTTCCTCCCTCCCTCCCTTCCTATTCCCCCCTATCCCTCTCTCTTTCCCTTCTTTTCCCTTTCTCCCTTCCCTTTCCTTCTCAGAAGGTAGGTAAGTGGCTGCTGCTGGGTGGTGGAGAGAGTGAGGGATTGCAAGAGTGGCTGGAAAACTGTCATAGAATGTTGCAAATGAGGATCACATGACCATAGCAATAGCCCAGCAACACTGAAACAGCCACAATTTTTCCAAATTTCATTCCCTCAGGAGCCATGGGTCCTGGACTTTGAACGCATTCTATAAGTTAGCTCATTTGAGGTATCTTGGTTCAAAAACTGTTGCACCATTTTACCCAGTTAAAATTTATAGAAATAAGTTTTAGACAAGCTGGGTCATTGTTTCATAAATATTTCCTTACCAGATACCTCAGTGTTTTCTGCTTTCAACATGACAAAACTTCTAATATACTGGAAAAGTTCTTTAAAATTCAGGAAGATATTCAGAGATATATCTGCCTTGAAAGTAGCCCATGTTGAACTGTATAGCATAATCAAATGTGAGGAGCTGACCACAGAAAATATCTTATGACATTTTGTATTATGTTATAAAGCTTTATGATAATTTTATATCCTAAAATGGTTTATAAAATTTGCCAAATTTTATTCCCTTGGGAGTCATTGGTCCCAGTTTTAAATGCATTTTGTAAGTTAGCCCATTTGAGGTACCTTGGTTCAAAATTGTTGCCTTATAATGCACTGTTTCACCCAGTTAAACGTTATGGGAACAAGAGTTTTAGTGACAAGATAGATAGATAGATAGATAGATAGATAGATAGATAGATAGATAGATAGATAGATAGATAGATAGATAGATAGATAGATAGATAGATAGATAGATAGATAGATAGATAGATAGATGATAGATGATAGATAGATAGATAGATAGATAGATAGATAGATAGATAGATTAGATAGATAGATAGATAGATAGATAGATAGATAGATAGATAGATAGATAGATAGATAGATAGATAGATAGATAGATAGATAGATAGATAGATAGATAGATAGATAGATGATAGATACCGTGGATGGATGGATGGATGGATGGATGGGTGGGTGGGTGGGTTGGGCGGGCAAGACAGACAGATAGAGGAATAAACACCTTTAAATTATGGTTTTCTCACCTGCATCAGGTCAGTAGCATCTGTGGGGGGAGGAGGAACAAGAGGGGTCAGAATGTCTCATGCAGCATTGTGACATTGTGGTACAAACACTGCCCTTTGAGTTATGACATTCATTGCATGCCTGCCTGAGAGTAGCAGGTCTTGTGTTGTGTAATGTTGCTTTCATCATTCTAACAAAAGTGAGAGAGCTGGCAGATGTTGATGATTAGGATTTCAGTAAAAAGCAGTCAATTATTCCTGGGTGGAAAAATAAAAAAGAGATGATTTCCTAATGGGGATGATAGTAAAAGGAAACTCCCCTAATTTAGCCATGGGGTGCTTTTCAAGGTTGAGGAAAATAAAGGAAAAGACGGTTAAGAGAAAGATGAACTGGATCAACGAGGTTGTTGAAATGTCCTTGGAAGAATGACAAATTATTTCTAAAGACTGATCATGAGAGCAACTATTTATCTATACAATCACTAGGAGTCAAATCTGACTCAATGGTAACTAAATATTAATTAAAACAACTTTGGGAGAAGCTGTGCAGGTACAGCACCAAACTGAGAATTCAATGTTTAATGGGCCGACAAGTATGACCACAAAAAGCAGCAAATGATCTTAACAACTTTAACAGAGTTGCTTTAGCACTGAAGGATGAAAGGAGCCATAAATAGGTTGTGATACCCATGGCTAGAAGCTAGAAGAGACTAGATGCATTTGAAATGTGGATTTATAGGCAGCTGTTACGTATAAGTTGGATTGACAAAATCAGAAATGAGATGATAAGCCGCCTGGGAAATCATCAAAACCATAAAAAAGTGAAAGTTAGAATATTTTGAACATGCGATGTGACACCCAGAAAAATACAGCATACTTCACTTAATCCTCCAAGGAAAGACTGAAGGCAAACGAGGTCCAGGCAGAAGAAGAATATCATGGCTTCAAAATCTAAGGGAGTTTGGACAAAACTCAACAGCACTTTTTCGTGCAGCTGTTGATAAAAATAGGATCGCCAACGTCCGATGATGTATATGGCACAAGAAGAAAACCCATGGCTAAGGAGGGCATATTGTGCTCTCTACAACTTCCCTTCTTTCTTCATATTATTAAAACACAATTTTTATGCTAAGATGCAGACAGCCAATCTGTTATATGAGGCTCATTTCATATCAGTATTTTTATTCAAAGTCTATATTAACCTTATTGTGTTTATTTCCACATGAACTTCAGGATAGCAGAAGGAAATCCTTTTTTATTTTTATAGTCATTAGGATGCCATAACTTGTGAGTCCAAAAAGCAACCTTGCACATGTTCAGAGTACTTCTTTTTGACATATTTAACATGTAAAATAATTGGGAAAAAGCGTAGAATATATGATTTAATCCTGTAGGTTAAAGATGCTGAGCTTGTCAGCTGGACAGCTGAACTCGGTGCAACAGGGTGAGCTCCCATTCCTGCTCCAGCTCTTTCCCACCTAGCAGTTCAAAAGCATGCAAATGCAAGTAGATTAATAGGTACCACTTCAGTGGGAAGGTAACAGCATTCTGTGCTCCTTTGGCTTATAGTCATGCTGGCCATATGACTACGGAAATTGTCTTCGGACAATGCTGGTTCCCTCGACCAAAAAACAAAGATGAGCACCATGCCCTAGAATAGGACACAACTGGACAGGGAAACCTTTACCTTTAGTGGATATCTAAGAGAACCAACTTGAAATAGTGAGTAAAGACTCTGGGCCAGGAGACTGTGAGTTGTAGTCTGTTTTAGGCATGAAGAAGCCAAGTGACTTTGGGCCAGTCACTCTCTCTCTCAGCCCTAGGAATAAGCCAGGAGCAAACGACCTCTGAAGGTAACTGCATGGACTTGTCCACATAGGTACCAGGAGTCAAGAATGACTTCAAGACAGAAACAAAAATCCATATATATACAGACATCTTTCAAGCGAATGGCTTCAGAGTATAACAATAGTAGCACGGATTAATGAATTAAATTTAGACTGAGTTGGTTTTTGGACCCAATTATAATCACTGAGAATCATCACTGTTTACAATCAACTACGGTCGTAAGTATGAAAAATGGTCATGTCGCTTTTTTCATTGCCATAGTAACTTTGAACAGTCACTAAGTGAACTGTTGTAAGTCAAGGACTACCTGTATTTTCAGGGGAAATTGAATTCAGTCATCTGGATCATCTGCCTATTCAATTTCAATGGTCAGCAAGGACTCTAAGATATTGTGTTTGATCATTCAGAAAAATGAGAGTTTAAAAAAATTGAAAAATATTAATCAAATTGTTAATGAATATAATTAACATGCTATGCAATTGTTTAAATATGCAAGCAACTTAAAATATTGGTTTGAAGTATTTTATTTCACCTCAAGTAACAAAACTACTCTGAAACTTAAATCGCTACATTCACAAAACAAAGTTGCACCATAATTTTTGTATTATGTTCTCCTCAATAGAATTCTTTTTGTATTTCACAATTTCTCATCTGGTTCAAACTTCATAATCTGTTTACTTCCTGTCATCTGAAACCAAATGTTGTGGTTAGGAGGCCTACATGTACACTGAAACAGGGGAGGAAGGGCAGAGAGAATTAGTGCAGAACAGTTAAAATCTGAACAGAATTATCATAATGTATTTAAATATGTTGCATCTATTATAGGTAGTCCTTGACTTATGATTACGGCTGTAGCTGGATTTCTGGTTGTAAGTCATTACAGTCGTAAGTCCTATGTGACCAGACCTGATTTTACAAAAAATTTTTTGGTGGTCATTAAGAGAATACATGGTCATGAATTGAATGCCTCAGTAAATACGAAGCCATTCTTCCAAACTGGCAAAAAAAAAAATCCAATTCATGGTCACATGACCTTGGAATGCTGTAATGGTCATAAAGGTGAGCTGATTGCCAGGCACCCAAAATGTGGTCAAGTCATATGTTTGTGTGTGTGTGTTAACATGAGATTTTATGATAGCAAGAAGTGATATCCAGAAGATGATATCCAGAAACCCATTCTGGGCCTATTGTAATTTTGTACAGTCATTAACCAATAAGTCTTAAGTCCAGGACTATCTATTAATGTATTTGATATTATACTTTAAAAATATTGTGGCTTTAATGTCTTTTGCAATCATCGAGTAAATCAAAGTAGAATATTCTGCACAAATGCATCCCTCAAACTCACTATCTCCAGAATTGATGGATTATAGCTTCCATCATTCTCATGCACTGGTCATGCTGGATGGGAAGTATAGCTTAAAATGCCTACAGGACATCCAATTTACAGACCCTAAAATGTTTCTTTAGTATCAATAAGACATCTTTAAAATGGAAAAGTTTAATATTGGGGGGGGGGTCTACAATGTTTGTGATACACACACACACACATCTTATTAAAAATAATAGTTGAAGAACTTGTGAAAGGCACAATCCTTCTTGTTATCTTTGAAGTCCTTTCATCTCACAAGTCAGCTTGAACATAATTTCTAATTATATTACTAGTTTATAAATGTTTGAAGAATATTCTTTTCTACCTTTTCTAAGCACATGTTCAAATAGCAGAAGTGTTGGTTTTCATATAAAACTCTGCATTTCTCAAAAAAAAAAAAAAGGCTCAATCTGTACGTATTCAATCTCGGCTTCCGATATGAAAGCAGATAATGAGGTGAAGCTTTATTTAATGTACCTTTCTCTTCTCCACCAACATAGTGGATATCTCTATCAGAAAACAGAATGTGTACTTGTAGAATAAAGTTTAAGTAGCACTTAAAGTATCACATGGGGTATTACACGGTTGTTTGAGATTATAGGAACGTGAATCGGACATGATTTTAGCCTCTTTTTATGTTGTTGTATGTGTGTGAGAGGGGGGGGGGAGAGAGAGCGCGCCTTTGAGTCAATGTTGTTTTCTGGTTATTGCCTGTACAAGTCCCTCAAGTTTTCTTGGCAAGATTTGGAAGTGTTTTGTCATTGTACTGACAGTTAATTTTAAAAAGTATGTAACTCTTATGCAGGCAGTTATTGAAATGTAACTCTTGAGTGCTCAGCCAATACATGTCTACCCTGTCTGGGTCATTCACCTATGTTTTTCCCATCAAAATATCTAGTAGACATCTTTGCCACAGGCAATTATGTGGGAGCGGGGTCCATCAGTATTTTGTCCTGGCTCTGTTCCCCCCATTTTTGCTTCTCCCCCCCCCCAAACTTACTTCTTTTCTCTTAATTTCACTGCACTTGCCCTGGAAGGACCTATGCCTGAGCAGACTGAAAGCACCTCCGCCCCTTCCTTCCTTCCTTCCTCCCTCCCCCCTCCCCCCCCATCAGGGCAACATAGCTGCCAATCATACAACAGCTGCCAATCAAGTAGGCAGGGTTGAGCTGGCAGGGAGGAAAGATGTCCCACCTGGGAACTTAGCAGTCACTGACGATGGCTGAATAAACAGAGCCAAAGCCCAGGAGTGAAAGTAAATAATCAAAGAAAAGAACAGGCTGCCCTGTGGAGAAAGAGACACCAGAAGAAGTGGAAGCAGCTGAGAAAAACGGGGGCAAGAAAGGAGGTTTTTTTCCTTCCCTCAGACTTACTATGAGGGAAAAGTTCTAGCTGTTTCCTTCAGCTGGAGTGAAGATTCAGAAAAGAAGAAAAGTTTAGAAGCCCAGCCAGGCACAAAGAAATAGAAAAGGCTTGGACAGAAGGGACATACACAACAACAACAACAACAACAACAACAACAATAATAATAATAATAATAATAATAATAATAAAGAGCTTATGGAAAATAGTTTTATTATCACAATTCATTTCTACAACAGTTGTGTAGGCCTTTATAATTTACAGTTCCTTTTTCTTTTAAAGTTACCTTTCGTAAAATAAAAGTTTCCTCTCAGCCACTGAAGAGAGATATAAAAACCCAAGTTTCCACTGCTTTGTATCTATTGAATCTGGGTCAATTTAGTTATTGGTAGCTTTAAAAAAAAAAAAGACATTGTTAGAATTTTGTTCCTTACCAGGCTTGGATAAAAGAAGCGGGCAGTTGCATGAAGTTAAGTCTTTATTTTTTTATCCAAGAGCAATGACAGCAAGCTGTTAGGTGAGCCGGCGGGGCCCCATATTAAAATACCTTATATACATTTCATTCAGCCACTCCTTTACTCTGTCACTCAAATCCCTCCCTCAGTATTATTTCATTTAAGGGGTTTCCTTCCTTTTCCTCATAAGAGCCTGTGACTAAAAGTTAAAGCCCTCTTTCTTGGAAAAAGCCACCCTGGGAATGCAGTCATTACTCATCTCTGTGTGGGTGCAATCGAATCAAATATTCTCAAAGTCAAAATCAGAAGAAAGGGCCATCCAAACTGGAAGAAGGCTCTAAACTTATCAAAAACAAGAGTGAGGCAGACCCTTAATGAAAATGTCTCAATATGTGTAAATATTCTACTGTATGTATGAAGCACAAAGAACATGTGTAAATATTCTAACCTCACAACCCTCAATTCTCTGGCTTGCTCCCATTCTTTTCCAGTTTATTTATTTATTTTATTTATTTGTTTGTTTGTCAAACATGTACAAGATAGCAGGTATAGCAGGGGTGGGTTCCTCCCGGTTCGTAGTGGGTCGCCCAAACCGGTAGCGAGGCGCTGGTGATGTCATGATGGTGTTGTGGACCCGCCTTGGTCGGTGCTGGTCCGTGGGTGCCGCCATTTTTTTCCATGAATTTTTGGCGGCTTTTTTATGTTTTGGGCTGTTTGTGCTCTGCTGCTGCTTCAGGAAGGGCCCTCCCACCCGTCCCCGGGTTAATGCTGTCCTTTATTCTTCACCCAAAGCACAGCTGATCAGCTCCTCAGCTGTGTTTCGGGAACATTATAGTGACTAAGCATGCGTGGACACAGAATTGCACCGGGGGAGCGCGCGCGCGCGCGCATAACCCTAAGCCACGCCCACAGAGTGGTAGTAGAAATTTTCGGAACCCACCCCTGAGGTATAGCTATAAACATAAACATAATCAAAGTGAATACAGATAGATGAGGACAATAGGACAGTAGGACAGGGACGGTAGGCACGCTGGTGCGCTTATGCACGCCCCTTACATTATGACAGTACAGCTTTCCCTTCTTTCTGACTGCATCTACATTTGTCAGCCCTGTAAGGTTTATCAGACTAAGAAACCAATCGTATATAGAGCAAGAGTACTTTTGTTGTAAAGAATTTTGCAAATCTGAATGTGTTTCTCTCTCGCTTTATCTCTGTGTGAACTGGGGAGGTGCTCGTCTAAGACGCTGTCTCAACTTATTTTTTTGCTCCTGTTTTAGTTCCTCTTATCGGATTTTGGGGACATGTCTTTGGGACAGCTCTTCCTCCTGTCCTCTACAATACGTAGTTAAAGGGAAGGTTGCAGCTTTGGGGAGCATGGTCTTTCACTCTACTCTTATTTGATTTTGTGCTACGCTTTGCAGGGTATAACTCATGAAGGTGGGGAAAAGAATCCTGTTGCAACATACCCTGATATGTTCCTATTAAGTAGTTGGTTTCATTCCCTGAACTAATTCATAGTTCTTTATTATGTTCAGGCATGATGAAGTTTTCCAATCTTGGAACACGGATGCTCAGAATTTAATTTAATTTAATTTAATTTAATTTAATTTAATTTAATTATTTAATTTAATTTAATTTAATTTAATTTTATTTAATTTAATTTTATTATTTTATTATTTTATTATATTTTATTTTATTTTATTTTATTTTATTTTGCTATTTTGCAGAGGCAGGAAAGACCTTCCTCACCATTATTTCTAATATTTTCAGAGCTGCTTTTTATCCTTTCTTTTGCAAAACTATACAGTAGTCAGTATTATTTTTGTGAACTTTTAAAAAATGCTATTATTTTATTTTATTTTATTTTATTTTATTTTATTATTTATTATTTTATTTTATTTTATTTTATTTTATTTTATTTTATTTTATTTTATTTTATTTTATTTTATTTTATTATTTTATTTTATTTTATTATTTCATTTCATTTTTATCCCACCTTTACTACTTTTCATAAATAACTCAAGGTGGCAAACATACCTAATACTCCATCCTCCTTCTATTTCCCCACAACAACAATCCTGTGAGGGAGGTGGGGTTGGGCTGCGAGAGAGTGACTGGCCCAAAGCCATCCACCTCAGGGGTGGGTTCTAACTTATCTCGCTGCCAGTTTGCTTCCTCCCGCGCCTGGGCGCGCCTTGTGGGCACACCTTGTGGGCATGCCTCGTGGGCGCGCCTCATGGGCGTGCCTCATGGGCACCGGTGCACCTTGTGGGTGCGCCTCGTGGGTGCGTGGGTGCTTCACGCGCACGTGCAGTGCAAAAATTTTTTTAAAAAAAGCCAAAAACAAGATGGTGATGCATGTGCAGTGCCGGGAACTCGGCTTCTGTGCATGCGCAGAAGAAAATAAAAATTAAAATTAAAATTAAAAAAATTTAAAAAAAAAAGATGGCGGCATCCACGGACCAGCACCGACCGAACTGGATCCGTGACGTCATCATGACATCACCAGCGGGTCGCTACCGGTTCAGGCGAACCGGGAGGAACCCACCTCTGATCCAGCTGGTTTTTGCGTGCGCATCCTTACAGTGACTGGATCCTTAATTAAATATATGTTTAAGAGAATGGATCAAGTATCGGGGAGAGGCTTTAGGAACCTCCAAGCAAGGCCTTCCATTGAATAATGAGGTGGCAGAGAATTTTGCATTATCAGGAAAGGGCAGGAAAGTTCTAACTTTAGAAGTGTGGAAGGGTTGAGCTCCTCCAGGTCCCGTCAGCTAAACAGTGCCGGCTGGCGGGCCCGTGGGGGAGGGCCTTCTCTGTAGCTGTTCCGACCCTCTGGAACCAGTTACCTCCTGAGATCCGGACCACCCCCACCCTGCTGGCCTTCCGGAAAGCGGTGAAGACCTGGCTCTTCCGGCAGGCTTGGGGCCGTTGATCTCGCCTCTGTAATTGGCGAGGTCCGGCCATGAAACGGTGTGTATGAGTTTTTTTTAACTGTTTTTAAATATTTTTTTATTATGTTTGTTTTAATGGTTTTTTATATTGTTGTGAGCTGCCCAGAGTCCCTTGGGAGTTGGGCAGCATACAAATTTAATAAATAATAATAATAATAATCAAACTCACAGCATTCTGGTTGTAAGGCAAGACCTCCACCACTAGGCCACCATGCTGCTCTCTCCAGCTAGAATGACTATTGCTGAGAATTCTGGAACTGAAATCCACACTTCTAAAGTTAGAACTTTCCTGCCCTTTCCTGATAATGCAAAATTCTCTGCCACCTCATTATTCAATGGAAGAGAACGAGGGGGCGACAGTAAACACTGCATCTTCAGAGGTTTGCTGCTTTCTTTACTGCAAATTACAAATCATCTTGGGCCAATCCTGTTTGTAAAGGCCTTTAAGGGAAAACAAAAGTGGACCCTGCTGTCACTGATGTTCTAAAACGCCATCAACACATAGCAGGGGGCTGGCTTTACATGGTCCGTTCTCCAGATTCACAATGTATACCGACAAACTTTTATTCGTTTCTTTTTTATTTGTTTGTTTAGATATTCACCACTGAGTGTTACATTAAAAGTCTCTGACATGGCTGGTAATAATTTAAATCGAAGGAAAATCAATATATCAACATTTTAAATGTTCCCTGGCAATATTCAATATATAGAAAAGAGCAAGAGAAACAAAAGGGGAGTGAAATATATTGTGAAACACACAGAGCTGATTGGAATCAGGGCTGCTGAAATCAAATCATGTCAAAGCATCAGTAAATTAAAATAGGTAAGCAGAGGCCTGAAAACTGAACCAGGAAGGAAAGAATGAGGCAAATGAGTATCGGGGAGCACACTTAATGGTTGGGCACCACAGCCAAGAAAGCCCTACCATGTATCTTCTTTCTTTATGCTTCAGATTGGAAGCTGGCCCAAAGCTCAGCCTTGAAGAAGGCTGGCATGTTCGCAGGGGAGAAGGAAGTCCTTAAACGATCCTAGAGAGAATCTGTTGGTTTATATACTTCAAGAGCTTACTCCAAAAAGAAAGTGAGCCTGGGATCAATAAGTGGCAAAAATGAAAAGTATTCAGATGAAATGTACCTATTGAACTTAATCGGTTCATGAGATTATTCCTGGGGTAATATAACAATCTTGGTAATATTAATTCCTAGTGTGTTATAACTGCTCTGGTGATATTAATCCCTAGATATCTGAAGGATTTGCTTTCCACATAATATATTTTAAATACTTGCTTTTTAGGACAGGTATAGAAAAACAGATACAGAAAAACCCCTTCATGGTTCACTGCCTTCTCATGGCGAAGGGGCTTGCATAGCTTAATGAAGCTATGAGCTATGCCATGCAGGGCCACCCAAAACGGACAGGTCATAGCAGAGAGCTCTGACAAAACGTGATCCACTGGAGAAGGAAATGGCAACTCACTCCAGTATCTTTGCCATGAAAACCCCATGGACAGTACCAAAAGGCAAAAAGATATGACGCTGGAAGATGAGCCCCTCAGGTCAGAAGGTTTCCAATATGCTACTGGGGATGGCGAAGGGGCTTGCATAGCTTAATGAAGCTATGAGCTATGCCATGCAGGGCCACCCAAAACGGACAGGTCATAGCAGAGAGCTCTGACAAAACGTGACCATTGGAGAAGAAAATGGTAACCCACTCCAGTATCTTTGCCATGAAAACCCCATGGACAGTACCAAAAGGTAAAAAGATATGACACTGGAAGATGAGCCCCTCAGGTGGGAAGGTGTCCAATATGCTACTGGGGAAGAGCAGAGGGCTAGTACTAGTAGCACCAGAAAGAATGAAGCAATTGGGCCAAAGCCGAAAGGCCACTCAGCTGTGGATGTATCTGTTGTTT
>QLTV01002415.1:676727-688153 GCA_003457575.1 Thermophis baileyi | reverse complement strand
TTCAAAAGGAGGAAATGAACAAGGGGGGTGGGATGCATTTAATTTAGTTATCATACTAACCATAGAAGTGCGAATTATATTGTGTGGAAAATGTAAGCTTTTGGAAAGTACCGAGAAGATTGCAAATTGTACCCAAGTATTGCTTCATGAACCATGTACTAAGTAAATAACTTTTGTAACCTTAACTGTAAGATTTAGGCTGACTGGAATTAAGTGGATGGTGTAAGATAAGCCCCAGCCCTGTAGTGTCTTAATTATCCTTATAAGGGAAAATATAGCCATATAACCAATTATGATAGCTTCTTCTTTCTGTATAGCTTGGTAGGGTAACGCCTCAGGAAGGGCTGGGGTTGCTAAATGAATAAAAGTAATACCTTGGGTGTAGCCCGAGGTTCAGACTTTTTTGCCATGCCTATGCTCTGAACCTTTGCGCAAATAAACCTGTGTTCTCCAACCCTTCGTGGTCTTGTGTCCTGAATTGGTAACAGGATTTGCTGCAACAGTATGTTGCAGCCCATCCATAACACAGCCTGCCTGCCTGCCTCTGAGTTAGAATCAACATTTCCACTTGGGAGAGGTGTCCTTTTTTGTCATGTAAGACATGGCAGGACAGCCATAACCCCTCTCTCAGCTAAAGACAGAAATGTTGGCCTCTTTAAAAGCAAAAGGAAAAATCAGGAAGCAAGTGAGGAGGAGGAGAAGAAGCTGTGTATTGCCACAGGGATCAGCTAGGAGTGATTTTCTCCATCCTCTGATTGGAGTAGACCTTCAAGCAAGGAAGAATTTCCAGGTAAAATAAAAAAGAAGTAATGGCTGTTTTATGTGTTCAGCGTGCCTAGCTAGAAACTGAACTCATTTTTTTTCCTCTGTGTTGCTAAATACTACTATTTTTATGCACAAATATAGCTCGATGCTTAATGCCAGCTTTTATTCCTCCATATTCCAGATTGGGGAGGGGAAGGGGGAAAGGGAAGGGGAAGGAAAGGAAAGGGGAAGGAAAGAAGGAAAGGAAAGGAAAGGAAAGGAAAGGAAAGGAAAGGAAAGGAAAGGAAAGGAAAGGAAAGGAAAGGATCCTCCAGCCACTTCCTCCTTTGTTTTTAAGAGGTAGAATATAGAATACAGAATAACAGAGTTGAAAGAGACCTTGGAGGTCTTCTAGTCCAACCCACTGCTCAAGCAGGAGACCCTACACCATTCCAGAAAAATGACTGTCCAGTCTCTTCTTAAAAACCTCCAACGATGGAGCAACCACAACTTTTGAGGCAAGCCGTTCCACTGATTAATTGTTCTCGCTGACAGGAAATTTCTCCTTAATTCTCAAGTGAGCGTGTTGATATTTTGTGTGACTTAAGAAGATTCCCACTCAGCTTGAAGGCTTCCATCATTATAATTGTACTTCAGTGAGCAACAAAGGGGTAGTGCTATAATATGATCATCTCGTAACCCTTGATCTGCAGAAGATCATCCCGTAACTTCAATCAGAGACTGTTTGGGCCAGGTGCATGCACTGTACAGACATGAGTCCCAATATCCCAGCTACATATGTGTCCCAAAGTCATGTTCCTTGCTTACACTCAAAGTTATATTATAGTTATATTCAGGGGTGGGTTCCAATTTTTTTTACTACCGGTTCTGTGGGCGTGGTTTGATGGTCATGTGACTGAGTAGGCATGGCCAACTTGACGTCACTCACGCCCACGCCCTCAGTCACCTAGCCACGCCCACAGAACCTGTGAAAATTTAAGTTTTGCCAGCTGGGAGGCTGGTAAAGAAGCCTCACTTTCCCCGCCACCGTGGCTGCTTCTACCTCAGCGCCGACCACACACACACACACACACACACACACACACACACACACCGCACTTGCCCTGGCAGCACCCTGGCAGTAGCAGCCGAGCGAGGGAAGAAGGACCGGAGAATGAAGCGGGCACGGCGGCAGCCGAAGCCACCGCTTATTCCAACAGCCGAGGACGGAAGAGGCACCTCTTCAATCCTCAGCTGTTGCAAAGAAGCGGCAGCTCTGGGTGTGCCACGTTCTGTTTGGGAGCTGCTTTGCACCTTGTTTGCAACCCACTCCAAAGGGAGCTCAGATTGTGGCGGCGTTCCGGCTTCCGCTGCCTTGTGGGGTCTGAGGTCGACCCGGTGACACAGGCATGTTTCTGGGCGCCTAATCCTCCGGCCACGCGATGGCCGGAGAGTGAGGGAGGGAGGGCAGCTGCTCCCCACTGCCCTCCCCAGAGGGGCTCGCTTCGCCCATAGATTCTTCACCTGCCAAGAGCCAAGCCGATCGTAGCTGGGCTGCCCGACCCCAGGAACAGGCAAATTAAATGGCGGGCAAGGGGGGGGCTGGCATCGGGCTGGGCGGTGACTGGCTTGGACTGAACCCGGCTTCCCTACTGGCAGAGGGAAAGAGGCCGGGTAGGAGGTGGTCACATCAACAGCTCGGTTTCCTGCCGTGTTCAAGCAGAGCTCCGGCAGGGCTTGAATCTGCATTGCAGGAAGACTCCGCTCTTGGGGTGCGCACACTCCAGGCTTCCTCTGGAGACACCCCCCACAACCTTCCTACAATTGCTGGGGACATCTTTCTTGGTCTGCCGGTGCCCCTTCGCCTCTTCCCGTGCCCAGGTGGGGGAAAAACACCTCAGGGCGCCCTGATCCATCTTCCCCCAACTGGGAGGTTTCTCCTCAAGCGGCAGCGTTCTCGGAGGACGATGTTTTGCCCAGCCTAGAAGTTGGAGAGGCTTTTTTTCTCCTCCCCAGTGAGCAAAAAGCTGGTGGGCCAGTAGGGTCGGGGGGCTGCGGGCCTGGGCTTCGGGGGGGGGGCAGAGGTTTTGCTCCTCGGAGCAACCCTTGCAGAGTAAAGAAAAATTCTCACAAGTGCAAGAAGTTGTTAATTGCCTCAGAATCGTGAGAGCAAAACCTCCGTCTCTTGAATCCCAGGCCCACAGTGAGCTGATCCGCTGCCCGTGGCTCCAGTTGCCCGTGGCTCTGGCTATGCCTCTTGTGGTCTTGCCTGCCATTCTATTCACCTGTTCCTCGGGTTGGGCAGCCCAGCTATGGTCAGCTTGGCTCTGTTTGGCTTGGGCTGCTCCTGCGCTTGCGCCAGAGAGGGCTTGTGGGCTGGACCCTGCCGGCCCGCCAGCTTTTCGCTCACTGGGGAGGAGAAAAAGCAAAGCTCTGTGCTTCGGAAGCAACTTCCAGGCTGGGCAAAACATCATCCTCCGAGAGTGCCGCTGCTTGGGGAGCAGCGGAGCCTCCCAGTTGAGGAAGATGGATCAGGGCGCCCTGAGGTGTTTTTCCCCCACCCAGGCACAGGAAGAGGCGAAGGGGCACCAGCAGACCAAGAAAGATGTCCCCGCCAATTGTAGGAAGGTTGGGGGGGTGTCTCCAGAGTTACCGGAGACCGTCAGCTCCGGATCTTGCGGCTTTTTCGGGGTTTTCTTTAAAAAAAAAATGCCTCTCCAGACAAGCTTGAAAACTTCCGAGGTTGCTTGGGGGGGGGAGCAGTCGGGCAAGTATTTCCCCCCCTCCCTGGGGAGACCGAGCTGTTGACGTGATCACCTCATCCCTCGCTGCGGGCCTGGGATTTGGGGGGCGGGTGGAAGTTTTGCTCCTCCGAGCATCAGAACAACTCCCAGCCCTTGCACAAGTAAAGAAAAACTTCTCGCACATGCAAGAAGTTGTTAATTGCCTCACACGCACGAGAAGTTTTTCTTTACTGTTTAAGGTTTTTCCCTGCACGCAACAGCTGAGAGACGCTCGCAGTGGGGTGCAATTTGGGGGTGGCAGGTGGGGCAGGGGATGGGGCGGGGTGGGCCACGAGATGCGCATCTTACTGGAGACTGTCAGCTCCGGATCTTGCGGCTTTTTCGGGGTTTTCTTTAAAAAAAATGCCTCTCCAGACAAGCTTGAAAACTTCCGAGGTTGCTTGGGGGGGGGAGCAGTCGGGCAAGTATTTCCCCCCCTCCCTGCCGAAAACTCAGCTTCTGCGCATGCGCAGAAGCAAAAACAAGCAAAACAAGCAAAAAAAGCCAAAAACAAGCTGGCGGCGCATGCGCAGTGCCGGAAACCCGGCTTTTGCGCATGTGCAGAAGAAAAAACCCAGAATTTTTTTTTTAAAAAAAGATGGCGGCACCCACGGACTGGCACCGACTGATCCGGTTCGGTGATGTCATCGTGACGTCACCAGCGGGTCGCTGCCGGTTTGGGCGAACCGGTCCGAACCGGGAGGAACTCACCCCTGGTTATATTATAAAAAGTCATATTATAAAGGAATATATTATAAAGTTATATTTTAAAGGAAGATGACCCCGAATGTAAGATGATAATGCCAGACCAAAAAGTAGGAAGATCTGCTTTCTATACTATTCCCAACAAATCTGAAACAATCTTTCTATCTTAAAGAAGGGGGAAAACATAGTTTTTTTTTCTTTCTGGTAGCAAACAAGATATTTGCTACCTATCGTACACAATGTCATTATATCATCAAGTGAGCCACTTCAAAAAAAAAAATTGTTGATCCATTTATCTTTCTACTTATCTTTTTTCTTTCTTTTTCTATACCTTTCACTCTTTTGTGCTTCTTTCTTTAATTTGCATTTGGGGTTTTTTTTTACCGTTGCAATTATCATCTTTAATGAAACGTAAATGAAAAGAGCTCTTCTAATCTAAATAAAAGGAAAGGAATTCCTTTAGTTTCTTTGCAATTTCACAGAAATACAACTGCAGCAAGTTTAACTTTCATGTTTGTTTCGTGCCCACAGAGACTCTGTCATTCTTTTGTATTTGAAAGGTAAGTTTACCTTCTAGATCCTGAATCAAAATTGCAGGCAAATGGGAGATATTTTCTCTCTCCAACCTTCTCAAGGATAATAAAGGTGTTTTGGGGTTACAAAATGTTAGTTGACCTTTTGGAGGTGGGATATGGAATAGAAAGTCAGCACCCACCCACCCTCCTAGAGAATGAAATATTTGGGGGAATATTAAAAAGGCAGGATAGAATATTTCCCCTAAAGGAAAAATGGGGGAAAATCTTAAGGGAGGCAGAAACCAGCACCAGTCTCCCTGCCCCAAGCAGAAACTGAGGAAGCCAGCTTTTAGAAGATTTGGTGATCCATTCAGAAAGACTGGGTCAGACAGATACTCCAGATAAGCAGTTAGGCAAGACAAGATTAGCTCAGACAAACACCTAGGATTTGCATTTCCCCTTTTGCCTATAGAGCCAGCCATGACCCCCTACATGACCCCATAGGAATAAAAAAGGTATAAAACCCCACCCTACTCTCAACTCCATTTTGTCAGCTGCCCCAGAACTGCACACTGTGGTTCTGTTCATCAATAAACTTTCTTTCCAATCAGCCTCCATTTTGTTTCCAGCGCTTTTCTCCCGGCTTGGAACTGAGCCAGATGGAGTTTCCTTCCCACAGTATCTGCTGGGGAGGGGGCGGGTAAAAACAATTTTTATCCCATGAATATCGAGCCATGAATTTTCAATCAAAGGTCCATCTTTTTTTTACTGAGAGCTTCATCTTTAATCCTGCCCCTTTCCCCGCCTTGAGTGAAAACAGCATTCCTCCAGGCTGCTCTTGAGCTCAGAAGAACACTGGGCTGGGAGGGAAGAATCATAGAGAATCATAAAAGCATAAGGCTAGAAGGGACCTCAGCGTCCTCCTGCTTCTAGTTTTCTTCCTCCTCTTCCTCTCAATAATCTGATATCATAATCAGGAGTGTCCACAGGGAGTCTGAATCTGCAAGATGTCAGGATCTAAGTCCCATTCTTCAGTCATGACCCCATGCTTGTCATCTTGCAGACTTTCTCCTCCACTCTCCTTCCCAATGGATGTCCTTGGTAATAATAATAATATTAGGACTATTGATGGTATTTTTACCATTTGACATATTTGCTTATTTTGCTTATTATTGTATTATAATGTATTTATGTTGCTATTTGTGAGCCAGTTAGAATCCAAATGATTGGAGTGGCAAAAAACACCCTTTCATAATCTCCTCCTCCTCCTCCAGAATATCGCAGAGCTGCAACTTGTAGTATCTTTTACAATTCAAAGTAAGTGCTTTGGACTTGGCTCTTCTCCTTCTCCTTCTCCTCCTCCAGAATATCACAGAGCTGCAACTTATAATATTATTTACAATTCAACATAAGTGCTTTGGACTTCGCTCTCCTCCTCCTCCTCCTCCCTCCTCCTCCTCCTCCTTCTTCCTCCTGTTATTTACCCCTTCTACTGGCTGCACACTTTTAGTATTAATAGTATTAATTTATCTTGCAAATATACTGAGTGCTTTTGTACCGGAGACAAATTCCTTGTGTGTCTAAGCACACTTGGCCAAATAAAATATTATTCTATCCTATGGCTTCTTGTCTTGCCTTCAGGTGCTTTGGAGAATAGCTTGACTCCCTCTTTTTTGTGGCAGCCCCTAAGATATTGGAAACTGCTATCATGTCTCCCCTAGTCCTTCTTTTCATTAAACTAGACATACCCAGTTCCAGCAACTGTTCTTCATATGTTTTAGCCTCCAGTCCCCTGATCATCTTTGCTGCTAATGGCTTAGGACAATGTGTAAACTCAGCAAATGCTGGGAGAATGTAGTTTAGGACTTAGTATCTTATGTGAGACCAACCAAATGTTGTTTAGTCTATAAATTATGATTAAGCAACCTTTGGTACAGTGAGATGGCTGAGCCAATTGACCATATCCTGCAAATATGCCGGTATTCATGTTTTAATTGACTAAAAAATGTTTTCTTTTTTCCGAGCCCTTCTTTCTTTTTGAAAGTGTGTCCACTGGAATGCAATTCATTATTTTAAAAGCATTGGCAGGAAATGGTGTAATTAAATGGTCAAATAAAAAAGTTTACAGAAAATAGTGTTAAGCTTGATTTTTCTGCCCAAATTACAGTATTCATCCAATTTTAACCCTGGTTTAAAATTCCAGGTCATTTATTACATTCACCTATTGCAATTCAATCGGGGAGGACAGAAAAGCCTTCAATGACCACATAAGTTTGCATCAATTGTGTTATAATCTCAGGATGTCAATGGTAGACAATAGATCAGGGGTGTCAAACTCAAGGCCCGCGGGCCACATCCGCGGGCCTGCGCGGTGCTTAAATCTGGCCCATGGAATTGGCCTGGAAATAGCAAAGGACTGGCCCGCGGTGCCTCTGGCAGCCAAAACAGGGTGCGGGGGGCTGCGCACAGCCCCTCGCGCCCCATTTTTGGCCTGGATGGCCTCCTGCGACAATGGGGCGCAGGGGGGGGCGCAGGGGGGGGCGCGCGAGGCTCCCCGTGCCCTGTTTTGGCCAGCAAAGTGCTGCAGGAGGCCGTCCAGGCTGAAAATGGATATTGGCCGGCAGGGTGCTGCAGGAGGCATCTGTCCCGTCTCCCTCCCTCCCCCCGCCACCGGCCCACAGAGGAGATCTACAATGCTGATCCGGCCCTCGAAAAAATCCAGTTTGACACCCCTGCAATAGATACTTCGTGTCATTTGTTCAATGACATCATGCCATGTGTAATATCACGACCTCTTTTTCAGCTCCTGGGATGCTGCCTATATTAAAACAGCCTGTACAGGTAGTCCTTGACTTACAACCGTTCGCTTAGTGACTGTTCAAAGGTATAAGGGCAATGAAAAAAGTAACTTATGACCATTTTTCACACTTACGACGGTTGCATGCAGCATCCCCATGGTTGCATGATTTACATTCGGATGCTTGACAAGTGACTCACATTTATGACGGTTGTAGTGTCCCGGGATCCTGTGATCCCCTTTTGCAACCTTCTGACAAGCAAAGTCAATGGGGAAACCAGATTCCCTTAACAGCCATGTAACTAATTTAACAACCGCAGTGATTCACTTAACAAACATGGCAACAAAAGTCATAAAATGGGGCAAAACTCACTTAACAAATTTCTCACTTAGTAACATACATTTTGGGTTCAATTGTGGTTGCACGTTGAGGACTACCTGTAATATAAAACAGCCTATATTGAAACCACCGCTTCATAAACTCATGGCACAACACAGGAGAACAAACCCATCCGAAAGACAAAGTGTCAGAGTAATGAAGATTTAAATGCTGACCAGCTGCTGTAAGGCTGCTGTAAAAGCTGATGCAATGAGGATGAGTCAGCATGGGTATTGCCACTTTAAGACAGAGGATGAGTCAGCAGGGTTATTGCCACTTTAAGAAGCTTTCTATATAAGGGAGGCCATGAGATGGCGTCTCCCTCTCCTCGTGTATCACTCTCCTCGTCCTGTTCTATCTGGATTGTAGTTCTCCATGTAGAGGTGAAGATTGATTGCTTGTCTGGTATGTGCCTACCACGTGTGTGTATATATATATATCTATATCTATATATCTATATATATCTATATATATCTATATATATCGTATCCCTATATCTATCTATATCTATATCTATCCCATCTATATCTATATCTCTCTCTCTATCATCTATATCCATATCATCTATATCTATATCTATATCATCTATATCTATATCTATATCGATATCATCTATATCTATATCTATATCTATATCTATATCTATATCTATATCTATAAGTCTTGTATATAAACCACTGTTTGTAAGACAAATCTCTGTGTACCGTATTTTGCTCCTGGGTTGTCTCAAAATAGTCACGCTCTGCACACTCTGACACAAAGGCCATTCTTTTGAAGACAGCAAAGTCCACATTTTGGACAGAGAGGACCACTGGTTTGAAAGAGAGGTCAACAAGACCATCTGTGTTAAAATTGAACAGCCCTCCCTCAACACAGGGGTGGGGGGGATAGGACACCACCTATCTCCTGTTTAAATGTCTGTGGAGATTCTCAGTCATCCAGGTCATGGTTGTCCCAAAGATGCTTTTTCAAAAGGCAGCTGGACTTTCTGGTTTTTCCTTGAAGATGTTTTGCTTCTCATCCAAGAAGCTTCTTCAGGTCATGGTTGTCCCAAAGATGCTTTTTCAAAAGGCAGCTGGACTTTCTGGTTTTTCCTTGAAGATGTTTTGCTTCTCATCCAAGAAGCTTCTTCAGTTCTGCATCTTCTTCAGTATCTCCGGTTTACAACACAGTCCTTTCTCCAGTCCCAAGAAGGTTCCACACCCATTTACACTCTGATTACCAGTTCTAAGAACCAGTCCGAACCGGGAGCAACCCACCACTGGTGTAGACCCTGGTAAGACCACACTTATGTCTTTGGTCCATATGTCTATGGTCCATCACGCAGGTCATGTTTGTTCCAAAGATGTTTTTTTCAAGAGGCAGCTGGACTTTCTGGTTTTTCCTTGAAGATGTTTTGCTTCTGGAGAAAGAAGCTTATTCAGGTCATGGTTGTCCCAAAGATGCTTTTTCAAAAGGCAGCTGGACTTTTTGGTTTTTCCTTGAAGATGTTTTGCTTCTCATCCAAGAAGCTTCTTCAGGTCATGGTTGTCCCAAAGATGCTTTTTCAAAAGGCAGCTGGACTTTCTGGTTTTTCCTTGAAGATGTTTTGCTTCTCATCCAAGAAGCTTCTTCAGTTCTGCATCTTCTTCAGTATCTCCGGTTTACAACACAGTCCTTTCTCCAGTCCCAAGAAGGTTCCACACCCATTTACACTCTGATTCACATGACACTATTGATACAGATAAACCCCCAAGTGTCTTCAAGACTGTCAGATGCTAATGACCAACCCGCAGAGTGCTTAGACTTAGACAATAACTTTATTGTCACTTTAAATGTACACTAATCAGCATATTTAAAATGAAATTTCGTTGCATAACAACTAGATGACTGCACAGAATATAAATCCGTCCATTCCAGGGGTGGTATTCACTTACCTTCCCTATCGGTTCGCAAATGTGAGCCCACATGCGTGCACGCTGCGCTTGCACGTGCCCCGTCCGTGCATGCGCAAAGCCTTCCGTGCATGCGCAGAGCCTTGAAAACATGGATAAATGGGATGTGATTACATCCGGGCAGGTGGGCGGGGCCTCCCGCAGTCAGCGCTACCGGTTCACCCGAACCAGATAGAACCAGCTGAATGCCACCTCTGGTGGCATTCCCCATCAGTCAATTAGAACTGAAGAAGATTTTTGGATGAGAAGCGAAGCGTCTTCAAGGAAAAACAAAGAAAGTCCAGTTGCTTTTTGGAAAAAGCACCTTTGGGACAACCACGACCTGGATTATTGAGAATCTCCATAGACATCTGTATCAAAAGCTACAATGTTCATTTCTGCAGGATCATCAAGGACAAGAAATAATGCTGGATAAACATGGCATTTTCCTTACTTTTCCAGGAAACAAACAGATCCGGACTACCCCTACCCTGTTGGCCTTCCGGAAAGCGGTGAAGACCTGGCTGTTCCGGCAGGCTTGGGGCCGTTGATCTCGCTTCTGCAATTTGGCGAGATCCGGCCATGAAAAGGTGTGTATGGGTTTTTTTTAAAATTGTTTTTAAATGTTTTTTATTATGTATCTTTTTAACAAGCTTTCTATATTTTAATAAGTTTTTTATATTTGCTGTAAGCCGCCCAGAGTCCCTTGGGAGTTGGGCGGCATAGAAATGCAAATAAAAGTAAAAGTAAAGATGACTAACTCTAACTGGAAAGACAAAGAGGAGAAAGTGCCGTCAAAAAAAAATATGCAAGAAAGCTACAGATATTAACCTTGGGGGTGGCGAGGAATGCACCAGGACAGAACGTAAAGAGAAGACCTTGTGGAACATCTATGAAGGGTACATACAGCCTATCAAAATGGAATGCACACAACAAGGCATATTTTGATTTTTCATGTGGTTTTCAGATATGGTTGTTGAACTAGGAATAATTGCCAGCCCTTCAAGGGAGATTAGGAAATCAAAGCCATGCATGCTAATAATGCAAGATTCTGTTAAAGTAACATTACAATCAACTTAAGAGCAAGTACTTCTGGGTTTGCTTTTTATCAGGACTAAATGTCTATGGATATTCCCAGTCATCCAACTCATGGTTATCCCGAAGGTGTTTTGGGTAACCAGGCTACCAAACAACATGGTGACTGGACCAGAGGTGGGTTCCTCCCAGTTCGGACTGGTTCGCCCGAACCGGTAGCAACCTGCTGGTGATGTCACGGTGATGTCATGGAACCGGTTCTGTCTGTGTCGGTCCGTGGGTGCCGCCATCTTTTTTTGGGGAATTTTTTTTCGGGTTTTTTTCTTCTGCGCATGCGCAGAAGCCGAGTTTCCGGCACTGTGCATGCATCGCCATCTTGTTTTCGGCTTTTTTTTTTTAATTGAAGTCAGATTGTTCAGTACTGCGCATGCGTGTGCACAAAGTGTGTGCATGCCCATGAGGCGCGGCCAGGCGGCATGGGAGGAAGCGAACCGGCAGCGAGGTAAGTTAGAACCCACCCCTGTTATGCACCAGAGACAAATTCCTTGTGTGTCC
>QLTV01002415.1:657388-669985 GCA_003457575.1 Thermophis baileyi | reverse complement strand
ACGCGCTGCCGATGGGGAGGAGGAGGAGGAGGAGGAGGAGGAGGAGGAGGAGAAGGAGAAGGAGAAGGAGAAGAGCCAAGTCCAAAGCACTTACTTTGAATGGTAAAAGATACTATAAGTTGCAGTTCTGCAATATTCTGGAGGAGGAGGAGAGCCAAGTCCAAAGTACTTACTTTGAATTGTAAAAGATACTACAAGTTGCAGCTCTGTGATATTCTGGAGGAGGAGGAGGAGATTATGAAAGGATGTTTTTTGCCATTCCAATCATTTGGACTCTAACTGGCTCATAAATAGCAACATAAATATATTATAATACAATAATAAGCAAAATAAGCAAATATTGTATGTCACATGGTAAAAATACCATAGATAGTCCTAATATTATTATTATTACCAAGGATATCCATTGGGAAGGAGGGTGGATATATTCTACCAAGGGTTGGTATGTCTACCAGTCACATCATCCAGTTGATAAATAAGGATAGCAGAAGCTTTAGCTGTGACGGGCTAAGCAGAGAATAAATCATGCAGATACAACCTCATTTTGTTCTCATCTTTAAGCAGCCCCAGAATGTAAGCTTGTTTGAATAAGGAGGATTTGGAGAGAATGGAATGTACTTATGAGGAATGTGATGGACAGTTTTTCTAGCATTATCTAAAGCCATTCCTAAATGATTGTTTTTGCAACTGCCTTTGATGATTAGCATCCTTGAAAAATTAGAACCCCCAAAGTATCCTTACACTCAACACACACACACACACACACACACACACACACACAAACAAACAAACAAACAAACAAACAACAGAGTAAGAGTGTGGTCAGACTCAGCCTGACATCTACTTTTACATCTCTGTTTAGTTTAGTTTACAGAGGTAGTAGTTCTGAATTTCACTGCTATAGTTGTATTTATTACTATAAATGATCATAGAAAGTCATTTATCATAATTGATTAAGTCTTTAGCTGAAATACTCAAAGCAATAAAGAAACAGTTGCTCATACAATTTATTAACAAAGTGTGGGTCCAACTTTATAATCATTCTATCAGAGGCAGAAGTCTAAGATAAATGAGTTTTCCCCCAGACATTTCCAAACTATCAGAACCTGGTAAATTATTGAAAGCTCGAATGAGGTACATTCCTTGCAGCAGAGTTCTTGCAAAGAAACTCTCAGTCAGTTGTATATATTTCTATTTTATGGAAACCCATTGAAAATTAGAATCCCCAAAGCATCCCAAATCCAAAGACAGATTTGCGATTCTAGGCAACTTGGCCTTCAAAGAAACAAAATCTTCATCACTTTCTACCCACTTCTGCACCCCAAACTCTGCAAGTTTACATTTTGAGTGTATTTTGGTTTAGAGATTGAGAATAATCACATAAATACCATACAAAACTTTACTGGTGTTTGAGGTTTCATAAGACATTCCATACAAACATTTCTTGTGGCCTCTAATAATTTTGTAGAACTGTATTAGACATTTTCGCTGCTCACTACATTGTTGGCTTATAGAAAGGACAGAGACATATGGAGAATACTGCTTTTGAAATGATCTGCAATTTTTTTTACAAATATAAATAATGTGCTAGTGTTTTTAGAGCATAGAACAAAACACAAAACAGCATCATCCCCAAGAATTCCACCATTTTTATTTTTTTCCCCTTTCCTCTGATTCTTTCAGGTTGAAGAATAGCAATAGCAATAACGCTTAGAATTATATACCGCTTCACAGCCCTCTCTAAGCGGTTTACAGATTCAACATATTGCCCCCAGCAATCTAGGTTCTCATTTTACTGACCTCGGAAGGACGGAAGGCTGAGTCAACCTTGAGCTGGTCAGAATCAAACTCCTGGCAGTCGGCAGAATTAGCCTGCAATACTGCATTCTAACCACTGCGCCACCACAGCTCATAAAAGCCAAACAATATCTGTGGGGCAGGCAGACCTAACCCCATTTTCTTTCAGTAGCTACTTGGTGGCATTTTGCAACTGAAAGTTGGCAGTAAATTGTTGATTTTCAGTGGCATTATGGTGTAGAAGGGAAATACAAATGAATAAATGAGCATTTAAATCTCCAGTAGGCTTTGTTCGTTCGTTCGTTCGTTCGTTCGTTCGTTCGTTCGTTCGTTCATTCATTCATTCATTCATTCATTCATTCATTCATTCATTCCATTTGTAGAGCTGCCCATCTCAACAAATGCCTCCAGGTGGAGAGCAAAAATGAAATAAGTAAATAAAATAAAAACAAAAGATCATCTCTCATGATCATTAACACAACCAAGTAATGGGCCCTTGCGTACACTTGTGGCATGGAGGGTGGGCACAGGGTCTTTAGTCTTTAGACTTTGCATTTTTATCCCAACCCTCCTACACAATAGGCTAGATCAGCGGTTCTCAACCTGTGGGTCGCGGCTAGATCGATGTTCCTCAGCCTTGGCAACTTTAAACTGTGTGGACTTCAACTCCCAGAATTCCCCCAGCCAGCCTGCTAGGAATTCTGGGAGTTGAAGTCTACACCTCTTACAAGTTTCTAAGGTTGAGAAACACTAGTCTAGAATATATCAGCCCTCTTGGATAAAATTACTGTTGCAGTCTCTGTACGCAAACACACACACACACACACACACACACACACATCTGTGCTTCCGTTTTAGAACATGCTCAAGGTCATTTCCTTTCTCAATGCTGGCTTCAATTTATTCCAGAATTACATGCTGGCAACATAAATTATTCTTCCAGGACTGAGCTCTGGCTAAAATTCAAGTTTGGGATTACTGAATGATGAAATAACCTTAATCAACAACAGATTATGAAGAGAAAAACAGTCATACCAAGAGGCCAAGGTAATGGAGAAAATGAATGTTATTTTTGTCCATGCTGGATTACAGGGCATCACAACAACTTTGCCAAACAAGCACAAACAACAGAATAGAAATTAGATTCTGGAAAGCAGATGCTCTTTTCCCAGCTTCGGTCAAATTCTGTACCTCCGATGAAATGAAGACTGAAATCCAGTTTAGACTTTATACAGTTGGGGAAAAGTTGCCCTCAATTTTGGGGGAGTCCAGGAAGAGGTTGGGGTTCTAAATAGTATTACAAACTGGCAAGTCTACACAGGTAGTCCTTGACTTATGACTGCAGCTGAGCCCAACATTTCTGTTGCTAAGTGACTTAACAAATGTCTCATTTAACAACAGAAATGTTGGGCTCAATTATGGTTGTAAGTTGAGGACCACCTGTATATAAAAGTGTCATGAGTTCAAGTCTTTCTTCCTCCCTAGACCAGAGGTGGGATTCAGCAGGTTCTGACCAGTTCTGGAGAACGGGTAGCAGAAATTTTGTTCAGAGAACTGGTAAATAACATACCACCTCTGGCTGGCCCCAGATTTGATGCATGTTATTTTTGTCCATGCTGGATTACAGGGCATCACAACAACTTTGCCAAACAAGCACAAACAACAGAATAGAAATTAGATTCTGGAAAGCAGATGCTCTTTTCCCAGCTTCGGTCAAATTCTGTACCTCCGATGAAATGAAGACTGAAATCCAGTTTAGACTTTATACAGTTGGGGAAAAGTTGCCCTCAATTTTGGGGGAGTCCAGGAAGAGGTTGGGGTTCTAAATAGTATTACAAACTGGCAAGTCTACACAGGTAGTCCTTGACTTATGACTGCAGCTGAGCCCAACATTTCTGTTGCTAAGTGACTTAACAAATGTCTCATTTAACAACAGAAATGTTGGGCTCAATTATGGTTGTAAGTTGAGGACCACCTGTATATAAAAGTGTCATGAGTTCAAGTCTTTCTTCCTCCCTAGACCAGAGGTGGGATTCAGCAGGTTCTGACCAGTTCTGGAGAACGGGTAGCAGAAATTTTGTTCAGAGAACTGGTAAATAACACCTGTGACTGGTCCTGCCCCCATCTATTCTCTGCCTCCCGAGTCCCAGGAAATGGGGATTTTACAGTAACCTTCCCCTGGAGTGGGGAGGGAATGGAGATTTTGCAGTATCCTTCTCCTGCCACGCCCACCAAGCCACGCCCACCAAGCCACGTCACACCCACCAAGCCACGCCCACAGAACCGGTAGTAAAAAAAATTGAATCCCACCACTGCCCTAGACTTCTGAAATCTACTAAAGTTTAGTACAAATGATATTTAAGGGGGAAAATGTGTATCAATCAAAATTCAGTACAAATCTACTTCTGGCTATCTCCAATTAATGTTTCTCTCTGTGGGTAAACATGCATATAGACCAGCGGTTCTCAATCTGTGGGTCGTGACCCCTTTGGGGGTCGAACGACCCTTTCAAAAGGGTCGCCTAAGCACGCACTAGCCCGCCATCTTGGTGACTGGCAATGCGCGTGCGGGGAAGGGGCGGGGTGGGGGTCGCGGCATTAGGAAGGTTGAGAACCACTGATAAAGACAAAGAGAGACAGCAGGAGGATCTTCTCTTTGTTTTGCTCTGGGAGCGAAATATTTTTATGTGATGTGGAAAAGGACATGTCAGCTTAAAAGGTTAACCAAGCATTGTAATTTCCCCATGGGAATTAGCTCAGCCATACAATATTGACTGCACCTGGCAAGGCTCAGGCACTGGTGTCACCCATCCACAGCTGGCAGACCTATTTTCTTTTCAGTTTGCTTCGGCTACAGGGGAACTCAGGCCTAAAACACACATTTTGCTTGCAGGGATGCCCCTTGGCATCAAAAGTTTAAGGAGGCAACTTGATTTTCTCCAGTTTTATTGGATGCACACTTAGCAGACTCTGCTGGTGTGGCCAACACTGGGAGCAGTCTGGAGGGCTCCAGGTGGTCTACCTCTGTCCTGAAGAATGATGCTGTTGCAAGTGACAGAATTGTTAGAAGTTGTCATGCCCCAGCATATAACTTTTATATACTGTTGTTGCTCTTTAGCACCATCTAGTGGCCAGAGGGACAAATACCAAGTATATTGTTTGAAGCTGACCCACCCCATTACCCATCAGCCCGTACTCCAGTAGTGGGTACTAAAACCCATTGCTACTGGTTCGTGCGCGTGCTTGCGCGATGCTTCTGCGCATGTGCAGAAGCTTCTGCAAATGCGCAGAAGCATCCTGGGCGGGTGGGTGGAGCCTCCCGCTGCCACCACCGCTACCGGTTTTAAGAACCGGGCCGAACCGGGAGCAACCCACCGCTGCCGCACTCTCAAAACAAGTGCACGCTGGGAAGCCAGACTCCATTTCCTTTAGCATTTGGAGAAGGCAGAAGCACAAAGAAGAATCCATCTTAATCTGTGGCACATGTTCATCCAAGGACAAACCCGCATCCCATACACAGAACATTGCTGGTGAGATTTAAATTGCTTGTATTTATTAATTGTTAAGTTCAGCAGTAACTTAATACTTTCTATCTTGTATTTGGTTCTTATTGAATGTATCCCTATTTTCCCCAGTTTCACCATATCCTGTTCTTTCAATAAAGCATCCAGATCTACCCACATGGTCTGTTGTATTGGAGGATAGGTGGGCTTAGCTGCATGTCGAACTGCACACAGACTAATGTGTAGTGAGGACAGAACAGCAGTTCTGGAGAATGGATCCAATGCTCCAAATCTACTCTAGGGCAGGATCGGAACCTGGCCGCAGCATGCCAGCAACCGGGCCTCACAAACAAGCCCCATCAGTGGGATGCAAGCAGCATGCAAAACCACGCCCCCTCCGGTCCACGGAAAAACCATTCTCCATGAAAACGGTCCCTGGTGCCCAAAAGGTTGGGGGGCACTGCTCTAGGGCAATCTGTGGGCCATCTCCATTTTTGCAATACACTAGAGTTGTATCCTTGAAATGCTACGTCGGATGAGGAGAGCACATCTTTCTCCTTCTGTCCTGGCCACTTTTTGCAGAGGCACGATTGAGAGCGTTTTAACAAACTGCATCCCTGTTTAGTTTGGTGGCAGCAGCGCCCCAGATAGAAAGTCCCTACAGAGCAGGGGTGAAATCCAGCAGGTTCTGACAGGTTCTGGAGAACCGGTAGCGGAAATTTTGAGTAGTTCGGAGAACCGGCAAACACCGCCTCTGGCTGGCCCCAGAGTGGGGTGGGAATGGAGATTTTGCAATATCTTTCCCCCAGGAGTGGGGATGGAATGGAAATTTTGCAGTATCCTTCCCCTGAAGTGGGGTGGGAATGGAGATTTTGCAGTATCCTTCCCCTGCCACCCCCACCAAGCTACGCCCACCAAGCCACCCCACCCCCACCAAGCCACCCCTACAGAACCGGTAATAAAAAAAATTGGATTTCACCACTGCTACAGAGAGTGGTGAGGACAGCAGAGAAGATTATTGGAAGCTCGCTTCCTGTTATTCAGGATACCGCTTATAAGCCATATGTGCTTACAGCTCAAAAGATTGTTAGAGACCCCACATACCCACTTCACGGTCTGTTTCTATTGCTCCCCTCTGGGAGGAGGTTTCGAAGTATTTCTAGCAGGACTTCCAGATTCTGTAACAGCTTTATTCCCTAGGTCATCCGTCTGGTAAACTCACAAGATTCGTTTTTCTCGCCATGTACATGTATACATCCAAACTAGACTGTGTTGTTTCTCCGTATCATATAATATGTGTGGGTATGCGCATAATTTTGTATTTATTTATTTATTTATTTATTCATTTATTCTGTCATGGTTATGTCGTGTATATTGGAGGTGGTGACCCTTTGAGAGCTGTATGCAACGAAATTTCATTTTAATGTATGCCAATTAGTGTACATTCAAAGTGACAATAAAGTTATTCTAAGTTCTAAGTAAGTTCTTAGTTCTATGATAAATTGTTAATTCTTTTCAAGAATGAAACATGCTGTCTTAGATGCATTAATTTACACCTTTTTTTTAAAAAAAAAATTGGGACAATCTAGCAGCTCCAAAAATGGTCTGACAGCTTTAGCCCTACCCTTCAGTGAGGTCATTACAGAACGACTACACCAGAGGTGGGTTCCTCCCGGTTTGGACCGGTTCTATAAAACCGGTAGTAACTTGGCGGCCTGGGTTGCTAGAACCGGCAGCGACCCAGGCCTGCCACGCCCCCGAACCGGTTCTCTCAGCGGCGCCATGGGTGCCTTCATCTTGTTTTTTTGTTTCTGCACATGCGCAGAAGCTTTTTTTAAGCACTGCGCATGCGCGAAGCGCGCGTGTGGGGCACGGCACTGAGCGAACCGGCAGTGAAGAAAAGAAGAACCCACCCCTACACCTATTGCCTTCTTTAATGAAGTTTATCGAATTAAGGGATCACAGGGTCATAGAAAGGGAGGTTTTTTTTAAATTATAGAGGTATGCAAAGCAGTGTGAACCTGTCTCAGTCAAGACTGTGAAAGACAGTATGGATCTCACTCAGTCTAGACCAGCGGTGTCTAGATTTGGCAACTTTGGCAAGATCTGTGGACTTCAACTCCCAGAATTCCTCAGCCAGGCATGATAGCTGGAGAATTCTGGGAATTGAAGTCCACAAGTCTTAAAGTTGCAAGGTTGGACAGCCTGATCTAGACCTTATCCAATTGAAGGTGCTAAATTGATGCAGAAAATTGAGGTGTTCATCACTCAATGTTTGTCTGGCCGCTTCCTTCGAACAGAAAGGGACAGCATCCAAATTGAAGTCACAGAGCTGTTCCCAATCAGCACTTCAGATAAAAACACAACTTCAATCTGGATGTTGCTTCAAAAAGAAGTTTCAATCAAACCTCCATCAAATCCCAGAGCCCTGTCAAAGATGTGCACAACACCTCACATTTTCACCTTTCCTCCTCCCTTCCCCCCCAAGCTGCCTTTTCTACTAATTCCTGCAGCCTCATCAAACATGTTGCCACCCAGGAATATCACACAAAGTTGTGTGGGACCACCTTAACAGAATGACAGACTTAAAAGGGGCCTTGGAGGTCTTCTACCCCTGCTCAGGCAGGAAATGTTCTGACCTAGGCTTCCTGATAAATCATAAAACACAAACGTAGTCCCCAAAAAACCTCTTTTTTTATTTCAACGGCTGTGAATTATGTTCATTCCCAGCCGTAATAAGTCCCAAACAATGTTAATTAGTCTGACAGAAGTCTGCCACAGTCTTTCGGAAGAAGGCTGATAAGCACCCACCTTTATCTCTCTTGACACACTGCCAAAGACCTAATTGTCAACTAGCTTTGCAAGGTTGGCAAGTAGCTTTGCAAGGCCAAACAGAACACGGAGTCAGAACGGAGCTGCTGAGTTACACCGACCAGAATTGAACCAAGTTGCTTCCTGCAACAAGCACATCCGTTCGCTCCACTTTTATATCCTATGGGAGGGGCCAAACATCTCCAAGCCTTACTCCCAAGTAGCCCTTTTCCTCCGTAACTGTTCTTGCCTTCTGGCAGCTCTGCGCATGCGCGCATTGGGAACAGGCTCCCCCTGTTCCTCTGCCTCACTCATGTCAGTCTCTGAAGGCTCTGGAGTCAGCACAGACCTCCCAGATGACCCGGGCTGGATCTCTGCCTCTGACACCGAGCTTTCTCCAGACTCCAGGCCTGGCCCATGTTCCTCCGCAGCCTCCTCACTGTCCGACTCTGCTGTCAGCTCCGCAGGCTGCTGGTGGACCACAACAGGAAACCCTATACCATTTCAGACAAAAGGCTGTCCAATTTTTTCTTAAAAACCTCCAGTGTTGGAGCACCCACAACTTCTAGAGGCAAGTCGTTCCACCAATTAATTCAGGGGTGTCAAACTCAAGGCCCAGGGGCCGGATCTGGCCTGCAGGGTGCTTAGATCTGGCCCGTGGGCCCACCCTGAAAACAGTGAAGGACCAGCCCATGGTGCCTCTTCCAGCCAAAAGGGAGCTCGGGAGGGCTACACGCAGCCCTCCCAGGCTCTGTTTGGGCTGTGATGGCCTCCTGCAACCCTCTGCCAGTGAAAACGGAGCTCAGGGAGGCCACGCAGCAGAGGGCTGCAGGAGGCCGTCGCGGCCGAAAACAGAGCCCAGGAGGGCCATTGTGGCTGAAAATGGAGCCTCAATGAGTGACATTGAGCTGGCCACACCCACCCTGGCCACGTACATCCCGGCCCCCCCGAGGTCAAACACAACCCTGATGCGGCCCTCGATGAAATCGAGTTTGACACCCCTGGATTAATTGTTCTCACTGTCAGGAAATTTCTCTTTAGTTCTAGATTGGTTCTGTCCTTGATTGGTTTCCATCCATTGCTTCTTGTCCCGCCTTCAGGTGCTTTGGAGAATAGCTTGACTCCCTCTTCTTTGTGGCAGCCCCTGAGATATCGGAACACTGCTATCATGTCACCCCTAGTCCTTCTTTTCATTAAACTATATATATCCATTTCCTGCAACCGTTCTTCATATGTTTTAGCCTCCATCCCCTGAATCATCTTTGTTGCTCTTCTCTTCTAGAGACTCAACAAAATCTTCTGGATTGTCACCAGATGCTTTCAGTGGCAGACTTGTGCCAAAAAACCTCAGACATCTGCAAAGAACGGTTTTCAAGCTCCTTGCTCTTTTAATTATTCTCCTTTCATGGTACACAGTGACCTCATCCCAAGTCACGAAGACTTTCTGTCTTAGTCATCAGATAGCTGGACAACTGATTTCCTTTCAATTGTTCCTTACAGCTTGGGGCGTGTGTGTGTGTCTGTGCCTGTTTTTATACTCCAGTGCTAATCATCCATCCAGCCACCCATCCACCCACCCATTCACAAACACACATTCCATGTCTTTGTGATTGCAGTGCCATCTCTGTGCTGTGCCTGGTTGCTCCTGGCTCACTCAACTCCAGCTTCAAGGAGGAATGTGCGGGAGAGGTTATATGGGGACGTGATTTGGGGATTGAGGGGGGGGGGACATATTCTGAATAGAGTTTAGAGGAAGGAAATGGGGTTGCATGCTTCAGAAAAGAAGGGCTATTAACAGGAGAGAGATGAACTCCCAAGATACAGATTCCGGGGGCAGCATTTGAATCTGTCCCTGTTACTGAATTTAGAGCCTACAAAATTGGCATGAGATGCTTCGCAGCAGGAGAACTCGGAGGTTAGTTCAACTCAGAAAGAAGAACGTACGTCTGCCTTACACTTTCTCCAAAGTCTCATTGCCCCATAAAACAGATCTGAACTTATTCTCAGAGGGCTTTCCTTCAAAGACCACATCTGGAATACTGCATCTAGCTTTGGTCACCACATTACAAAAAAGATGTTGAGACTTTGGAAAAAGTGCAGAGAAGAGCAACTAAGATGATTAAAGGCCTGGAGACTAAAACATATGAAGAACAGTTCTCTAGACTAGAGAAAAGAAGGACTTGAGGGGACCTAATTTCAGTATTCCAGTATTTGAGGGGCTGCCCCAAAGAAGAGGGGGTCAACTTATTTTCCCAAGCACCAGAAGGCAAGACAAGAAACAATGGATGGAAACTAATCAAGGAGAGAAGCAACTTAGAATTAAGGAGAGATTTCCTGGCATTGAGAACAATTAATCAGTGGAACAGCTTGCCTTCAGAAGTTGTGGGTGCTTCATTACTGGAGGTTTTTAAGAAGCGACTGGACAGCCACTTGTCTGAAATGATATAAGGTCTCCTGCTTGAGCAGGGGGCTGGGCTAGAAGACCTTCAAGGTTCTTTCCAGCTCTATTCTGATTTAATTTTTTTCATAGTTGGTATATAGGTAGTCCTCAATTGTAGTCCTCACAACCACAATTGAGCACAAAATTTGTGTTGATAAGCGAGACAGTTACGTGAGTTCTGCCCCATTTTACGACCTTTCTCGTCACAGTTGTTAAGTGAATCACTGCAGCTGTTAAGTTAGCAACACGGTCGTTAAGTGAAACTGCCTTCCCCATGGACTTTGCTTGTCAGAAGGTCGCAAAAGGGGATCACATGATCACTACGGGACGCTGCAACCGTCATAAATGTGAACCGGTTGCCAAGCGTCTGAATTTTGATCATGTGACCGTAGGGATGCTGCAATGGTCGTAAGTGTGAGAAACGGTCACAAGTCACTTTTTTTCAGTGCCATTGTAACTTTGGTCACTAATCAAACTGTCGTAAGTTGAGGACTACCTGTATTTTAGATGATGCTATTGTTGAATGTGGCAACGCTACTGTTGATGTTAACTACAGTGATATATCCTGCCTACCAGCACACTGAATCCTCCTGGGCTGCTCTTATAAAGTCATCCCTCGTGATTTCATCAGAAGGATGGAAAGCCAATAAGATGGCAGCCAAAACTAGAGCATGGCTGGCTTCTGGGAGTTGAAGTCCACATGTCTTAAAAATCGCTGAGTTCCTATCTAAGGTAAGACTAGAACTCAGAGCCTCCTGGTTTCCAGGCCAACACCTCCACCATCACACCAAGCTTGGCATGGTACAATTCTACGCAAAACGTTTCAATCAAACTGTCTGTTTCAATAAATCTTTCAGAGAACTGAAGCTAGCATAATCTCCACATGGTACAAAATTAAGCATTTTTCTAGAAATTGATACATACTAATTACACGCAGTTGTTTATTGAATCACAATAAGATGGCAGTGCCTGTGGCAGGCGGTGCAGAAGTCTGAAAACTTTTTCAAGCACTACTTTATAACACTCTTTGGTAGAAGTAATTCTTCTTCTTCTTCTTGTGCCCTATCCGACATCGGATGTTGGCGATCATGTTGGCGATCCTATTTTTATCAACAGCTACACGAAAAAGTGCTGCTGAGTTTTGTCCAAACCAGTCTCTTAGATTTTGAAGCCATGATGTTCTTCTTCTGCCTGGACCTCGTTTGCCTTCCATCTTTCCTTGGAGGATTAAGTGAAGGATGCCGTATTTTTCTGGGTGTCGCATCCCATGTCCCAAATAGAAGTAGAAGTAATGTAGCTCCGATATTTCCAATAGTCCATTAAGAATGTTTCTTTTTTTTTTTTTGGCTTACAGATTTTCCCCCACTCTTGAAGAAATCTTCCATCACCAAAATGGGTCTGTGACAACTTTCCACGGCCAACTCGCCATGGCCAATTCACCACAGGACAATTCACTGCGGGACAAGGGTTACACTAATATTGAAGAAATGGAGGAATAAAATCATTAAAGAAAGGATACCAAAGGAGAAACAAAATGAAATGCGAATGACAAAAATGAAAACAATTTTAATTATTTTAAACAATTAAATTGTT
This sequence comes from Thermophis baileyi, assembly GCA_003457575.1. Lineage (NCBI taxonomy): Eukaryota > Metazoa > Chordata > Lepidosauria > Squamata > Dipsadidae > Thermophis > Thermophis baileyi. The sequence goes on along the minus strand of QLTV01002415.1, from coordinate 657,842 downwards.
GAATTGTCCCGTTTTCCCGTGGCGAGTTGGCCTTGGTGAGTTGGCCACGGCGAGTTGGTTGCGGCAAGTTGTCCCATTCCATCCCCAAATAGTCTTAGGTCTCCTAGAATTCACTGCATACAGGTAGTCCTCGACTTACAACCATTCCTTTAGTGACCATTCAAAGTTACAGCAGCACTGATAAAAGTGGCTTGTGACTGTTTTTCAGACTTACGACCATTGCAGCATCTCCATGGTCATGGGATCCAAATTCAGACGTTTAGCAACTGACTCATATTTGTGATGGTTGCAGTCAGTGGTGAAATCCATTTTTTTTACTACCGGTTCTGTGGGCGTGGCTTGGTGGGCGTGGTGTGGTGTGGCTTGGTGGGCATGGCTTGGTGGGCGTGGCAGGGAAAGGATACTGCAAAATCCCCATTCCGTCCCCACTCGTGGGGGAAGGCTATTGCAAAAT
>QLTV01002415.1:637392-650035 GCA_003457575.1 Thermophis baileyi | reverse complement strand
TTACATCGTGGCGACCAAAACTGGATGCAGTATTCCAAGTGTGGCCTTACCAAGGCATTATAAAGTGGTATTAACACTTCACGTGATCTTGATTCTATCCCTCTGTTTATGCAGCCTAGAACTGTATTGGCTTTTTTGGCAGCTGCTGCACACTGCTGGCTCATATTTAAGTGATTGTCCACTAGGACTCCAAGATCCCTCTCACAGTTACTACTGTTGAGCAAGGTACCACATATACTGTACCTGTGCATTTTGTTTTTCTTGCCTAAATGTAGAACCTTACTTTTTCCACCCTTGAATTTCATTTTGTTAGATAACGCCCAATGTTCAAGTCTGTCTATAACTATAAGACTATAATTTCTGACTGTAAGTTGCACCAGTGGTTAAGCAGATCATCACATGACAAATCAGATTTTATGACTTTTTTTTGGTGGTGGTTGTTAAGTGAACACAGCAGTTGTTAAGCAAATGCCAGTGTCAGGGTTCCAAGTAACAGCCCGCATGAGAGGCAGGGATACTTCACTATACCAAAGGTCTTCAGACTTGGCAACTTTAAGACTTGTGGACTTCAACTCCCAGAATTCTCCAGCCAGCACATGCGCAGAGGGTAAAAGAACCCAAATGGTGGCATCCGGGCGGGTGGGCGCTGCCCCGCGCTGCCGTCTCTACGGGCTCTCCGACGACCGGCATGTACGCCCAAACCGGGAGCATTTCACCCCTGGGTGGTAGAGAAGAATAAATGAACGCATTGTCCTCCTTTATTTGCTAAATGTATATTCTTTTTCTGCCAGAGCCCAGGGCAACTTACAATGGTTCCCCCTAATACACCCACACAACAACTCTGTGTGGTAAGCTCATCTGACAGTCAGCGGTGTGGCTGTAATATGGTGTGCTTAGCCAAGAAAAGAGAAAAGAGAAAAGGACTCCCCCAAACCTCTATTATGGCTAAATCAGATAACCTGATTTACGGATGTATTAAGCTAACAGCTGGTCTTCCCAGCGTTCCAAGCCACAAGCAACACACACTCCATTCTAGCTTAGTTGAGCAAGCTGTGAGAATTGATTCAAAGGCCACAGTAGAAAAGAGATGGAAAGTTTTGACATTAACCACTGCGGAGGAATGGTTGGTGAAGTTGACAGATTTTGCAGAAATGGATAATTGTCTTCTTTGCCTGGAAAAAAAGACATCCGCATTTATTGGTGACTGGAAGCGTCTTAGGGATTTTTTATGTAGAAATTTAAAAAACACACACAACCCTTTGATTTATGGCTTTGATGATTAGATAGGGTAAAGGAGGGAAATATGTAACTTTAGAGAGAGGGGTTAAAATCTGTTTGTACTTTTAACTGCTGTGAAGAATATCAGAAACCACTTTATATATATATATATTTCCTTTCTATTTTTCTTCAACTTTGTTGGCATTTTTGCTTTTTTTAATTTCTTTTTCTCTTTTATATTAGTCTGTATTAGCTTTCATTTTCTTGTTTAAAAGTCTTAATTGTATTATTGGAATACAGTATATATTATGCATCATATACATTATAATATGTAGTTATGAACTTATGAAAAAATAAGTAATTTTTAAAATTAATTCAATCTCTCTATACCCTGTTTCCCCCAAAATAAGACATCCCCTGATAATAAGCCCAATCGGGCTTTTGAGTGCATGGCAATAAGGCCAAGCGCTTATTTCAGGGTTCAAAAAAATATAAGACAGGGTCTTATTTTTGGGGAAACACGGTATTACCCTGTTTCCCCCAAAATAAGACATCTCCTGATAATAAGCCCAATCGGGCTTTTGAGTGCATGGCAATAAGGCCAAGCGCTTATTTCAGGGTTCAAAAAAATATAAGACAGGGTCTTATTTTCGGGGAAACATGGTATATGTATATACTGTATATATATTGTGTATCAGGGGTGGGCTGCTACGGGTTCGCCCGGGTTCAGGAGAACCCGTAGCTACGGTAATGTTATGGCCGGTTCGGAGAACCTCCAAATCCCACCCCTGGCTGGCCCCTCCCACCCCTCCCCTCCCCTCCCAGGAGTCTCTACACGGCCCGTTTTTGGATGTGAGGGCCTCCGGAGCCCTGGGGAGGCTGTTTTCACCCTCCCAGAGGCACGAGAAAAGCCTCTGGAGCCTGGGGAAGGCGAAAACACCCCCCCCCGCCGTGGTACAGGAGGCCGACTAGGCCACACCCACCATGGCCACGCCCACCCAGCAACCGGTATCTCACGGTGGCACCACTAACACTCCATGTGGCCTCCTGCCCCACCTTGTGTGTGTGTGTGTGTGTGTGTGTGTGTGTGTGTATGTACACACACACACACATGCATACATGTGTGTGTGTGTGTGTATTAATTCAATGTGAGAGATTGAGTTCAGTATGGCACTCCTGCTAATCACTTAAAAATTAAGTAGCAGCAGGACTTATTAAAAAAAACCCATAATATATCTACATTGAATGCAGAGTATGGACTTAGCCCATTCTCTATCAGTACTGGAAAATGTTCCCTTCATCTCTCTTTTCATTTGCTCTGCGAGTCAAGGAAGAGGTACCAAGAAGTGATGAAATCTCCAAGAAGGGGTGACAGGTCAAGAGAGAATACAGAATACAGAATAACAGAGTTGGAAGGGACCTTGTAGGTCTTCTACCGGTAGTCCAACCCCCTGCTCAAACAGGAGACCTTATAATCATTCCTGACAAATGGCTGTCCAGTCTCTTCTTAAAAGCCTCCAGTGATGGAGCACCCACAACTTCTGAAGGCAAGTCGTTCCACTGGTTAATTACGAGATAAGAAAAACTACTTTAAAAAGGAAAAGATCTTTTCTTGTGGGATTATTAATTTAAGGGAATGGAAGAGCATAATTCAGTTGGCAAAGCACATTCTTTGTCTTCTGCTTGAGCACGGGGTTGGACTAGAAGACCTCCAAGATCCCTTCCAACTCTGTTATTCTGTTTGTTAGCAACTGCAGAAAAATCATCTCCCTAAAATGTTGGAAAATGATGTCATCAATCCAGACTAAAGGCTGTAGATCAGACATGACTAACCTGGGATTCCCCCCCCCCCAGATGTTTTGGGTGTATGGTGGACTTTTGTTTGGAAAATTGGGGTAGATGGAATCCTAAACTCGATGCCTATCTCATCCTAAAGTCATCTGGTGTTTCAATGTGGTTTTGGTTAGCACTCCGAGCCAAGAATTATGGTTTGTAAACTCTTGAGTTATGATCTAGCGTACTGGGAATCCAACCGATTGTAATGTACTAAAAAAAAAGCCCAGGAGGTCATGATTTACCCTACAAAACAGGCAGTTTATTTACAAAACGTATATCCCAAATTTCCATTGTTTTCTTTGAACAATTCCAGAGCATGAATACAATTCAGTTAAGATGACCAAATGCTTGAGTTACAGACAGTGTTTCAAATTAAAACCATTTTGGGTAGAAATGCTTACCAAAGATGTCAAATTAAACAAAACTTCTGAAAACACTCTTAAATAACATGTATGTGGATGAACAGAGAACTCATCAGATAGCAGTGGAATTTTATACGGCTCCCTGCCAACTATTATAAAGTCAGAAGGGTGGATGGGTAAACAGTCTCTATCAGAATTTCACAATGTGGGATAAGGATGTTTAACCTTTTTTCTTCTGTTCTCATGTTGGCGCAAATTGGGAGATCTAGCAGAAGGTTTTAGAAAGCCATGAGGGGTGTTTATTTGTGCACGGCACCTACTGGATGGCACCTAGTCAATAGGGATGTTCCTTAATGACAATTACAAGATGCCAATGGAAGTATGCACATCTGGAGGAACAGGTTTCAAATGAATAAATATTCATTGTGATATCATGATGCAACTTCTGCTCTCTGAGTTTGGTTCTTTCATTATCCAAACTAGGTAACATCATCAGAGATCATAAAAGACCCCTCAGAATAACAGAGTTAGAAGGGACCTTAGAGGTCTTCAAGTCCAACCCCCTGCTTAGGCAGGAAACCCTACACCACTTCAGACAAATAGTTGTCCAATCTCTTCTTAAAAACTTCCAGTGTTGGAGCATTCACAGCTTCTGGAGGCAAGTTGTTCCACTGATTAATTGTTCTGTCAGGAAATTTCTCCTTAGTTCTAAGTTGTTTCTCTCCTTGACTAGTTTCCACCCATTGCTTCTTGTCCTGCCCTCAGGTGCTTTGGAGAATAGCTTGACTCCCTCTTCTTTGTGGCAGCCCCTGAGATATTGGAACACTGCTATCATGTCTCCCCTAGTCCTTCTTTTCATTAAATTAGACATACCCAGTTCCTGCAACCGTTCTTTATATGTTTTAGCCTCCAGTCCCCTAATCATCTTTGTTGCTCTTCTCTGCACTCTTTCTAGAGTCTCAACATCTTTTTTATATCATTGCAACCAAAAGTGGATGCAGTATACTAAGTGTGGTCTTACAGAGGCATTATAAAGTGGTATTAACACTTCAGTTTTGATCATGTGATCATGAGGATGCTGCAATGGTCATAAGTGTGGAAAACACTCATAAGTCACTATTTTCATTGTAACTATTGCCATTGTAACTTTGAACTGTCACTTAACGAACTGTTGTAAGTTGAGGACTAAATGTACTACGTATAGGGGAAGAAAGTCTTCTGCAAAGATCTTAAGGTCTTCTATTTTTCTAGTGCAGTTCCAAGATGGACTTCCATAATAATCCTTCATGAAGGTTCTACTCAGCAGGGGTGAAATGCTCCCGGTTCGCTCGTGCCTGTCGGTCACCGTAGAGCCGGTCGCCAAGGTAGTATGAGGCTTCGCCCACCCACCCGGACGTCGGCATTTGGGTTCTTTTACCCTCTGCGCATGCACAGAACGCTTTGCGCATGCGCAGAGGGTAAAAGAACCCAAATGGCAGCGTCTGGGCGGGTGGGCGGAGCCTCGTGCTACCTTGGCGACCGGCTCTACGGCGACCGACAGGCACGAGCGAACCGGGAGCATTTCACCCCTGTTCTACTGAGATACCTAGATTCTTGATGAACTTGCAGATTCTTTAAGAATTGGAAACTAGAAAGTAGCCCTTCAGAAAGTAATGGATTGTATGGAGATGGTTAAACTGACTCTAGAACTGCAGGATAGAGAGGATAAGGAATATTATATGGTATGGGAAAAATGGTATTATTGGTTAGAAAATAGAAATAATAAATAGGTTTATATTATATGTATGTAATTTTAATTTATGGGAAATATAAATGTAAATATGAATATTATATACAATGTAAACGAGATGGAAAATATGTATGAAGATAACCAAACAGACGTCGATGTCTTAGGATTGAGAAAATTGGATATGAAATGTTTTTCTTTTTAATGATAAAAAGTCTAATAAATAAATTTTAAAAAAAAGAGTTAGTGGCTTGTGGGTTACAAGACTACCGAACCAAAGATGAGAATTAGAACTTAGAGAAGAATATATCTCTACCTCAAGTCACACTAATCAAGTTGAAAAATTGAGATTGGTTATGGCGATGAGCAAGATAGGAAGGAGAAGCTCCGCTCTTTAACTGATCAAAACCAAAGCCCGGGAATCTAAAGAAATGGACCTGTTCCCACAACAAGTTTAATTAGATTAGTGGTGGAATTAGTGAGTTGTGTGAATGCCCAGAGTGTCATTTGTCCCAGTCAATCCAAGGGAATTCTATTTAATGCAAAACAGATCTGTCCATGCGTAGCCAACTGTGGTTTATCTGATAGACCATGAATAAAGAAAGCATAAGTTAAGTTAGTGGATGTATTGTGGGAACTTTTGAGATCAATTGATCTACTCATTTAACCAGAGTGGTTAGGACTCTTAACAGATCTATTATGCATAAGGTTAAATTAAGTTCACCCAGACTTCTGTTGTGGGGACATTCAATTCATTCAATTCACCTGGCAGTGGAGGAAGGGCTTCAGTATCCTTCTGGAGCAAGAGGACATGTGATCGTAGGCATTTCCTGGGAGTTCTGTACTGTATTCATGAAATAGTATTTTTGACCTATTTCATATGATTAGGTGGAAATCATCCTGTTTGTCAATACGAAGCAATTACCAAGTTTCTAAGGCCATAATCACTCTCTTGTTGGGTGTCTTCAGACTTAGCCTGGACAAATGATTCTCACAAATGTTTAAGTGTGGATTCCTGAGCATAGCAGGGGGACAGACTTGATCACCTCAGTGACCCCTTCTGGTACCGTGATTCCAAGGGTTGGTCAGTGCCATGTTCTATGGCAGAGATTTATGCAAATCCATCATCCCCACTGAACCCTTGTACAAATGAGAACTTTTGCGAGTTCCAATTGAAGGTGCCAGATCTAGGAATGAAGCCAGGAGTGAATTGTGTTGTGTAAAGAAGTAACTGTTGTGTTTTTTTCCATCCTGAATCAACTGTATTATAATTTACTTTAAGAACTCCAAGTTAGTTTTCCAAGAGAAGGGGGGAAAAAGCAATATAGATAGTGCTTGACTTACCACCACAATGCAGCCCAAAATTTATGTTGCTAAGTGAGAAATTTGTTAAGTAAGTTTTGCTCCATTTTACGACCTTTCTTGTCACATTTGTTAAGTGAATCACTGCAGTTGTTAAATTGGTAACACCATTGTTAAGTGAATCTGGCTTCCCCATTGCCTTTGCTTGTCAGAAGGTCGCAAAAGTAGACACTGCAACCATCATAAATGTGAGTCAGTTGTCAAGCATCTAAGTGTAAATCACATGACCATGGGGATGCTGCAATGGTCATCAGTGTGAAAAATGGACATAAGTCGCTTTTTTCAGTGCCATTGTAACTTCAAACTGTCACTAAATGAACTGTTATTAATTCGAGGACTGCCTCGAATTCGAGGAATACACCCCTTTCTTTCACACTCATCCCAATTTCTTCAGACTAAACACCTGTTTCTTAATTTCTAAACTGACTGAGCTAAATTGAAGATAAACCTGAGGATACATAACCACATTTTCACTTGAACCCATCTGGTAAGACAATCAGGCAATAGATTCTTCTAAGTTCAAAACCTGGGATAACCAAATGAAGTTTTTGTGTTCACGTAGCATGCCATACCCACATTATAAACCGTACTAAAGAATAATGCACTAAAATAAGGGTTTACATTGCCCTATGTTAAACTACAAATTATCCAATCATATTTTAGCCTGATATAACATGTTATGACAATTTAATTGTTGTTTTTTTAGTTTTTTTTTAAAAATCCCACCTTTATTATTTTTTATAAATAACTCAAGGTGATAAATACACACAATACTCTTTCTTCCTCCCATTTTCTCCAGAACAATAACCCTGCGAGGTGGGTTGGTTGAGAAAGAGGGACTGGCCCAAAGTCACCCACCAGCTTTCATGCCTAAGGTGGGACTAGAACTCACCCTCTCCTGGTGATTGGATCAAAGTCACCCACCAGCTTTCATGCCTAAGGTGGGATGAGAACTCACAATCTCCTGTTGATTGGCCCAAAGTTACTCACTGACTTTCATGCCAAAGTTACTCACTGACTTTCATGCCTAAGGTCTCCTGTTGATTGGTCCAAAGTCACCCACCAGCTTTCATGCCTAAGGTGGGACTAGAACTCACAGTCTCCTGGTGATAGGCCCAAAGTCACCCACCAGCTTTCATGCCTAAGGTGGGACTAGAACTCATAGTTTCTAGTTTTTAAGCCTGGCACTTTTAAGGCAGGAGTAGAATTCATGGTCTCCCTCTTTCTAGCCTGAAGCTTTAACCACTATCCCATCATAGCTCTCCTACTTTTTCTGCCTATTTAATTTATCCATAAATCTATAGAGATTCTCAGTCATCCAGGTCTTTGGGCCAATCACCAAGAGACCATGAGTTCTAGTCCCACTTAGGCATGAAAGCTGTCTGGGTGACTTTGAACCAGTCCCTCTTTCTCAGCCCAACTCACCTCACAGGGTTGACGTTGTGGAGAAAACGAGAGAAGTATTGTGTGTGTGTTCATCACCTTGAATTATTTATACAAATAATAAAGGTGGGATTTAAAAATCTTATCCATAAATCTTCCATTAATCCTTTCTGTATTTAGGGCAACAATTAGAAACGCACCAAAAACAACTGGTTAAGGCTGTGCACATTCCCTCCCCTTAAAAACAAAAAAGTTTTATAAATCTTTGGGTACATTTGCTCTTCTGCCCAATTCCCAAGTCTCTGATTATTTGTGTATGGTCCATTATGGAGAAAGTTTCTGCTTTTTTGAACATGTGGTTTCTAATGACTCTTGGATTTTCTCTCCCCCCTCCCTTTTTCCTCCTTCAGCTGCTCTGGCTATGTCTCAACGTAGGATTGTTTTGGAAAACTTTCCGACTGTATTATCGTGAACCGCAGTATTACTATTTGCATCAGATGCTGGGGGTAAGTGGCGCAGGAGGAATTCTTCCTTTTTCTTGAAATTCCGAGAAAGTCAATAGAAAACTGGGCTAATAAGGAAGATGTGAGATTCCTAGGGCTATTCAAGGAAAGGGGTGAGGATGGATATTTGTTTTAGGGTGAAGGGGAGACAAAATGTCTGCCTTTGAGTTGAGAAAAGGCCTTTGCAAGAGCCTGGAAAAGCAAACTCCCACCTTTTGTTCCCAGCTGCAAACTGACATGCTGGTATCTGCCACATGAACTCAGTTCAACAGAGCGACTGGGACTTCTTCTGTTAGTCATGACTTCTTCTGTTGCCACAAAGAAGAGGGAGTCAAGCTATTCTCCAAAGCACCGGAAGGCCGGAGAAGAAGCAATGGGTGGAAACTAATCAAGGAGAGAAGCAACTTAGAACTAAGGAGAAATTTCCTGACTGTTAGAACAATTATAATCAGTGGAACAGCTTGCCTCCAGAAGTTGTGAATGCTCCAACACTGGAAGCTTTTAAGAAGAGATTGGACAACCATTTGTCTGAAATGATATAGGGCAGTGATGGCTAATGTTTTCCAGACCGAGTGCCCAAAGTGTGTGTGCGTGCGCAGGTGCGCCCGAACCCCCAAAATGCAATGTGCATGCAGCCCCTGCGCATGCGCCCTGCCCTGTGCATGCGTCCCCCCGGCATGCATACACAGCCCCCCGCACGCGCCCCATCCCCCCGCATGCACGGCAGTGACCCGAAGACCAGCTGGCTGGCCAGAGGCGCGTGCGCATGCGCAGCTGAACTGGGGCAACGGCTCGCATGCCCAAAGATGGGAGCTGCCATAGGTTCCCCATCACGGATATAGGGTTTCCTGCCTGAGCAGGGGTTTGGATTAGAAGACCTCCAAGGTCCCTTCCAACTCTGTTATGATCACGTTAACCCAGTCCTTCTCAAATAGTGGGGCACGCCCCCCTGGGGGGGCTCGGAGCGATGTCAGGGGGGCGCGTGTGACCCCGGGGAACAGTTTTCAACTTTTTTTTTCCACGAGGCGTGGCCACGCGGCGCGGGAGGAAGCAACCGGCAGCGAGGTAAGTTAGAACCCACCCCTGCCCTTCGCCTCTTCCCGTGCCTGGGTGGGGGAAAAACACCTCAGGGCGCCCTGATCCATCTTCCCCAACCGGGAGGCTCGGCGCTCTCGGAGGACGATGTTTTGCCCAGCCTGGAAGTTACTTCCAAAGCGTGGAGAGGCTTCGCTTTTTCTCCTCCCCAGTGAGCGAAAAGCGGGTGGGCCAGCAGGGTCCAGCCCACAAGCCCCCTCTGGCGCAGGAGCAGCCCAAGCCAAACAGAGCCGAGCTGCCCTCCGCGCACGAAGATGAACTGCCGCTTGCCTTGAACTCCTCGCCACTCCCGCAGTAACGCCCCGGCCACCGCCGAGAAGAGAGAAAAAGAAAGAAAGAAAGAGAGAGAGAGAGAGTGAGAGAGAGAGAGAGAAAGAAAGAAAGAAAGAAAGAAAGAGGAAGAGAGACAAGAAAGAAAGAAAGAAAGAAAGAAAGAAAGACAGACAGAAAGAGAGAAAGGAAAGGAAAGGAAAGGAAAGGAAAGGAAAGGAAAGGAAAGAAGGAAAGGGAAGGAGGAAAGGGGAAAGGAAAGGAAAGGAAAGGAAAGGAAAGGAAAGGAAAGGAAAGGAAAGGGAAGGAGGAAAGGGGAAAGGAAAGGAAAGGAAAGGAAAGGAAAGGAAAGGAAAGGAAAGGAAAGGAAGAACAGTCGCAGCGGAGAGTTGGGGCACGCGAAATGTTTACTTCTTCCTAGGGGGGGCATAACAGAAAATAATTGAGAAGCACTGCATTAACCAGTTTCGTGGGCTCGTTCCGGTGAGGGCTTCCATGTCAGCCCTTCCTAATGTGCATGTCTCAAAGGACAAGTTATGATTTATTTTTTCCAAATGCATGTTTCCATCTCTTCAATTTCGTCCTCTTGAGTCCCTTGTGCAACTCTTTCCCAAATTAAAAAAAAAACAAAAAACCCAAAGATGCGTATGGGGGAAAAACAAATTCTTTCCAAAGGCTGTTTTCTCTTTTCTCTCAGTGGGAAGAAAGTAACAGATTTTCCAAGCAGGATTATAGATCAGGCTGCTGAAGTATTATAGATAGTCCTTGACTTACGATCACAACTGGGAGCAGAATTGTTGTTGCTAAGCAGGTCAGTTGTTAAATGAGTCACGCCTGATTTTTATGACCCTTTTTTTGGCCTCGGCTGTAGTTGTTAAGTGAATCATGCAGTCGTTATGCGAATCCGACTTCCCCCATTGACTTTGCTTGTCAGAAATAATGACAGTCACACAACCCCAGTGTGCAGCAAACATCATAAAGCGGTTGCCAAATGCTTGAATTTTGATCAAGTTACTCGTGGGATGCTGCCACAGTCATAAGTTTGAGGACCATTTATAAGTCAGCTTTCAAAGTACTGTTATAACTTTGCAGGGTCACTAAATGAATGGTTGTAAATTGAGGATTATCTGTATTCTGCAATTAAATAAATGAAACTCTTTCAAACTAGTTTGCAGCAAGTATAATAGCCCAAAATCAGAAAGTCTGTGTTACCTTGTAGGGGAGATGGGCAGCTTAGAAATTTAATAAATACAAATTAATGAATGGAAAGAAGGAAGGAAGGAAGGAAGGAAGGAAGGAAGGAAGGAAGGAAGGAAGGAGGGAAAAGAAAAAGAAAGAAAGAAGGAAAGAAAGAGAAAGAAAGAAAGAAAGAGAAAGAAAGAAAGAAAGAACACCCTTTCAGACTAGCAAATGTTGGCTAAATTTGATGAATGAGCCATCGGTCATGAAAATTCATGGCTTTTAATAAAATCTTATCCTGAAAAGGTAGTACCAGTCTCCTTTGAATTTTCGTATTTCAAAGTGTGTCTTTCTAGCTATATAAATTTTGAAATAAGTCCTACAGAGCTCAGAGGCTGGGTTCACACATTGCATTGAACTACAGTTTCTTTTAAATGTGGTCGATTGCATTGGGAACAATTGGCTGAAATCCTATAGTGAGCTAGCCCCTGGATTATAAAGCACAAAAAGATTAAGTTTGATATGACTGATTAAACCAAAGCCAAACAAATTACAGTATGCCTTAGGGTAGTGTGCAAATTCAGCCAGTGTGTGTCTGAACAAATGCTGCTGGGATCAGATTGCAAAAATGCCCTCCTGTGTGAGGTGCGTCTCTGAAGAATGAGTTTCCTCCCACTGTTTTGATCTCAAATATTTCAGAGATTTGTGATGTTCAAAAAAAAAACCCCTCATATTTTACAGTGGTGGTGAGATGAAATGTCCTTTTAAAAAAAAAATGCATGCTAGGATTAATAAATGCAACCTAAACTGCAGTATCTGGAAATTTTCATGTTCATAAAAAGAGGAGAATTATCTTGATTGATCGTCTGATTGTTTTATCTAGAATTGTGCTCTCTGGGTTTTCAGTTACTTCCTAGTCCTTTTTTCTAACAGTCTACAGTCCCTTGGGAGTTGGGCGGCATAAAAATGCAACAAATAAAATAAATAAAAATAAAATAAATAGTACTGTATATATGACCGCTGAACCGAAATCCCTATGGCATTATTAATAAGATACAAGTAATCCTTGACTTACAAGCCATTCATTTAGTGATGGTTCAGAGTTACAGCAGCACTGAAAAAAGCAATTTATGGCCGTTTTTCACCCTTACGACCGTGGCCTTGTGATCAAAATTCAGAGGTTTGTCAACTGACGCATATTTATGACAGTTGCAGTGTCCCAGGGTCATGTGATCCCCTTTTGTGACCTTCTGACAAGCAAAGTCAATGGGGGAAGCCTGATTCAGTTAACAACCGGGTTACTGCAGTGATTCACAGCTGTGGCAAGAAAGGTCATAAAGGGGGCAGAACTCACTTAACAGCTGTCTCGCTTAGCAGTAGAAATTTTGGGCTCAATCGTGGTCGTAAGTGGAAGACTGTCTGTCATTCCTAATCCTTTTTTTCCGACAGCGTAATGTATATATGCCTATTGAAGACAAACCCCTATGGCAGCGGTTCTCAACCTGTGGGTCGCGACCCCTTTGGGGGTCGAACGACCATTTCACAGGGGTCGCCGCGCGCGTTAGCCCGCCATCTTGGTGCCACTGTCACTTGCAGGCGTGAAATGCTCCCGGTTCGGCCGTGCCTGCGGGTCGCCGGACAGCCGGTAGCGACAGAAACGGGAGACTTCGCCCACCTGCCCGGACACCACCATTTGGGTTCTTTCACCC
>QLTV01002415.1:614783-637016 GCA_003457575.1 Thermophis baileyi | reverse complement strand
CTTCCTTCATTTTTGTATTTTTCCTTCCCTCTTCATCCTTTCTTCTTCCTTCCCCTCTTTCCTTATTTTTCTTTCCTTGTTCTCTTCCTATCTTCCCTTCTTTTTTCTTTGTCTTTCCTCTTTCCCTTTCTCCTTTCCTGTCCCTTCTTGCATGCTCAAATGCAAAAGGGGAAACATTTCTCCTTTTGTTTTGTTTTTAGTTTGTTTTGCTAGCCCTCTGCCAGCGAAAACAGGGCCCGTTTTCGCTGGCAGAGGGCTGCGGGAGGCCATCACAGCCGAAAACAGCGCCGGGGGGGGCATGCGTGCCCCCCCCAGTTCTGTTTTCGCTGGCAGAGGCACCGCGGGCTGGTCCTTTGCTGTTTCCAGGGCGGGCCTGCGGGCCAGATCTAAGCACCCCGCGTGCCGCATCCGGGCTGCGGGTCTTGAATTTGACACCCCTGGTCTAGACTCATATTGATAGAGATATTCAAAAGTTCAGTTGTAAATGCTAGGAAATAACGAGCAAACTCCATGTTATTAGTGAGTAGTAATAATACTCTGCCTTCAGATATTTTGATTTTACCAAAAGCAAGTGCATTTTTTAGGATGGAGTGTGGGAGATGGCAACCTGCCATTCAACAGTACTTTTTTCTCCTTTTCTTTTGCAAACATAAATACCACAGAAAAAATATATATATATATCCCTTCCACTCCCCATGAACCTAAGAGATTCTAGCTACACAAGGGTTAGGAATGTGCTTTTTCAGAGGAGCTTGGGAAAGGAGAAATTTCTCATGGATGGATATTAGAAGCTTTAGACAATCAGAATATCAGGAAGTGTAACATGCAGTTTGACTTAAAAGTCTGTAGAGATTCTCAGTCATCCAGGTCATGGTTGTCCCAAAGGTGCTTTTTTCAGGAGGCAACTAGACTTTCTTGTTTTTTCTTTTGAAGACGTTTCGCTTCTCATCCAAGAAGCTTCTTCAGCTCTGACAGGATAGTGGGGAATGGAAGGATTTATGGTATATTCCTTGCAGGCAGCTGGTCATTTGCATCCTTTTAGAGGGTCGTTGAAGCACTTGGAGGTTTATCTGTGTCCTCAGAGTCACCTGAGTGGTGCTCCTGGTTCCTGTAGTCTGCAATTTTTCCCTCTAGAAATCCATTCCTACTCCCACACCATTCGAAGGGTCTTCATCCCAAGGGTTCATCCCAAGGGTGTACACCAACCAGGAGCACTACTCAGGTGACCCTGAGGACACAGATAAACCTCCAAGTGCTTCAACGACCCTCTAAAACAGGGATCACCAATCTTGGCAACTTTAAGACTTGTGGACTTCAACTCCCAGAGTTCCTCAGCCAGCTTTTTAAAGTTGCCAAGGTTGGAGACCCCTGCTCTAAATAGCAATAGCACTTAGACTTATATACCGCTTCACAGTGCTTTACAGCCCTCTCTAAGCGGTTTACAGAGTCAGCATATTGCCCCCAACAATCTGGGTCCTCATTTTACCGACCTCGGAAGGATGGAAGGCTGAGTCAACCTTGAGCCTGGTGAGATTCGATCTGCCAAACTGCTGGCAGCCAGTGATCAGCAGAAGTAGCCTGCAGTACTGCACTCTAACCACTGCGCCACCGCGGCTAAAAGGATGCAAATGACCAGCTGTCTGCAAGGAATATAAATCCTTCCATTCCCCACTATCCTGTCAGAACTGAAGAAGCTTCTTGGAGGAGAAGCAAAATGTCTTCAAAAGAAAAAACAAGCAAGTCCAGTTGCCTCCTGAAAAAGCACCTTTGGGACGTGCAGTTTGACCCTTTCCTGTTAGAATATAAGCCGAATGCAAAACCCAAACCATATTATGGTTTGCTTTTTTAACTGGATGAATAGATGGCAGAAGTGCAATCTAGGAGCTCCCAATGAGAGCCAGTTGACTTAGAAATTTGGAGCTGACTTTAAGGAAAGTTTGAGTGGGCTGTTGTGAGCAGGGTGGGAAGGAAAGAGTGAACAGGAGGGATTTGGAGAAGAAATTATAAATAGCCCTCAACTTGCAGCAATTCGTTTAATGACCGTTCGAACTTACCACGGCACTGAAAAAAGTGACTTATGGCCATTTTTCACACAACCATTACAGCATCCCTATGGTCATGTGATCAAAATTTGGATGCTTGGCAACTGGCTCATATTTATGACGGTTGCAGGTCATCTGATCACTTTTTGCAACCTTCTAACAAGCAAAGTCAATAGGAAAGCCAGATTCACTTAATAACCTTGTTACTAACTTAACAACTGGGGTAAGAAAGGTCATGAAATGAGGCAAAACTAACTTAACAACTATCTCCCTTAGCAACAGAAATTTTGGGCTCAACTGTGGTTGTAAGTTGAGGAGTACCTCTATACCAGTGATGGCGAACCTTTTTGGCACCGAGTGCCGAAAAGGTCGCATGGAAATGTTGCGCGGGCGTGCCCGTGTGCTCGTTGGGGCCTCGCTCCGGAAAAGCCAAATTTCCGGGTTGTAGCGCGCATGCACGCCCGACGATCAGCTGGCCAGCACGCATGCGCAGGCCGGTTTTCGGCACTGCTGCACGCGCAAAGGACAGCTGATCGTTGCGTGCCCATGCGCGCCAGAAACCCAAAAGATGAACAGGCAAGGCCACACATGCCGGGCGAGATGGCTTCGCGTGCCACTTTGGGCACGCTTGCCATAGGTTCGCTATCACGGCTCTATACCATTCAGAGATAGAAGAAAATGTGGAAACCCTCCCCCCCTCAAAATAATGCCATTTTGATTCTCTAGTTTAAGAGGAGAAATAGAGAAGATTGTCTATGTCCCAAAGGTGCTGTTTTTCAAGAGGCAACTGGACTTTCTGATTTTTCTTTGAAGACGTTTCGCTTCTCATCCAAGAAGCTTCTTCAGCGTTGACTGGCTGGTAGGGAATGGAATGGAAAAAAGCTTCTTGGATGAGAAGCGAAACGTCTTCAAAGCAAAACCAGAAAGTCCAGTTGCCTCTTGAAAAACAGTACCTTTGGGACAACCATGACCTGGATGACCGAGAATCTCCACAGACAAGATTGTCTAAGCCTGTGATGGCGAACCTATGGCACGCGTGCCACAAGTGGCATGCGGAGCCATATTGGTGGGCATGCGAGCTCAGGTCCAGCGCACATGCGCACGCCGGCCAGCTGATTTTCGGGCCTTCTGGGTCCACTGGGAGTTGGGAAACAGGCTGTTTCCAGCCTCCGGAGGGGGTGGGGAAGGCCCGTTTTTTGCTCTCCCCAAGCTCTAGAGCCTTTCTAGGAGCCTGGGGAGGGCGAAAACAGCCTTCCCCAACCCCCCCCCCCCCGGAAGTCCTCCGGAGGCCGGAAACGTTCCGTTTGCTGACTTCCGGTTGGACCGAAAGTCCCGTTTTTTTCCCTTCCCCGGGCTTCAGCGCCTTCCTAGGAGCCTGGGGAGGGCGAAAACGGCCTCCCCCCCCGACTTGAAACGGGCCATTTCTGGCCTCCGGAGGACCTCCGGGGGGGTGGGGAATGCCATTTTCGCCCTCCCCAGGCTCCTAGAAAGGCTCTGAAGCCTGGTGAGAGCGAAAAACGGGCGTGCCATTGTGTGCCAGGAGGGGGGGGGTCATGCACGTATGCGCGGGGCGGCGCATGGAATTATGGGTGTGGGCACGTGTGCGCGTGAAACCCCCCCCCCGCGCTCACCCCCCCTTTTGGCACGTGAACCAAAAAAGGTTCACCATCACTGGTCTAAGCTTTCACAATTCTGTTAATTTGCTAAATTTCAGTTACAAATTTTCACAGTTTCAGTCACAAATTGACTTCCGTGGACCTTACTTCATACTTAAGTGTCAGTAGAGGGGGCGTGCATAAGTGCACTAACGTGCCTATCGTCCCTGTCATTGTATTTTTATTCTCTTATTCTGGTTCTCTTTTTTGTTTGACAATTTCCAATCAATCAATCAATCAATCAATCAATCAATATCTATGGAGATTCTCAGTCATCCAGGTCATGGTTGTCCCAAAGGTGCTTTTTCAAGAGGCAACTGGACTTTCTGATTTTTCTTTAAAGACATTTCACTTCTCATTCAAGAAGCTTCTTCAGAGCTGAAGAAGCTTCTTGGATGAGAAGCGAAATATCTTCAAAGAAAAACAAGAAAGTCCAGTTGCCTCTTGAGAAAACATCTTTGGGACAGTTAATATGCTCTACAAAAATAAAGTAGCATTTCTGGGATCCTTGTGGCGCCTGATCCATCTCTTAAAAACTGACATTAGGATATTAAATTTATCCACCAGAACATGCAGTCATTAGCAATAGCAATAGCACTTAGACTTATATACCGCTTCATAGTGCTTTACAGCCCTCTCTAAGCAGTTCACAGAGTCAGCATATTGCCCCCAACAATCTGGGTCTTCATTTTACCCACCTCGGAAGGATGGAAGGCTGAGTCAACCTTGAGCCGGTGAGATTTGAACCGCCGAACTGCAGCTAGCAGTCAGCTGAAGTAGCCTGCAGTGCTGCACTCTAACCACTGCGCCACCTCGGCTAATTAATTGGATGAAACAAATTTATTTATTTGTTTGTATTCCACCTTTATTATTTTCACAAATAATTCAA
This sequence comes from Thermophis baileyi, assembly GCA_003457575.1. NCBI lineage: Eukaryota > Metazoa > Chordata > Lepidosauria > Squamata > Dipsadidae > Thermophis > Thermophis baileyi. The sequence continues at coordinate 632,430 of QLTV01002415.1, read as the reverse complement.
GATAGTGAACAAAAAAGTGCAGAGGAGAGCAACCAGGATGATCAGGGGACTGGAGACTAAAACATGAAGAACAGTTGCAGGAACTGGGCATGGCTAGTCTAGTGAAGAGAAGGACCAGGGGAGACATGATAGCAGTATTCCAATATTTGAGGGGCTGCCACAGAGAGGAGGGGGTCAAGCTATTCTCCAAGGAATAATGGATGGAAACTGATCAAGGAGAGATTCAACCTGGAAATAAGGAGAAATTTTTTGACAGCGAGAACAATCAACCAATGGAACAGCTTGTCTTCAGAACTTGTGGGAGCTTCATCACTGGAGGCTTTCAAGAAGAGATTGGACTGCCGTTTGTCAGAAATGTTGTAGGGTCTCCTGCTTGAGCAGGGGGTTGGACTAGATGACCTACAAGGTCCCTTCCAACTCTGTTAATCTTAATCTGATATCAAATACACCTTCCTCTTTTTATTTTCCCCACTATAGCAATGCAGTGAGATGGGTTGGACTGTCAGAGAGGGACTGGCTGTTTTTTTCCCAAATAAGCAAGATCGAGGTGAGGGGGATTGAATTAGTTTAACTTTAAATTAATTAAAAGTAAATGCCCTTAATGAAATACACTTCATCAAATGCAATGAATATTAAACCAAGGAGCTCTTATTAAAACTGCAATTCCCCTTGTGCTTTTCCTCATATTCCTTTTTTATCACAGCGAAAACTGGAATGTGGTAGCAAATTTGGAAAGGACTTTGGACACCAGACACAGAAAGTATGCTGACAGATTTAAACAAAAAAGTAAATTTTACCCCATCCCTGAGATTAACCAAGATAGTGGGGCTTAGGTTTTCTTTTTTGTCTCTAGCCCATAATTCTGTCTGTCTGTCTGCCTGCCTCTGTTGTATTTATCATCTCTTCTTCTTTTCTTCTTCTTCTTCTTTATCTATCTATCTATCTATCTATCTATCTAGCCATAATTTGTCTGATTTTTATTCCACTTCTATCACTTTTTAAGTACTACAAGGCAGTGAACATACCTCGTACTCCTTTCTCCTTCGATTTTCCTCACAACAATCCTGTGGGGTAAGTTCAGCTGACAGAAAAGGACTGAATTTCATGCCTAAGGCAGGACTAGAACTCACAGTCTCCTGGTTTCTAGCCTGGTGCCTTAACCACTAGACCAAACTGGCTCACTGTCTGTCTGCAGTCTGTTTGACTATCTGATATGCACAACACGTAATTCTTGAGGAATTCCTAGTGATTTAACACCCCCACAAAAAATTATAATACATCTATAATAACCTGTGAAAACAACCATGGTTTTAAAAAAAACCCAATGAAAAATTAATTACCTGTGAAAACATCCATGGTTAAAAAAAAATCAATAAAAAAATTAATTACAATGACGTAAAGTGAACCTATTTGCAGCAAGTGCCATCCCAAAGCATGGCATGCATGTTTGTTTTGGAGGTTGGGGTCCTGATCCTTTTCATTTCTGTTCAGCTAGGGTTGTGTCTCAGCAGAGCTTCCGCTGCTGTTCTTAATCTCAACTGCAGCCTGGTCCTGCTGCCTGTATGTCGGGTTCTCCTGGCGCTGTTCCGCGGCTCTCAGAAGGTAAGAGAAGTCTCAGGTAGTAAGAGCATAAGAGTATAGGTAGTCCTTGACTTATTGTTGTGGCCTGTCGGCCGCTGGCCCCTCCAGCAGCCGAACCAGAGGAGGAGGAGGAGGCGTGGGAGTCAGGGTCAGCATCAAGGCAACCTGAGAGCTCCGAGGGGGAAGAGGGAATGGAGCTGGCAGAGAGAGAGAGAGAGACAGAGGCGGAGCCTGGGCTGTCCATCAGCCCTCAGATGGAGAGTCAACAGCCCCCAGGTCTGGAAGTGGCTGATGAGGAAGAGGAGGAACAGCTGGGTCCAGTGCCTGACACGCGGATGTGCAGAAGGCAGAGGAGAGGAGAGCAGTGGAAATCCGTGGGCTGCTCCTTGGGATGGAAGAGCCACCGCTGCTAGTGAGGCCCCACCCTTGCTCTGGGGATAAAAGGCTGGGGGTGGAAATGAATGGATGTGGCAGACAACTATTCATCTCCCTGCTGGATGGACTTATTAGCCTGCTGTAAGAGAGAAACTTTTTTCCGGGGCTGCTGGCGCTCCTAATCAAGGAATCATTGCTTCAACTACAGAGGGTTTGTCATGTTTGGGGAGCTGGGTCAGAACACTTATGACTAGTCACTTAGTCACATTCTAAGTTATGAGAGACCCTCCAAAATTAATTATAACCCGGCTGAATGACGATGGAGATTCTCAGTCATCCAGGTCAAGGTTGTCCCAAAGGTGCTTTTTCAAGAGGCAACTGGACTTCCTTGTTGTTGTTCTTTGAAGATGTTTTGTTTCTCATCCAAGAAGCTTCTTCAGCTCTGACTGGATCCTTCCATTCCCCACCATCTAGTCAGAGCTGAAGAAGCTTCTTGGATGAGAAGTGAAACGTCTTCAAAGAAAAACAAGAAAGTCCAGTTTCCTCTTGGAAAAGTACCTTTGGGACGGTTATAACCTGGTTCGGACATTTCTATGGCTGCCACCACTCCCCCTTGCAATCACATTTCATTTCAACAACTGGCCAGAATTTACAGCTGTTGGTAGCATCCCATGGCCATGTGACCATGATTTACAACATTGTTGATGAAAACCAGCGTTTACTTCTGGATTTCGGCAAAAACGAGCCATAGTCCACAATTGTTTAGCTTAATGAACGCGGCATTCACTTAAGGACCATGGATTTGGCTGCTGCCAAAAAAAGCTTGTAAAATTGGGTGAGTCTCATGATGAGCTGCTTTATGACTGCCATGTAATGGCAGGCTCATTACGGTTATAAGTCGAGGACTATCTGCATTAGTCTATAACAGGGCAGCGTGGCTGCGATTGACAGCTTCTAATGCATTTTAAGTGGCAATGGCTCCACTGTTCTGTGATTATGGCGGTATACAAATATAATGGATAAGTGGATTTTATTGCATTTTGACTTTGCTGGCTTTTAATTGATGGGATCTGTCTGTTGCTTAAAATGGGGCGATCCCTAGAACAGGGGTGTCAAACCCAATTTCATTGAGGGCCACATCAGGGTTGTGTTTGACCTTTGGGGGCCGGGTGGGCGTGGTCAGGGTGGGTGTGGCCAGCTCAACATCACTCGTGTCAGGGGCGCCTGTGGTGGCCCGAGCCCTCTGCCAATGAAAATGGAGCTCGGGAGGGCCGCGCGCAGCCTCCTGAGCTCCGTTTTCGCTGGCAGAGGGCTGCAGGAGGCATATAATATATGAGCTCCGTTTTCGCTGGCACCGCGGGCCAGTCCTTCGCTGTTTCCAGGGTGGCCTTGAGTTTGATACCCCTGCCCTAGAACTTTGCGCTGGGTTTTATTTACATATCTCAGCGTTCATTGTTATCCCAAATGAAATCTTTTGGGAAAGGACTGTTAAGAAACGGCTTTGCATTCTTTCTTTTCCAGTTGCCCAGCCGAAAAGCTAGGAGGCTGTTAGATAAGAGCAAGGCTTTCCATGTGACCTGTGGACTGACTGTATGCATCTTTTCAGGTTCGTTCCTCCAGCATCAAAGAACTTAATTCCTATATATGAAGCGGTATATAAGTCTTAAGTGCTCTTGCTCTTGCTATTTCTAGATTTCTTGCTTTTAAATCTGCACGTTCATACAGGTGGACCTTGACCACAGTTCAGCCCAAAATTTCCAGTGCTAAGCGACATAGTTATTAAATGAGTTTTGCCCTATTTTACGACCTTTCTGGCCACGGTTGTTAAGGGAATAACTGCAGTTGTTAAATTAGTCACACGGTTGTTAAATGAATCTGGCTTCCCCATTGACTTTGATTGTCTGGATGTTGCAAAAAGGGATCACATGACCCTGGGACACTGCTGCAACTGTCAGTTGCTGCAACAGTCATAAGTGTGAAAAACAGTAATAGTCCCTTTTTTCTTTGCCGTTGTAACTTCAAATGGTCACTAAGCGAAAGGTTGTAAGTTGAAGACTACCTGTTGTTTTGTAACGGCAGCTAAGTGGAAAAGATCTTTTGAGAGCATCAGAAAAACATTTGGGGCGTAATCAAAAAAACAGCAATGAAAATCTTGTAGAAAGTTTGCCAGCACTATTTTGATCCAGCACCACAAACACTGATTCAGCAAGGGGTCGATGACAATTTGCCATGGCCAACTTACCACGGCCAACTGGCCACAGTCAATTTGCTGTGGCCAATTGGACAACTCGCTGCGGGACAAGAGTTACACTAAGAAATGATGGAATAGAATCATCAAAGAAAGGATGCAAAAGTGGGGGGGGGACAGAATGAAATGCGAATGACAAAAATTAAAACAATTTTTCATGTATTTTAAATAATTGAATTGAATTGTTAAATTGCCCTGAGGTGAGGTGTCCCATTTTGTTCAGCAAGGGCTGAGCAGACTCTGCTGGATACTTGACACCTGTCAGATGAGGGCTCATCACTTGTCTGATTTCATTGCATTTATTTACTTGCTCATACAGTATGTATATGGCCAAATATTCCCTTCTCAGCTTGATTGCCAGACCTTTATTTAAAAGCTTTGGGTTAGACTAGGAAATGATTTATAGAGGAAGGAAGAATTGTACAAATCGTGAATTTGCATACGGTTCCCATGCCTGTTGGCCTGGAGGTTATGTTCTACCAAGTCATCCTTTCCATATTTCATGGGGATCCCTTGGTAGTTCCTACGAGGTGGGTGGCAGACAAGGAATGACCTAATTTCCTCTCCTTGCTGTCTCCAGCTCTTTTTTTTGGAACCTCCTGGAATTGGCTAAGGTTGCACTATCAACATTTGGCAGAGTGATTTCCCAATCTATTAAAAAATACGAAGTAGGTGCATTAAGTTTGTGGTAGCAGTGCTCTCGTATCTAAGGGGCTGTCACAAAGAAGAGGGGGATCAACCTATTCTCCAAAGCAAATGAAGGCAGGACAAGAAGCAATGGATGGAAACTAATCAAGGAGAGAAACAACTTAGAACTAAGTTAGAACAACTTAGAAATTTCCTGACAGTTAGAACAATTAATCAGTGGAACAACTTGCCTCCAGAAATTGTGAGTGCTCCAGCACTGGAGATTTTTAAGAAGAGACTGGAGAGCCATTGGTCTGAAATGGTATAGGGTTTTCTGCCTGAGCAGGGTGTTGGACTAGAAGACCTCCAAGGTCCCTTCCAATTCTATTATTCTGTTATTCTGTTCAGCCATTTTTGTCCTTCATTCCCAACACCTTAAAAAAAATCTTGGCTTAGCTCCACATTTGCAAATTTGATTCTATTTGCTGTGATCTGAAACGTGACCGGTTTTTCACTTTTGCTACCGCTTGGCATAGCTTTATGAAGAGTCATTTCTTATTTATCTATTTTATTTTATTTTATTTTATTTATTTATTAAATTTATATGCCACCCGTCTCATGGCATTTTCTTCCCTTCTGCATCCACCTTCCTTAACCTTTTACATTTAAAATATGTGGGAACTGCAGAATTTGCTACCGGCACCAAATTGGGAAGCATAGAAATAGCTAGTAGATGTTTGTAATTGGCTTTTTGGAGAGTTTTAGGTGCACAGAAATACAGTGAGTCATTTTAAATAAGAAGAGGTGAATTCAGATAATTGTAGTGAAAAGAAACACTTATACAGTAATCCCAGTTTCTGACTAATAGGGACCCCAAAGACCTCACTTGGAAACTTAGAACATACAGGTTATCCCCTGTTCTCTAGCTTGCCAGTTTGAATAGGGATAGTCAGTTAAAATACCCTTGAGTACCAGGCCAAGAGAAGTGATATCCAAAATTAATTGGACCCTCGGTACATTACACAAAAAAACCGTGGGAAGACCCTTTGAGAGGTCAAGGCAAATGCTTGCAAAAATAGGATTTCAAACTGAATCATAAAAATGAGCTGGCTTATTCCAAGGGGTAAAAAAAAATGAGAGAGAAGAGAGAGGCGAGGAAAGTGGAAAGCGAGAAAAAAGGGAAGATAAATAAAAAGTAAAAGCATGCGACTAAAAATAACATATAACAATGTTGGAAGGGACCTTGGAGGTCTTCTAGTCCAACTCCCTGCTCAAGTAGGAAACCTATACCGTTTCAGACAAATGGCTGTCCAATCTCTTTTTAAAAACCTCCAGTGTTGGGGCATTCAGAACTTCTGGTGGTGAGTTGTTCCACTGATTAATTGTTCTCATTCTCAGGAAATTTCTCCTTAGTTCTAGATTGGGTCACTCCTTGATTAGTTTCTATCCATTGCTTCTTGTCCTGTAAGTATCAGGTCATGCTTGGTTTGAAACACTGTTAGCAACTTTCACAAAACAATCCTACATTTCCAGGTTTTGTCCCACTATTGGACTTAAGAGTCAAGAATTCATGTAGAAAGTACATCCAAAGGTGCTTTTTCAAGAAGCAACTGGACTTTCTTGTTTTTCTTTGAAGACATTTCACTTCTCATCCAAGAAGCTTCTTCAGCTTCTTGGATGAGCTGTAGAAGCTTCTTGGTTAAGAAGCAAAATGTCTTCAAAGAAAGACAAGAAAGTCCAGTTGCCTCTTGACAAAGCACATTTGGGACAACTATAACCTAGAATAGATGACTGAGAATCTTCATATACATGAAGGATAAGGAGAAACTTTCTGACAGTGAGAGCGATCAACCAGTGGAACAGAAGTTGCCTTCGGAGGTTGTGAGAGCTCCAACACTTGAGGCTTTCAAGAGGAGATTGGACTGCCATTTGTCTGAAATGGTGAAGGGGCTCCTGCTTGAGCGGGGGGTTGGACTAGATGACCTACAAGGTCCCTTCCAACTCTATTATTAATCGAATCTAACATGTAGAAAGTACAATTTTATAATACACTGAAGACGGAATGGGGAATGTTTACAATGTGAAATCAAAGTTCAGTAAGTGCTTTCAACATAGAACGAAGCTGCAGTGGTGCTTTTTGGAAAAGCAAGACCATAAAGTGGCTCACGTTGAAGAAAGAGTAAGATGGCCTTTATCTGGGAATCCATCCCTGGAGAAATCAGCACTTGTTCAATTATTAACATAGTAGTGCAAAAAACGGGGCGTGCAGAGGGTTTGGGAGGCCTGCAGAGTGCTCCTGGGGGCTGGGGAAAGGCAAAAATGCCCCCATTTTTACGAAAAACGGGCTGTTTTTGCAAAAAACGGGTCATTTTTCACTAAAACGGGGGCGTTTTTGCCTTCCTCCAGCCCCCAGGAGCACTCTGCAGGCCTCCCAAACCCTCTGCGCACCCCATTTTTGCAAAAAATGGGCCCATTTTTTGCAAAAATGGGATGCGGGGCAGGGCTTTGGGAGGCCAAAAATGGCTGTATTCAGTGTATAAGACGCACCAACATTTCCACCCTCTTTTAGGGGGAAAAAAGGTGCGTCTTATACTCCGAAAAATACGGTAAGTGAATCTGTCTTCCCCATTAACTTTGCTTATCAGACAGTCTCAAAAGGTGATCACATGACCTTGGGACACTGCAACCGTCATAAATACATGTCAGTTGCCAAGCATCCAAATTTTGATCAAGTGACCATGGAGATGCTGCAACAGTCGTCAGTGTGAAAAAGGTCATAAGTCACTTTTTTCAGTGTCATTGTAACTTTGAACAGCCACTAAATGAATGGTTGTAAGTTGAGGACTACCTGTATAAGGGAGATATCTATTTACTTAAGGTTATCCTAATATTTTCCCGACATTGAAATAATCTTTAGAGACAGAAATTGGAAAGAAGAGGGAATGTAAGAATCAAGAATATTTTTTATTATTATTATTTATTAAGGGATACCAAGAGGTTGTTAGCGTGGTGCGGTGGCCTAGAGGTGGAGCTCTCGCCTCACACTCAGGAGGCTGTGAGTTCGATCCTAGGTAGATGCAGATATTTCTCTCTGGGCACAACGAGAATTTATCTGCTGAATAAAATTCCGCATTGGCAACAGGAAGGGCATCCGGCCAGTAAACACTCAGCTCCATTCAGTTGCCCAGACTCCACCCCGCAAGGGATTATGGGGTCATTAAAAGGAGTACCAAGAGGTTGTTAGGAGAAAACAATCTCGGGAACAGAATAAATAGAAGAAAAAAATCTTGAACTTGTTTCAAAAGTGCTTTTTTTGAAAAGGCAACTGGAGTATGAGAATGCTAATGATCAGATGACTGCAAAGAAATATGATCCATCCATTCCCCTCCACACCATCCAGTCAGAACTGATGAAGCTTCTTGGATGAGAAGTGAAACGTCTTCTTCTTCCCCAAGGGGGAAAAAAAAAACATAGTCCAGTTGCCTTTTGAAAAAAAAAAGCACTTTTGAGACATCCATGATCTGGAGGCCTGAGAATCTCCATAAAAATCTTGAACTTGTTTGCAGGTCGCACCTGCATTCTGCGAGAGTGGAATGAAGATTTGGGGGAAAACATCTCCGCTTTGCATTTTCGTGAAATGATTTCTTTGTTCTGTTTTAGTGATCCATGTTGCTGCCCACCTGGTGAACGCCTTGAACTTCTCTGTGAATTACAGCGAAGAGTTCCTCGCACTCAATGCAGCCAGCTACCGTGGTGAAGTGAGTGGAGTGAAGCTTTGGCAGCCAGGCAGTGAGAAGTCTTTATGTTCTGACCTAGGCGTTTCCAAACCACGAAGCAAACTCGTGCCGATAAAAACCCCATTTTATTCCGTTACTGTGAATTTCTCACATTCACCTCCAACAAGGTCTTTCAAGAGAGCATTTACAGTCACAGACCTTATCTGGCTTGGAGAGCTGCCAGGCCGATATCTTCAAAACTTGGCAAGGATTTTCTGAGAGTCATGAACCAATTAAGCAAACTAATTGTAATGCAAACTCCCCTCCTCTTTCGCTCCTCTTTTATTCCATATGGGAGGGGCAATTAATCGTCCACCTGAGGCCTTACTCCCAAGTCGACTCTTGTTCCTTAGCTGTTCCCTTCGTCTGGCAGCTCTGCGCATGCGCACACTGGGAACAGGCTCCAGCTGTTCATCTGCCTCACTGATGTCTGACTCCAAAAGCAGCTGATAACTGTCAGACTGCCCTGGCCCCATCTCTGCCTCTGACGCAGATCACTCGTCAGAGCCTTCCCCAGACTCCAGGACTGGCCCATGTTCCTCCCCAACCTCCTCACTGTCCAAATCTGCTGCCAGGTCCGCTGGCCACTGGCGGGCCACAACACTTTAATAAACTTCTACTATCCAGATAACCTGGAACTAAAACAGCCAGGACTCCCAACAAAGGCCCTGTTTATTGGACATTGGGGGGGGGGGCTCTAGTGTTCGTTCTTCTGGAGGACACTGACTCGGAGAAGACTTTCAGGAAGGTCAGGGAGAAAGATGTGATGACCTCTTCTGATAGCTGGATGCCCAATTGTGAGTTTTATTCTCAGGTTAAGCATCAGCAATAGCACTTAGACTTATATACCGCTTCACAGCGCTTTACAGCCCTCTCTAAGCAGTTTACAGAGTCAGCCAATTGCCCCCAACAATCTGGGTCCTCATTTTACCCACCTCGGGAGGATGGAAGGCTGAGTTAACCTTGAGCCTGGCAAGATTTGAACTGCCAAATTTCAGGCACCCAGCAGGCAGCAGAAGTAGCCTGCAGTACTGCACTCTAACCACTACTCCAACAATGGATCCTCTCCTCAATATTGGCTTTGTAGAGTGCACTTTTAGACAACAAGGCTTTCCATCGGCAAATCCTTACAATTCCAGTTTAAAGTCCAGGCAGTGTTCCCCAAATGTTCATATCATGGGTGCCAGCGGTGGGTTGCTCCCGGTTTGGCCCGGTTCTGTGAACTGGTAGCATTGAGTGCGCTCACGCGCGAACCGGTAGCAACGGGTTTTAGAACCTACTACTGATGGGTGCACAGCTTGACTTTAAATTACATTTTTTAATATTTTTGCTTATGTTGAGAACCATATTGTCATTCCAAACCAAAAAAACAGTGAGGTTTGGTGCACAAATCAGAGGTGGGTTTCAACAGGTTCTGACCAGTTCTGGAGAACTGGTAGAGGAAATTTTGAGTAGTTCGGAGAACCGGTAAATACCACCTCTGACTGGCCCCGCCCCCATCTATTCTGTGCCTCCCGAATCCCAGCTGATCGGGAGGAAATGGGGATTTTGCAGTAACCTTCCCCTGGAGTGGGGTGGGAGTGGAGATTTTACAGTATCCTTCCCCTGCCACGCCCACCAAGCCATGCCCACCAAGCCACACCCATCAAGCCACGCCCACCAAGCCACGCCCACAGAACCGATAGTAAAAAAAAATTGAATCCCACCACTGGCACAAATGTATTCTAGTTTGGATACATATTTAGGGAGTCCAATTTTTATATATATATTCACTTCCATTTTCACTTCTAATTGCTTAGGAGGTGTCTACTCCATCCCCCACAGTTTCTGACCAACATTTTTAAAAAGGTTCAGATAAGAGATAACTGTATGATTTAGACAGCTTGTTTATAGTTAATCTCAGCAATTTATCTCCAGAAACATGCCTCTGGCTAAGAATACTGATGGACTTATTCCTGCCTTGCTAAATCATTCATACTGTTTGTGTCTGTCTCTGCTTTCTAGGATCCCAGAAAATTCCTTTTTGCAACAGGTAACTGAGAAGGCGCTTTGTTGAATTTTGCAATAAAACCTCTGGATGGTGCTTTGAAAAACAGAAACAAAATTGGGGCTCTTAATACCAGTACTGTCATTCATCCTCGGGGCTGTCTGGTTGTGTCTTTGTGTGTGTGTTTGTGTGTGAGATGCATGCAGTCATTTGTGCATTTCAAAAAAATGTATTTATGACAGTTGCAGTGTCCCAAAATCATGTCATCACCTTCAGCAGCCTTCAGAGAAGCAAAGTTAATGGGAAAGGAAGATTCACTTAACAACCATGTTACTAAGTGCAGAGATTCACTTAACCACTGTGGCAAGAAAGGTCGTAAAATGGGCAAAATTCACTTAACAACTGTCTCGCTTGGCAACAAATTTTTTTGGGGTAAAATGTGTTCGTAATTGAAGGACTACCTGTAATTAATTTTCATTTTGGAGGTCTTATCATTCTTTCCCTTTTCTGACGTGCTCAGATGAATGGGATGTTTAAAATTGTACCCAGTGGATCCAGAAGTAGTCATATTTCAAATAAATCCACTAAAATCAAAGAGGGCTAACTGTTCTGGTCTAAAAACATCTGGCTTTAACCACTGTAATTTTTTATAGTAGTGCCAAGAGAAAAGTACAGTTTTAAAATACAATTTATAGCTATTCTGTTTTGCTTTTGTTTCAGTTCCTGGATTAACCGGTGTCTTTATGGTGCTAATCTTGTTCCTCATGTCTACCGCATCCACTTATGCCATTAGGTAAGATTCAGTCTGACCACTATATGAAGCATTGGTTTAACTATTCGTGGGTTTGGTTCAAAGAAGCAAAACAGTTGTTTCCCTTTCTTGGCCACTTGAAGATGTGTGGACTTCAACTCCCAGAATGCCTAGCTAGGGAATTCTGGGAGTTGAAGTACACACATCTTCAAATAGCCAAGGTTGGGAAACACTGAGGTAAAATATTGCATATGCATTGTTGCCTGAGGAAAAAGGATGAAGCTTTTTTTTTATAAAAGCAATAGCAATAGCACTTAGACTTATATACCGCTTCACAGTGCTTTACAGCCCTCTCTAAGCGGTTTTACAGAGTCAGCATATTTTGCCCCCAACAATCTGGGTCCTCATTTTACCGACCTCGGAAGGATGGAAGGCTGAGTCAACCTTGAGCCTGGTGAGATTCGATCTGCCAAACTGCTGGCAGCCGGTGATCAGCAGAAGTAGCCTGCTGTACTGCACTCTAACCACTGCGCCACCGCGGCTCTAAAAGCCGGTATGGGTGCGCATAAAACAATGTGAGAAGATGCATGGAAGAAATAGATGGAAGAACATAACACCACAATGAATTTTTAAAGGGACCTCAGGCTTTCCATTGTCAGGAAAGTGAAACTGGATAAGCTAGGAATGTCAAGGAATGCCAACAGCTGCTAATAAGAGCTTTTGGGGTGTAATCAAAGCAAAAGAAAATGCTAAGGAACAGAACTGAAACTGAATGCAAGGATTATAATAATTACTCTGGCTATTTTTGTTTCCATCATACGGTGCATAAATGTAGGAAAGGAACTAAAACAAAATATTCAGATGCAAATTGCATACAGTTTTTTGGGACTAGGTGCCTCAGTTTCCCTTTCAACTTCTGTATTGCTCCAGAGGAGGGTTACTCAATCACATCAATTTTAAGAGCTGTGGGACTTCCAAAATCCCCTAGTCAGCAGATAGTTCTTGACTTACAAGCATTCATTTAACAACTGTTCGACGTTACAACAGCAATGTTCGAAATTATAACAGCTCTGGGAAAAAAAAGTGACTGGTTTTCACGTAACTTTCGCAGTATCCCCATAGTCACATGATCAACATTTGGGTGCTCATCAACTGGCATGTATTATGATGGTTGCGACATATCAGGGTCCCATGATCATGATTTACAACCGTCCCAGCTGGCTTTCAACAAAGTCCCCCCTAGTGCTTCTTTTCTCTAGACTAGCCAAACCCAAATCCTGCAACTGTTTTTCAAATGTTTTAGTTTCCGGGCCTTTAATCGTCTTAGTTGCTCTTCTTTGCACTTTTTCCAAAATCTCAACATCAACCACTTGCTCAATACAAGAATCCAAAATTAAACTGTTCCCAAAATATAACTTTCCAAATTGTAATTGAAAGAGAAGTTCACTAGTTCTCAAGATAATTGATTGCCTTGTCAAACGGCTCTTACTGTTAAGAAATGTCTTCTAACATTTATTTGGTGTCTGCCTTCCTGTAACTGAAATCCATTATTCTTCTATCCATTATTCCATAGCCTGCACTCTAAAATGATGGAGGACAGACCTTGACACGTTTCTATGTTAACATCCAATTAAGTATTTGAAAAGAGTTGTCATTTCTTCCTCGTTTTTCTCTTTTCCTCACCCTTCGTCTTTTAGAAAAATCTTCTTTTGCACAAAATACTCCGGGGGTAAACAATCATGTATTTTCTTTAAAACGCCTTTCTTTTAGAAAGAAAATGGGAAAAAACAACAACAACAATCCTCTGGAATAAATCCAGGCTTGAGTAATTAAATTTTGGCCTACTCAGCGCTGAGGACATAACAATGAAAAATACTTTGATTGCCCGGTAATTTATCTGTTCTTTTTGGTTTTTGCAGGGTTTCAGATTATGACATATTTTGGTATACCCACAACCTCTTTTTTGTCTTCTACTTGCTGCTGATACTGCATGTTTCTAGGTAAGTGCTTTTGTGGAAGGAACGCAAGTGTGTCGTATCAAGATCTTGTGTTGTCGGTGCAAGGTTTGGCAAAACTACAGTTCCAAACAGTGTCATTCTGTCACAGTTATCTAGCATGCTTGCAGATGAATTGGGATGAAAACTGTCAGGCTATCTCAGATGTGTTAAACATGAGGCCCATGGGCCGAATCCGGCCCATGATAGGCCCAGAATTGTCCCGCAGGGCCATCCCAGTGACAGCAAGGGACTGGCCTATGCCGCCTCGTCCCAATCCCACCCCGGCCATGCCCACCCAGTTAGCCGTGATGACCAGGCCACACCCACCCCAGCCAGGGATGAAATACTCCCGGTTCGCTCGTACCTGTCGGTCACCATAGAGCCGGTCGCCAAGGTAGCGCAAGGTGCCGCCCACCTGCCCGGACGCCGCCCGGACGCCACCATTTGGATTCTTTTACCCTCTGCGCATGCGCAAAGCGTTCTGTGCAATCGCAGAGGGTAAAAGAACTCAAATGGCGGCGTCCGGGCGGGTGGGCGGCGCCTCGCGCTACCTTGGCGACTGGCTCTACGGCGACCGACAGGTACGAGCGAACCGGGAGCATTTCACCCCTGACCCCAGCCCCCCCCCAAAGAAAAACAAAATCCTGATACGGCCTGCCATGGGATCAAGTTTGACACCCCTGGGCTATCGTTTCCGTGTCTTCTCCATTTTTAAATGTCAGGATATTATGCTGTTGACTTATTTTTAAGGGGGAAGTCAGGACATAACAAGCATACAGATAGTCCTCGACTTACAAGAGTTTGATTAGTGACCGTTTGAAGTTAAAACAGCACTGGAAAAAGTGACTTATGATCGTTTTTCACACCCACAACTTTTGAAGTACCCCCATGGTCATGTGATCAAAATTCAGACGCTTGGCAACTGACTCGCATTTATGACGGTTCCAATGTCCCGGGGTCATGTGATCCCCTTTTGTGACCTTCTGACAAGCAAAGTCAATGGGGAAGCCAGATTCACTTAACAACCGGGTTACTGACTTAACAACTGCAGTCATTCACTTAACCGCTGTGGCAAGAAAGGTCGTAAAATGGGGCAAAACTTGCTTAATAACTGTCTCGCTTAGCAACTGAAATTTGGGGCTCAGTTATGGTCGTAAGTTGAGGATTATCTGTGCTTATCCATCTGATAGGAAGACAAAGCTTTTCATCCAAAGATTGATCAAATAAATTGAGAAAGGATCGTCTGGTAAGACAAGAATAAGAATTATTGGATGTAAAGGAATGAACAAATGACTGTTGATATTTTGCTGCAAACCTGGATATCTTTGAAGACCAGCTGTTGCTTGAGGGGGGTCTTTGTCTGGAGATTTCAGAATCAGAATCAGAATAGAGCTGAAAGGGACCTTGGAGGTCATCTAGTCCTGCCCTCTGCTCAAGCAGATCCTAGGAAACTAGGGAGAGTCCCTTAACCCTTTGTATCCTAAAAATATGGGTTTCCTTGTTCCCCTTCTCTTTTTTCTCCCGAAAAATGATTCTTCCCTTTTGCTTTATTTCCACGAAGTTTGGTTCCCCCCTTCTGTTCCTCTTTCCATTCCTCTTTCCAGCCTCATTCAGTCTCCACCCTTTTTCTGTTTTTTTTTATTTGTTGCTGTAATATTTGTGTGTTGCTCGTATGGGAGAAAAGGGTTTGTATGTGTGTGTATCAGAGAGGGGAAATGGTTAGTATATGCAGACGGGGAAAACTCTTTTTCAAAATGGGTCACCTTATTTTACAGGCAATTAATTCTAATTGCCAGTTATTAATTCAATTATTATTTTTTTCCTAGCCCTGCTCTTTCTTTGCAGCGTTACTTTAGGAAAGTGTATGTACCCACATTCTAGCAGCCCTTATTATTTCCAATTTCATTATCTGCAGTTGCAGATATCCGTAGTTTGGAAATACCTATGCGACCTTTGTGAAAAGCCTTACACATTCACAACCTTTGAGTCCATTTTGGTATGTGTTGTGCATGCTGAAAATTTTGGACAGGTTTTTATAAGTGTGTACAGTGTGTTTGTTCATGCCTGATTATTTGTGGACTTATTAGACCCCAGTGTTGTCTGAAAGGGAACTCCTGTGAATATCAAGGGACACAGCTACATATATGAACATGCATGTCCATTGCACAGTGGAGCGGTTCTTAAGCATTTGACTTGTTTTCCATGTGAACACAATACAAAAAAGAATGCTGAAGCTCTAGAAAGAGCACAGAGAAGAGCAACAAAGATGATAGCAGGTCTGGCGACTAAACTGTTAGGTGAACAATTGAGGGAACTAGGTATGTCTAGTCTAACAAGGACTAGGGTTGGCGTGATAGCATTCTTCCAGTTTATTTCGCGTATGTATTAAATTTACATGCCACTCACCTCGCTGTCAGGAGCAACTCTGGGTGGCTTACAATGCTTCAACACTTGACGGGTTGCCACATGAAAGGGGACATGGATTTATTCTCCATAGCATTGTGGACAAGACAAGAATCAATGAGAGGAAGCTCATCAGAGGGAGCTCCAACTGGAAATAAAGAGGAATTTCCTGACATCAAGCAATGGAACAGCTTGCCTCCTGGACTTGTGGGTGATCTGTCGCTGTAGGCTTTCAAGAAAAGATTGGACAACCTTTTGTCCGAGATTTTATGAAGTCTCCTGCCTTGGACTAGAACAGTGATGGCGAACCTTTTTTTGCTCGGGTGCCAAAAGGGCGCGCGTGCGCGTGATAATGTGCATGCGCGTGCGCGTGCCCACACCCATAATGCACTGCCCTCCCCCCGTGCATGCGCGCACAAGCCCCTCCATGCTGTCCCCCCGCGCATGCGCGCAGACCTCACTGAAGCCTCCGGTAGGCCTGTTGGGCCATTTTTCGCCCTCCCCAGGCTTCAGGAAAGCCTCCGGAGTCTGTGGAGGGCGAAAAACTGGCCCAACAGGCCTACCGGAAGTTCGGAAATGAACTTTCGATAGGCCCGTTGGGGCTGTTTTTCACCCTCCCCAGGCTCCGGAGGCTTTCCTGAAGCCTGGGGAGGGTGAAAACGGCCTCCCCCCGCCCTCCGGAAGGCCGAAAATCAGCTGGCCAGCGCACACATGCGCGCTGGAGCTGACATAGGGCAACGCCTCGCGTGCCCTCAGATATGGCTCCGCGTGCCACCTGTGGCACGCGTGCCATAGGTTCGCCATCACGGGACTAGATCTCCAAGGTCCCTCCCAACCCTGTGATTCCATGAATGCTACTCTAGTAGCTGAATGATCCATGCAGGTCTTGACTTTCTATTACTTTCTTCCTTGATGGTTTTTAACTTCCCACTCAAACCTTCAATCCTAGGATTTTTTGAGATCTCTATCAAGTACTAACAAGAACTGACCCCATTGAGCTGAGCCCACACAAGACCAATCAAATGGTACCTATTACCATTTTCCTATGTGCCTCCTATTTCTTTTTTTTAAAGGCTGACAGGCACTTTTCAAAAAAGTGATTTGATACATAGACAGAGAAGAGACATTTTTTTTTTTGTCATCTCTTCCTAGTTGCTATGTGGGCTAGAAAAATCATTGTAAAGAAAAAATGTTTGAGTAACCTTTCCTGACATTTCCCAAACAAAGAACAAGATTGCCAAAGGACGGAGCATTAGCGGTACTTGTATCTCTTAATCTCTTCACTCCCACTTAACCAACAAGTGGGAGTGAAGTAGATACACGAGAGAGCATATGGCAAATTGTATCATTCTTGTTACATACAAAACGTTGTGCATTTGGCTTTCTTTTTCCACCCAGTAAATAACTTTTCTCCAGACACCTGAGCTAAAACTGCCTTTTAGCTAAACTTGATTTGCACCCCGTAGACTGAGTGCAGAGTTTATGTTGCTAAATGAGAATTTAGTTAAGTCTGTTTTGCTCCATTTCTTTATTGACACGCTTGCTAAGTGAATCACTGCGGTTGTTAAATTAGTAACACGGTTGTTAAGTGACTCTGGCTTCCCTATTGACTTTGCTTGTCAGAAGATTTGAAAAGGTGATCACATGACCCTGGGACACTGCAACCGTCATGAATATGAGTCAGTTGTCAAGCATCCAAATGTTGCTAAATTAGTAACACGGTTGTTAAGTGAATTTGGCTTCCCCATTGACTTTGCTTGTCAGAAGATCGCAAAATATGATCACATGACCCTGGGGCACTGCAACCAGAATTAGAATTAGAATTAGAATTAGAATTAGAATTAGAATTAGCTCTAGAATTAGAATTAGAATTAGAATTAGAATTAGAATTAGAATTAGAAT
>QLTV01002415.1:597787-611016 GCA_003457575.1 Thermophis baileyi | reverse complement strand
GCTCCCCCCCTCTCCTTCCTCCTTCCCCCCCCCCCTCCCTCCTTCCTTCCTTCCTTCCTTCCTTCCTTCCTTCCTTCCCCTCACTTCTGCCTTTCTCAACCCATTGATGAAGATTCTCAGTCATTGGGATTGAGTTGTCTGGAAGCTGAGTAATGGCAACCTGACGTCTTTTCTTTTTGGGGGTTGAAACATTTTGCTGCTTATCCAAGTAGCTTCTTTAGTCTGAGCTCAGACTGAAGAAGCTATTTGGATAAGTAGAAATACATTTTAACCAGGGGTGAAATGCTCCCAGTCCGCTCTTACCTGTCGGTCGCCGTAGAGCCGGTCGCCAAGGTAGCGCGAGGCGCCGCCCACCCGCCCGGACGCCGCCATTTAGGTTCTTTTACCCTCTGCGCATGCGCAAAGCATTCTGTGCATTTGCAGAGGGTAAAAGAACTCAAATGGCGGCGTCCGGGCGGGCGGGCGGCGCCTCGCGCTACCTTGGCGACCGGCTCTACGGCGACCGACAGGTAAGAGCGGACCGGGAGCATTTCACCCCTGATTTTAACCCAAAAAGAAAAGAAGTCCAGTTGTCTTGACTCAACTTCCAGACACTTCTATAACCATTTCTCCTTGTTTTTAGTAACAGGAGCTTGCCTCCTGAAAACATCAGCATGGTAGAAGTTGAAGGACATCAAGACAGTGTAGCCAACTGGAGAGAAAGGTGTGCTTGTGAGGTATTTCTAACCTCCCTTTCTCCACCTTGTAACTGAGTAAATTGAAGGCTATCCCACTCCATCCATGATCCTTTCTCTCCAATTGTCGTCTTTGGAAGAAGTTACAGGTAATCCTTGACTTATGACTACAATTGGACCCAGAATTTTTGTTGCAAAGCAAGGCAGTTGTTAAGTGAGTCACACCTAATCCAATAATCCTTTTTGCCATAGTTGTTAAGTGAATCACTGCAACTGTTAACTGAATCACACCTTGTTAAGCGAATCCCACATCTCCCAATGACCTCACCTGTTAGAAGCCATCTGGGAAGGTCACAAATGATAAACAGATGACCTCAAATTGCATGACAAGCAGTGATGGGATCCTGCTGGTTTAACAACCGGTTTGGTGATCGTGCGCGCGCGTGCACAGTTTTACGAAAACTTACCTTCCACGTTACTGCTGGGGAGAAACACAGCTGAGGCGCGGCAATCCGCTCTGCCGCGTGAATCAGCTGAGAAGATATAGGTCAGTAAAGCGCACGGGCGGGCCCGCCTGATCATCGGAGCGAACCGGTTTGCTCCCAGCTGATCGTTGGAGCATCCGGTTCGCTCGAACCAGTCCGAACCGGTAGAATCCCACCCCTGATGACAAGGGCCAGAAAGAAGAAACATAGAGGAAATCTCTCTTTCTAGCCCTAATCTAGAAGTTTGGGCAAGTAAGATCCCAAAAGGGAAGCCATTGTCTTTCAGATTTTTCTTGTGTAGAGAGATAGATTGGGGATGGAATAATTAAGAGGGAAACCCCATCCCCCCCTGTATAAGTCATCATTTTTAATATTTAAAGAGGAATCACTTATGTCAGTGGTGGGATTCAGCCAGTTTGCACCTATTCGGGAGAACCGGTTGTTAACTTTCTAAGTAGTTTGGAGAACCGGTTGTTGGAAGAAATCTTATTTTGTTTTGTTTTTTCTACTTTACAGGGCTATTCCTGTAAGGAAGGCAGGAAGGAAACATTCTGGTGTTGTTTCTAGCCTAATCTTTATTGCCCTGCTTTCAAAAACTGCCTCTCTGGTTAACCCTTATTATATTCTAACAGCTAACCCATCGACGTGAGTGACGTTGAGTTGGCCATGCCCACACAGTCACATGACCACGCCTACCCAGCTGGTCATTAGGGCAGAGAAACGGTTGTTAAATTATTTGAATCCCACCACTGACTTAAGCATAAGGACTCTTCTTAAACAGAAGCTGAAGCGCTGCAGAACTGAAAATTATTTAATCCCAACTTCTATCTCATGAAGATATTGAAGTGGAATATAATTACCACTTCAGTCTCTGGGGATTCTCCTTTAAAAATTGCAGTGTAAAAATATCTCTCTTAAATTACTTTCCCTGTCATTTGCTCTGGAAAAGTAGCTTATAACTAGTACCAGGCAGTCTTCTGATCTTTAACCAAATTCTGTAAATTAAAAGGAGTCCTTGATTTATGACGGGTCATTAAGTGACTGTTTAAAGTTACAATGGATCCCTCCCAAAAGATACCAATTCCAATGGCTGGCCTCACCTCTCCTAGTGATCATGTGATCACATTTTGGACGCTCATCAACCTGCCACATTTACTACATCTGTTGCAGTGTTCTGTAGTCACATGACCACAATTTATGGTGTTTTGGGTTGTTGTTTTTTTTGCTGAAAACCAGAATTTGCTACCTGCTTTATGATTGTCACCACTTACAACTGCACAGGTAGTTCATGACTTAGAACTATTCATTTGGTGACCGTTCAGAGTTACAACGGCACTGAAAAAAAGTGACTTATGACCATTATTCACAGTTACGACCGTTGCAGCATCCCCATGGTCACGTGATCAAAATTTGGCTGCTTGGCAACTGACTCATATTTAGGACGGTGTCCTGGGCTGACGTGATCCCCTTTTGCGACCTTCTGACAAGCAAAGTCAATGAGGAAGACAGATTCACTTAACAACTGTATTACTATCATAACAATGGCAGTGATTCACTTAACAACTGTGGCAAGAAGGTCGTAAAATGGGGTAAAATTCAGTAAAGAACTGTTACTTAGCAACAAAATTTTTTGGTTCAATCTGTAATGAGGAGGCTCCAATTTCTTTTTTTAAAAAAATTGCCCCCTTCCCCCAGTCTTCCTGGGGCTAAAAATTTCAATATAAACCAGTTGTTGGAATGGGGCCTCCTCACCAGACTGTGAAGTTTAAATGTGAAATGGAAGGTCAAGGACTCTCACAGAGACAGAAAATGAGACTTTCTATTTGGATATCAGGAGAAAAATTTCTCTTCGATACTTTGAGGAGTAGCAGTGTTTGTCAAGACTGTGGAAGAGACAGAGAGGTGTGCATCCAAAGGTGTGCATTCAGAATACAGACTAACAGAGTTGGAAGGGACCTTGCAGGTTGTCTAGTCCACCCCCCCCCTGCTCAAGCAGGAGTCCCTATGCCATTTTAGACAAATGGCTGTCTAGTCTCTTCTTAAAAGACTCCAGTGTTGGAGCACCCACAACTTCTGGAGTCAAGTTATTCCATTGATTAATTGTTCTCACTGTCAGGAAAGTTCTCCTTAGTTCTAGGTTGCTTCCCTCCTTGATTAGTTTCCATCCGTTGCTTCTCGTCCTGCCTTCAGGTGCTTTGGAGAATAGCTTGACTCCCTCTTCTTTGTGGCAACCCCTGAGATATTGGAACACTGCTATCATGTCACCCCTAGTCCTTCTCTTCACTAGACTAGATGTACTCAATTCCTGCAACTAGTCTTCATATGATTTAGCATTCATCTTTGTTGCTCTTCTCTGCATTCTTTCCAGAGTCTCAGCGTCTTTTTTATATATATTTTAAAATAACAATATTTTTATGTTTAGATTTTTCCAAATTTCAGCTCGGATATTCCAGCAGCCCTATTTATAGAAGTAAAGATCTTCACCTTCATTACCTTCTGTTTATTACAGTCCTGACTTTTTTGGTGCTTATTATTCGAAAACAATTTGAAACGTAGAAGACTTGGAATGTGGCAATCTGAGTTTTATAAAGGTGGCACATAAACTTAGTTCACTCTTGATCTTTACCCACATCCGAAATTGCTTTGGTACAATTGGTTTTGTTCCGTTCTCTTTACCCTCAGTGGCCCTGCCCTCATTTGCCTTCTCTGCTCGTACTTAATTTGGATCGTTCTACCAACCGAGTTGATTTGCTGGGATGCGACAAACACAGGACCATCCTAGATGCCTCTGAATAGAATCCTATAGGGGTTTTTCACAAGTATGTGTGTTCAAGGAACCTGGGGGCAAAAAGATACGGAAATATGGTGGTGAGAACAGACACCTACAAAGTAACAAAGATGATTAGGGGACTGGAGGCTAAAAAAGAGCCGAGGTGGCACAGTGGTTAGAGTGCAGTACTGCAGGCTATTTTGGCTGACTGCTAGCTGCAGTTCGGCAGTTCAAATCTCACCAGCTCAAGGTTGATTCAGCCTTCCATCCTTCTGAAGTGGGTAAAATGAGGACCCAGATTGTTGGGGGCAATAGGCTGACTCTGTAAACCACTTAGAGAGGGCTGCAAAGCACTATGAAGCGGTATATAAGTCTAAGTGCTATTGCTATTGCTAAAACATACAATGAACAGTTGCAGGAATTGGGTGTGTCTGGTTTAATGAAGAGAAGGAGGTAGGGATGACATAATAGCAGCCTTCCAATATTTGAGGAGAAGAGAGGGGTCAACCTATTCTCACAGAGAAGAGAAGGGTCACAGAGAAGAGAAGGGTCAACCTATTCTCCAAAGCGCCTGAAGGCAGGACAAGAAGTAACAGATGGAAACTTTATCAAAGAGAGATCCAACCTAGAACTAAGGAGAAATTTCCCTGACAGTGAGAACAATTAATCAATGGGATGACTTGCCTTCAGAAGTTGTGGCTGCTCCATCACTGGAGGTTTTTAAGGAGAGACTGGACAGCCATTTATCCAGAATGGTATAAAGCAGCAATCTCCAATCTTTCTGCTCCATGGAGTGGCAGTAGAGGCCACGGTGGAGGCAGTGGCGGGAGTGGGAGGATGGTTTTGTGCACGCAACTTAGATCTGTGCATGCACAAATGAAGCTTCCTGGTGCTCGCCTGCTGCTTGCCTGGCCCAGTTTCCAATTGGCCACAGACCAGTACTGCTCTGTGGCCCGGGGGTTGGGGACAGGGGTGGGTTCTGACTTACCTCGCTACTGGTTCGCTTCCTCACGCACCGTGTGAGCAAGCGTGTGCAAAAAACGGCTTCTGTGCATGCGCAGAAGCAAAAAACAAGATGGTGGCACCTATGGCGCCGCCGAGAGAGCTGGTTTGGGGGCGTGTCTAGCCAGCCATCGCTGCCGGTTCGGTGAGCGGTGGGAAATTCCCGCTACCAGTTCTATAGAGCCAGTCCGAACCGGCAGGAACCCACCTCTGGTTTGGGACCTCTGGAATAGACTCTCCTGCTTGAGTGGGGGTTTGGACTAGAAGACCTCCAAAGTCTCCTCCAACTCTGATATTCTATATATTGGTACAATGTTGGCTGGAGGGACTGAGTTTTCCTTCCTTCCTTCCTTCCTTCCTTCCTTCCTTCCTTCCTTCCTTCCTTCCTTCCTTCCTTTCTTACCTCCCCCCATCCACCCCACTCCCCTAGGAAAGTTTCTAATCCCATTTCTTTCTTCTTGGGGGAAAAAAAACCCGAGGCAAAGCTTTTGGCCCTTCCTTCCTTCCTTCCTTCCTTCCTTCCTTCCTTCCTTCCTTCCTTCCTTCCTTCCTTTGAAATTTTACTGCCTGCAAGGAGTTAACACAGAGGCAGCCAAACTAGCTTTAGCGATACTCACTGCAGCACTGATTTCTACCTCCTTTAAGGGAGGAGGATAAGATTTAATGGCCAATGTAATGATCCTGCAGCACTGCTTCAGGATGTCTGCAATGTAGGTTTATTAGCTACAAGGACTTCTGGAGGGGGGGGGGAAAGCCAAAAGACTGAGGGAGTTTTATACCTGGCTCAGCCTCTCTCTCATTTTAAACTATTGGTATGTACTGTATCTTGGGGTCAGAACCCCAAGCTTTTTTCTCACACTTCCTTCTCCTTTCCGATTTCAGACTACAGTTTTGAAGCGTGGGTTCCTTTCTTTTAACAAAAACACACCTCCAAAGCCAACAGAACAGTGTGGTTCCTAGAAATATTGCTGCAAAAACCAGAATTGGCCCCTTTTGTTTCAGTGAAAAACAGTGTTTTTGCCTCTTTTTCTTTTTTCTTTTTTGAAAGCACAGCATTCCATGTGGAAATTACCAGGGCTCCTGTCACCGTAAAAATGAATAAAACAGTGTGTGTTTGCCGTCTTTATTATATACTGTTTGTTTGTTTGTTTGTTTTTAAGAGGAGGCTTTGCATGGTTAAAGCGAAGGCTTTGGTTGTGTAAGAGGGGACTGTTGTAAATAAAGATAATTAAAAACAAGCACAGCACCCAGCGCAATTACAAGAAAGAGAAACAAGACTGTTAATTTCACCTCTGCATTTGTTTGCTTTTGTTCGTTTTTTCTTTTAGAAAGTTCACAGTTTGCAAGTTGCCCAGTCAGGAGATATCAATCAAGCTCTAGGATCAAAGGAACGGGATGAGAAAATGGATTTACTTCCCTCATCCTGTTTTTAGTGTGTTTTTTCCCCCCTAAGTGAGCGAGAATAATTTTTCAAAATGGAGTCCCATGGAAATCATTACGGAAGCAAAAAATGTATGCGGTTGTGTTGTTTAGATTTTGCTGAGGGGAATTCATAAAGAAGTATCATTATCTGCATTTGTAAGGAGGACTCTTAGCAAACTTCAGAACTTAGCTCCTGAATATAATTAGATTTAGATTGTGCATATGAGTGTGTGGGTGAGGAGGAAAATCATTACAATTTGATCACAGCTATTTTCTGGCTCCATTTTGTGTTTCATGACAACCCTGCAGTTTGTCACCATGAATGTGTCCCATCCCTGGAAGAACACCCCAATATGAGAATGAATTAAAGATGTTTCTGCTTTGAATTGTCGTTTAGTTCCAAAAGGCTTCTAGAATTTCTAGTCATCTCCTGGGCTGTGTGCAACAGTCCCTTGAGCTGCTCTAGCTGGAGTTTTTCTAGTAGAGATTCTATGTTCTAAAACAGGGGTCTCCAACCTTGTCAACTTCAAGCCTTGCGAACTTCAACTCCCAGAATTCCCCAGCCAGCAAAGCTGGCTGGGGAATTCTGGGAGTTGAAGTCTGCCAAGGCTTAAAGTTGACAAGGTTGGAGACCCCTGTTTTAGAACATAGAATCATGAGGCTCAAAGGGACCTGAAAGGTCTTCTAGCCCAACCCCCTGCTCAAAGCAGAAGTCCTATACCATCCTGGTCAAATGGTTGTCTGGTCTATTTTTGAAAACCTCTAGCGATGGAGCACCCACAACCCCAAAAGGCAAGCTGTTCCATTCACTGTCAGAAAATTTCTCCTTATTTCTAGTCTGGATCTCTCTTTAACAAGCTTCCACCCATAACTTCTCCTCCTACCCTCTGGAGAATAAGTCACCGCCCCTCTTTTTTGTGACAGCCCCTCAAGTGCTGAAAGACAGTTATGTCCCCTCGAATCCTTCTCTTTGATGAGCTATCTCCCTCAACTGTTCATCATGCAATTTAGCCTCCAGGCCCTATTATCAACGTTGTCGCTCTTCTCTGCACATTTTCCAGATTGTCAACATGTACTGTATTTTTCGGAGTATAAGACGCACCTTAGTTTTTGGGGAGGAAAATAAGAGGGGGGGGAATTCTGCCTACCAGGTATTCAACTGGCTAGTCCTTAGCCTGATCAGCTTCAGCACATTAGTTCGCTCGCTGGTTTTGAGGTTGGGAATGGTTGGGGCTATGCTTCTAAAGCACAGCTGATTGTCGGAGGGAGCAGCAATTAGAAAAGCAGGCAAAGCACGGAAGATCTCTTAGCTCGTGTTTGGGCTGAAAAACAGCTTCAAAAGCACAGCTGATCCTCGGAGGGAGCTCCAGTGACTAAAGCAGGCAAAGCACGGAAGGGGTAAGAGAAGGCAGCAGCTGTTCTGGGTAGCCATTTTGGGCACTGCGCGAGCGTTTGGAGGCTAAAAATGCAACGCGCGGAGCCCAAAAACACAAGCCATTGTCAGTGGCAATCTCTGCAGCCAGGAAGAGGACACGCAGAGGCCAAAGGGTAGGGGCCGGTGAGTGGGCGGGGCTACATTCGGAGTATAAGACGCCCCCAAATTTTCAGCCTCTTTTAGGAGGGAAAAAAGTGCGTCTTATACTCCAAAAAATATGGTACTTTGTATCGTGGTGACCAGATTGCCTTTCTTTCTTTTCTTTCTTTTTTTTTCATTTCTGCAGAGGAGTTCTGAAATACCAAACTAACCTAAAGGAGCACCCCCCTGGGTGTTACAGTCCCAATGGGACCATTGAAAAGGACATTCCATTTGAAAGTGGCTTCAAACCATCTTTCATAGGAAGTGACGTAGAGCATTTCCCGGGACCGTTGATGGAGCTAGAACCACTTCTGGAAAGCAACTTTGCTTGTGCAGAAGAGCCAAAATTCCAAGCCTGTTTCCCTGAGGTTTGTGTGAACATCTGTGTTGTATTGTGCTTCTGGCGACGATGCTACTGCTACCAGTTGGCCCTTGTGGTATGAAAAGCTCCAAATGTTCATAAATATTCCAAGTTGACAGGGAACAAGCTGTTAAAATGTTTGGAGCTAAACGTCTGGGAGGGAAGAGAGAGTTGTCATGTAGGCTGAGTTCCAAATTTAGACAGGTGTATTTGTGGTGTTGAAGAGATCTGGTAAGAGATAGGAAGGCAATCCAGGCATACGTCTAAAACTAAAAAATACGCATTACATATTCTTCAAGTGTACACACTCAGGATGTATAAACAATATAAAAGAAATAAACCATTAATAAACAATGATGGTTGCACTTATCTGACAGTCTTAGCATGGAATAGCCAGTGGAGGGCATGAGCTGCTAGTGTATTGAAAACTACAAATCCAAGTTTGCATTTAAGCATACATTTGACAAGGCGGCACTCTCTGCTGAATATTGAGCATTCACTAATAAAGCTGTTTCAAATTTGTTGCATAAATTCATTGTGTTTTTAGGTGTGCACTTAAAAACCATTCAGCTGGCTTCTGTTTTGAATCTAGCAGCAACCTTAAGAGGATGTTAGCACAATCCAAGGGTCAATTGGATTGAGATGGGCAACTACAGAAATTGAATAAATAAAAGTTAAATCCAAGTTTAATGGGCATCAGTTCTTCCCTAAATTGGTGTTTCTCAATTTTGGCAACTTTTAAGATGTCTGGACTTCAACTCCCAAAATTCCCCAGCCAGCAACTCTGATCTAAGCAATGAGATTTTATTTACTCTCTAAAATGTGTAAAGTGGATGAAGTTGTGTTTGCTTTTAACTTTTTTAAAAAAATATTATACTTGCATTAGCAGAGGGCTCTTGAAAAATAGTATTTCTTCTGTGATGCTTCTTGGAATGATGATATTTACACAGACACCTGGGCATTCCATAAAGTACTTGGGAAATACAGGTAGTTCTCGACTTACAACAGTTCATTTACTGACCGTTTGAAGTTATAACGGCACTGAAAAAAGACTTGTGACTGTTTTTTCATACTTACAACCATTGCAGCATCCCCATGGTCACGTGTTCGAAATTCAGAGGCTTGGCAATTGACTCATATTTATGATGGTCGCAGTGTCCCAAGATCATATGATCACCTTCTGACAAGCAAACTCAATAGGAAAAGTCCGATTCACTTAACAACTACAGTGATTAACAACTACAGTGATTCTGTTAAGTGAACAACTACAGTTGTTCACTTAACAACTGTGGCAAGAAAGGTTGTAAATGGGGCAAAACTCACTTAACAAATGGCAAAAAAAAAAGAGGCTCAATTGCAGTCGTAAGTCGAGAACTACCTGTAAACTTCTCTATTCAAAGAATTTGGTGCTGGTATAAATATAAGTTTTTCTTAAATGAAAAAAGGTAGAGAAACTCAGTTGCTTAATACACTTTAAGAAATAATCTACCAATAGAAGAAAATATTTATAGCTTGTAGTTGAACTGTGTGAGGTCCTTGGAGCTCTCTGAGATTGGTGCTAACACTGATGATTTTACCTAGTTTGGTAATGAAAAGTCTGCAAGAAAACCAGAGAGCACCAAGGACCCCACAGAAATCATCTGTGTTCCATCCATTCCTAGCTTCTGTTTGTTGAGTTTTTCTGTGGTATTTTTAAATGAAAAATCAATATCACAATTTGCTGGCTTGAAAGTCTATCCCCTAGAGAAGGAAATGAGTAGATTTAACCCAATCCATTCATCCCTTGTCCTACTGGTTTGGGTTGCACATACTGAGTTGAAATTGCCAACTAATTCTTGCTGGCAGACATTTCCCAGAAAAAAAAAATAATAATATTGCTTTTATTTCCCATCTTCAGACTTGGCTTTGGATTTCCGGACCGTTATGCTTATATTGTGTCGAAAGGCTGTACCGCTATATCTATAGCAGTTATAAACCTGTCACACTCACTGCGGTGATCAACCATCCGTGTGATGTCCTTGAAATACAAATGATGAAGGAAGGCTTTAAGGCAAGACCTGGACAGGTGAGCTAATGATCAGCTGATATTCCAAATCTTCCTCAATTCAGGATTTGCAATTTATGTTCATCTGCTTTCTTTACAGGCATAAAAAAAAACCCCCACCATTTTAGGATAAAATTAGGGAGAGTTGGATGTTATGCATCTTTTTGAAAAAGGATGAGGTAGCCAAGATCTGGTTCTATATGCTTGCAGTAAATAAACTGCTTGGGCAGGATGTTTTGTGCTTTGCAGCACTTCTTGGATTGACCAGGAGCTCCACTAGTATTATGTACAGAGGTGGCAGTCTGCCGGTTCGGACCGGTTCGGGTGAACCGGTAGTGTCGACTGCGGGTGGGCCTGCCCTCCCAGACGTAATGCCATCCTATTTAGCCACGTTTTCGTGGCTGGGCACATGCGCGCGCGCTCACATTTGCGAACCGATAGGGAAGGCAAATGAATACCACCCCTGATTATGTAGATGCATGGTCAGTTCAAGAAGTGCTACAAGTGAGTTCCATGCTACGGAGAATGTGTAATATGTTTTTTTTTTTTCTGTGAAAAGTGATAGTGCTGTTGGCTTCATGGTTTTTAAAAGCGAGTTGGATTTTTGAAGAGAAAGACAAAGTTGGACTTCGTTCTTGCAAGCATTTATCCTATTATGATTTTGCTAACAGTGAAAGAACTGGTTAAGTCTACTCCAACTAGATCCATGTGGAATTTCTTATGTCTCTAGTCAGGGCTTGGAATAAAAATACCACAATTAATTTAAACCAGTCAGCTACTAATCCAGTCATAGCTCCTTGAGCCACGGTGGTGCAGTGGTTAGAGTGCAGTACTGCAGGCTACTTCTGCTGCCTGCAGGCTGCCTGCAATTTGGCAGTTCAAATCTCATCAGGTTCAATGTTGACTCAGCCTTCCATCCTTCCGAGGTGGGTAAAATGAGGACCCAAATTGTTGGGGGCAATAGGCTGACTCTGTAAACCACTGTAAAGTGGTATATAAGTCTAAATACTATTGCTATATATTACTGTTATAGGTAAACAAGTTAAGGTGTGTCATTTTAGGAAATACACAGTTCCTAAGCACCTCATGAATCTTAGGGGAGAATCTTCTAGTGTTGTAGAACATACAGCAGGATTTTCAAGGTGTCCTAAAGAATTGAGCAGATCTATAATAGCAAAACAGTCAGCCTCCCAGATATTATTTTTTTCTTATTATTATTATTATTTGTATTTCTATGCCGCCCAACTCCCAAGGGACTCTGGGCGGCTTACAGCAAATATAAAACTTATTAAAATATAAAAAGCATTATTAAAAAAAAATACATAATAAAAAGCATTTAAAAACAATTATAAAACCCATACACAGCTTTTCATGGCCGGATCTCGCCAAATTGCAGAAGCGAGATCAACGGCCCCAAGCCTGCCGGAACAGCCAGGTCTTCCCCGCTTTCCGGAAGGCCAACAGGGTGGGGATAGTCCGGATCTCAGGCGGTAACTGGTTCCAGAGAGGTGGGATCTTACCAGTAGCTGGGAGCTATGCGGTAGAAGGCAGTCTCGAAGATAACCTGGCCCTGAGTCATGTAGGGCTTTAAAGGTAATAATTAACACCTTGAATTGTGCCCGGAGACCAATAGGGAGCCAGTGCAGCTTGCGGAGGATTGGTGTAATGTGGGTGTACCTAGGTGCACCCATGACAGCTCGCGCGGCCGCATTCTGGACCAACTGTAGTCTCTGAACACTCTTCAAGGGTAGCCCCATGTAGAGCACCTTGCAATAATCTAATCGTGAGGTGACAAGGGCATGAGTGACTGTGAGGAGAGCCTCTTGATCCAAGTAGGGTCGCAGATATGGTGGCTTCAGTAGCAATTAAATAGCACTTAGACTTATATACCGCCCCACAGTGCTTTATAGCATTCTCTGGATAGTTTACAATGTTCGCATATTTCCCCCAACAATCTGAGTCCTCATTTTACTGACTTTGGAAGGATGGAAGCCTGAGCAACCTTGGAACCCCATCAAGATCGAACTCCAGGCTGTGGGCAGAGTTTGCCTGCAATAATGCATTCTAAGCACTGTGCCACCAGGGCTTCAAGCTGTTGAGAACCTTGTATATTCTAAACAAAAACTCGAACTTGGCTGGGCTGGTGATTGGAAGCCATTGCATTTGTTTCAACAAAGGTATAATCTTCAGCCAGCTGGTGCTCCTCTCAGCAACCTGGCAATGCTCATCTTCTGCACCAGCTGGAGTTTCCAGTCCTAGAACAAATATAGCTTCCACAGAGATGGTGGTGTAGTGAGATCATAGGCATTAACTTTCCAGTGGGATGAGCAGCCCAACATTAGGAGTAACAACCCCCTACGATGTTTGCTATCCTGTTCTTTATTTTTCATTATTTTTCATTTTCTTTGGCTGATATATTTCAGTATGTCATTCTGCACTGTCCAGGCGTGTCCTCTCTGGAAAGCCATCCCTTCACTCTTACAATGGTAAGGAATTTATTTTTGTTGGTATTGTTAGCTAGTGTTTGGTTTGCTTGCTTGTTCTGGAGATGTAAATGAACAGTCTTTTAAGATGGATGGATGGATGGATGGATGGATGGATGGATGGGGGCAAAGGTGAAAGGGAAAGAGAGAGACAGAGAGAGAGAGAGAGAGCGAGAGAGAGAGAGAGAGAGAGAGAGAGAGAGAATAGATAGATTAGAGACAGACAGACAGACAAATAGAAAGATAATAGGTAGGTAGGTAGGTAGGTAGGTAGGTAGGTAGATAGATAGATATGATACATATATGGTTAATAGCTTGATATGATACATATATGGATAATAGCTAGATAGCTCGCTAGCTAGATTAGATAGAGAGAGAGAGCTAAATATATATATATATATATAGATAGATA
>QLTV01002415.1:552280-564713 GCA_003457575.1 Thermophis baileyi | reverse complement strand
TCTTGGATGCTCAAATGCAAAAGAAGAAACATTTCTCCTTTTGTTTTATTTTGTTTTTAGTTTGTTTTGCTAGCCCTCTGCCAGCGAAAACGGAACCCGGTGGGGCTGCATGCGGCCCTCCCGAGCTCCGTTTTCGCTGGCAGAGGCACCGCGAGCTGGTCCTTTGCTGTTTCCAGGGCGGCCTTGCGAGCCAGATCTAAGCACCCGTGGGCCGGATCTGGCCCGTAGGCCTTGAGTTTGACACCCCTGGACTATGCAAAAGAGATAATCAACCAGCCCAAAAGAGAACAAAAAGAGTCCAGCACCTCTCCACCAGCAGTAATCAGTAATACCCCAATCAAGAAACTGCCAAAGAGCCAACAGTAAACAGCTCGACCAAAGAATCTCCAAGACTGCTCTCACCAACACTGACAGGGAAAGCCACCAGAATATAAACTGACAGCAAACTGCACCTCTTACTAGCACTGATGATGTTACCTAGTTGGGTAATGAAACGTCTGCAAGAAAACAAGCAAGCACCAAGGAGCATCAGTTCCCTTCTAGAGGCTGGAAATATGTATTATGTTTTCATTATC
Organism: Thermophis baileyi; assembly: GCA_003457575.1. Taxonomy (NCBI): domain Eukaryota; kingdom Metazoa; phylum Chordata; class Lepidosauria; order Squamata; family Dipsadidae; genus Thermophis; species Thermophis baileyi. The sequence continues at coordinate 564,138 of QLTV01002415.1, read as the reverse complement.
TTTCTATTTAAAAGCAATTTGCAGTAAAACACAAAGGTATTGCCGCAGAGTACAGCTAGTCCTCGACTTACAACAGTTCATTTAGTGACCGTTCAAAGTTACAACGGCACTGAAGAAAGGGACCTAGGACCGTTTCTCACACTTCCAGCATCCCCATGGTCACCTGATCAAAATTCGGATGCTTGGCAAGTGGTTCATATTTATGACGGTTGCAGTGTCCCGGGGTCATGTGATCACCTTTTGCGAACTGCTGTCACGCAAAGTCAATGGGGAAGACAGATTCACTTAACAACCGTGTTACTAAAATAATATAAAATGTGTCTCACTTAGCAATAAAATTGTTGGTGTCAGAGTTCCAAGTAATGCACCCATAACAAACAGAACTCCGAGGCAGGTAGATTCCTCAAAGAATAGTTTTATTTGGATATATCATATTGGCACAGGCTGGTGAAAACCGACTCTGAGTGTTCCCGTGGTTTTCACCTAATTAAAAGTAAAAGTTTTTTCCCTTTCCCAAACAACCAGTTATATGGTCCAATCAAGGTGCCGTCCGGTTGCCTGGTAACATCACTCCTCCTCTCTCTGACCACCTGTGGAAATGTCCTTGGTTCCCAGGAGAAAGTATTTTGTTTTGGCTACAAAACCCCAGCTATCTCTATTCACCCCCTCCCTATCCCTCAGCTCCAGTGTGGCAACACTGAAGCCTCAAAATGGCCTCGGTCAGGTCAGCTTCAGGGTTGACAGTTGGGCTCAATTGTGGTCGTAAGTCAAGGATTACTTGTATTTAAACTGCTTTCCATCTGATTCCATTAGTCTGTTGTGGCCTAGAGGTGGAGCTCTTGCCTCACAATCAGGAGGTTGTGAGTTCGATCCTAGGTAGAGGCAGATGTAGGGTCTCCTGCTTGGGCAGGGGGTTGGACTAGATGACCTGCAAGGTCCCTTCCAACCCTGTTAATCTGTTATTAATCTGATTCTTCAAGATTTTCCCCCTTTGCATACATGTTTTAAAATGGTGCTTTTTTTCTTCTGAGCCCATTAAGCCTATCCTGCTTGTTTATATTTTTAGAAGAAAAATAACTTCTTATTCCTTCCTTCCTTTCTTCTTTTTTTCTCTTCAATAGGTTTTAGACCAAAGTATTTTCTTTTGACTGACTAATGAATGAAGAGCTTTTATTCTTTAAGTTCTTAAAGTTGATGTATTCCGCTGACTGATGACAACGCTGGTGCTTTTAACAGCCGAGTTTTATTTTTATAAAATGATCTTTGATTATTTCATAAACATAACTCGGTAACTCTTTTTAATTCTCCCAGAGAAAGCAGCTTAGTTTAGTTATACAGCATCACTGAATCGCAAATGCAGCTGCGGGTAGAAAATAGCTTTTTTTTTCCCCCTGAAATGTTCCCAAGATGTTTTAAGGTGGTGTTTCTCAAACTTGGAAATGTGAAGATGTTGACTTCAACTCCCAGAGTTCCCCAGACTAGGGAATTCTGGGAATTGAAGTCCACACATTTTAAAGTTGCCAAAATTGAGAAGCACTGTTCTAAGGTACTTGATGCAATGTTCCCCTGTATCTATCCATAAAAAAGCTTAAAAATTTATAGCTACTCTGACCTCAACATTTGCCTTTTTAGAACAGGAACAAGCCAGAAATCCAGCTAAGATTTTATTCCTAATGAAACCATAAAAGAAACTCCTTTTTTGGTTTGATCTATTTGCTGGGAACAGGAGTCAAATAGAAGCAATTAAGCCATAGATAATATAAGATAACTTTACTGTCATTGTATTTATTGTCATAGTACAGATAGTCCTTGACTTATGACAACAATAGAGTCCAATTAGAGTTCTGTTGCTAACCAAGGCAGTTGTTAAGTGAATCACTGCAGTTGTTAAGGTAGTAACACAGTTGTAAAGTGTACTTGGCTTCCCCCATTGACTTTGCTTGTCAGAAGGTCGCAAAAGGGGATCACATGTCCCCGATACATTGCAACCATCATAAATACAAGCCAGTTGCTAAAGTGCCTGAATTTTGAGCACGTGACGTGACCATGGGGATGTTGCCATGGTCGTAAGTGTGAAACACGATGATAAGTCCCTTTTTTTCAGTGCTGTTATTACTTTAATCGGTCACTAAATGAACGAGTCATAAATAGAGAACTATCCATCGTGCCTTAGCATAATGCTCAGTTGTACTGAATCTGCCTTCTGGCATAGCTTGATGTCCGAACATTGAAAATGTTTGGCCCAAGGAGATACATATAAGAGTAGAAGTTTGAATTTAGCTCTCTCAAATCCAATCCCTGTACGTAAAGGCAGGAAAACTCACCATCCAGGGTTCTTGAATTGCACTTTCCAGCAGAAACAGCCAATTTGGGCAATAGTGAGGGATGCTGGGAAATGTAGTTCATCGGCACCTGGAGAGTTATTTATTGATTTTTATCTGCCTTTATTATTGTTACAAATAACTCAGGACAGCAAACATACCCAACACTCCTTCCTCCTCCTACTTTCCCCCCAACAACAACCCTGTGAGGCGATTTGGGCTAAGATAGAGTGACAGCTGGCTTTCATGCCTAAGGCGGGACCAGAATTCACAGACTCCTGCTTTCTAGCTGTTAGAAATAGGAATCAAGCAATAATAAAGCAACTGAAGGCAATCTTTTTGGTAACTGAAGGTACCAAAAAGAAGCAAAAGTTTATTAATGTGTTTGCAAATTCGGGTGCACGCAAGGTGGACCCAGATCAAAGCACACAACAGGTTTTTAATACCCCTTTACCCGACACTCAACACTGTCTTGTTTCCCCATTGGCTAGGTACTACTAAGCTCTCAACCTATTAACAATATTCCCAAAAAACTCTCTACCAACATGGTATGATTATGCATCACTACATAAACCCTAACTTTCCGTTGCTCTTTTGCATAAATTGGTTATTTTTTGAAATGTGCGTTCTAACCTATTGCTCAGGAAGCACACACACACACACCGTACTCTTTCTGGACTTTTCTGAACCACGTTGTTAACTGTAAGAACAATACTGTTTTAACTATTTTTTCAAAAACTCCCTTAACTTTCTAGTTCCTTATTTAAGCTACAATGAAACATTATTTTAGAAGCAATACTTCTTATTTCACATAGCCTAACCACTAGACCAAACCAGTGGTGAAATCCACATTTTTTTTACTACAGGTTCTGTGGGTGTGACTTGATGGGTGTGGTGTGGCTTGGTGGGCGTGGCTTGGTGGGCGTGGCAGGGGAAGGATACTGCAAAATCTCCATTCCCTCCCCACTCCTGGGGGAAGGATACTGCAACATCTCCATTCCCACCCTACTTCTGGGGGAAGGATACTGCAAAATCCCCATTTCCTCCCCACTCCTGGGGGAAGGATATTGCAAAATCTCCATTCCCTCCCCACTCCTGGGGGAAGGATACTGCAAAATCCCCATTTCCTCCCCACTCCTGGGGGAAGGATATTGCAAAATCTCCATTCCCACCCCACTCTGGGGCCAGCCAGAGGTGGTATTTGCAGGTTCTCCGAACTACTCAAAATTTCCACAACTGGTTCTCTGAACTACTCAAAATTTCCGCTACCGGTTCTCCAGAACCTGTCAGAACCTGCTGGATTTCGCCCCTGGACCAAACCCACTAGAATCTAGACCAAACTGGTCTTCAAATATTTCTCATCACCTGCTATTACTACCTGACCATAACAGCTATGATGGCCTTATGTGCTATTTATACAGGCATGATCTAAATTTGGAAACTGTGTTGAGAGGGCCGATTCTTCTACATCAAAATATTATGCGTTTGTTTATGATTATTACCATCATTTTACAGAGAGATTTCGAGATCAGCTGCTCCTACATTCAAGCTGGGATGCCGCGATTTTGCCAGTCTTCCATCAAAGATGTTATCCTAAGTAAGTAAATCCAGGAAGAATTTTTAAAACAGGGAACTTTTGATATGACTCATGTTAGAAAGTGAGGTGGGGATACCTGCTGGAAGATAATCGACTGATGGATCAGCATCTTTTGAGCACCTAGTATGGTGAGATGCACCTTATTTTGCCTGTATGTTGAAATAACAAACACATGCTTCTTTGTGTAATTTATACATATGAGAGAGTTCAACTTTTTCCTGATATAGATTTTTGGATAATTTTTGTTTACAAGTTCGTACACTTTGAGGGAACTCCTGCAAACATATATGAGAAGCAGATTTGCTAGTACAGCGGTTCTCAACCTGTGGGTCGCTACCCCTTTGGGGGTCGAACGACCCTTTCACAGGGGTCGCCTAAGACCATCGGAAAACACATATTTCCGATGGTCTTAGGAACTGAGACACTGCTCCTCTATCCGTCCACATACGAGTACCCGCATACGAGTACCCGGGACAGTGCAACGCATGGGCAGCCCTCGAATGCGCAGGCGCCGATGGAAGGCCCGTGCTAGCCCGCCATCTTGGTGCCACGCCCCCTTTGTCACTTCATTGCTTCTCGCCTGGCAACGCGCACGCGCGTGGAGGGGACGGGGAGGGGGTCTCAGCGGCAGGGTGGGGGTCGTGGCATTAGGAACGTTGAGAACCACTGTGCTAGTATCATTATGTCTTCAAGTATATTTACTTATTTTTTAAATTTATTTGCTGCCCCACCTCATTTGAAAGTGACTCTGGGCAGCATAAAAATATTAAACTCATCAGAAATAAACATTTCTAACCCAATAAAGTGACAATACAATCAAAGTAAAATCATGATGGTTTTAGCATCCTGTGGTCTCTCTCCCTCCCTCCCCCCCCTCTCTCTCTCACACACACACACAGCATATACAGTACATATATGCTGTAGAACAGTTCTTGCCAAATGCACACCACTGTTTCTGCTACCGATGTTGTTATTGTCATCGTTGCTGTTGTTATCCATACCATTGGGTAGGGGCAGTTGGCCTTTTTAATTTTCTTTTACAGGTAGTCCTTGACTTAATAACCATTCATGTAGTGACCATCCAAATTTACGACGACAATGGAAAAAGTGACTTCTCGTCGTTTTTCACACTTAGGACCAGTTGCAGTATCCTCCATGGTCACATGATCAAAATTCGGGCGCTTGGCAATTGGCATGTATTTATGATGGTTGTAGTGTCCCTGGGTCATGTGACCCCCCCCCCTTTTTTTTGCAACCTTCAGACAAGCAAAGTCAATGGGGAAGACTGTCATTTAACAATCATGTTACTGACTTAACAACTGCAGTGATTCACTTAACAACTGTGGCAAGAAAGGTTGTAAAATGGGGCAAAACTCACTTAACAACTGTCTCATCTACCCACAGAAATTTTGCACTCAATTGTGGTCAGACGCTGAGGATTACCTGTTCTGTCGTCCCCCCCCCACTCTTTTATAAAATAAAAATCTTAGACTTTATTAGCAATTCAGAGGTGACATTAATTGGATTCAGAAATGCTTCTTTCCAAGGCTATAGGTTTACCACTTAATTTGAAACTGAAATAGTTTTTGTTTTGTTTTGTTTTTATTTTACGGTGGCGCAGTGGTTAGAGTGCAGTACTGCAGGCTACTTCTGCTGACTGCCGGCTGCCTGCAATTTGGCAATTCAATTCTCTCCAGGCTCAAGGTTGACTCAGCCTTCCATCCTTCCGAGGTCGGTAAAATGAGGACCCAGATTGTTGGGGGTTATAGGCTGACTCTGTAAACCGCTTGGAGAGGGCTGTAAAAGCGCTGTGAAGCGGTATATAAGTCTAAGTGCTATTACTATTTTTTATATTAAAAAAGGATCATTGTATAGAAAAGTAGCAAAGCATTGTCACCGAAGTGGAAAAATGTAAAAAGGTGATTCCAAATCACAGAGGCTAAATGGGAAACGGTTTCTTCGATAATGAACCGGGTCATTTTTTTGGAAGGGATCAAGGTTAGAAGTGAATAGATATCAAGTGGAAATGATGGGATGAGGTGGAAGGTGACAGTTACTTGATTTAAGAACTGCCTGACTAAAGTTTCAAAAAAAATTTAAAAAAATCAATCGAGATCACGTCTAGAATTGGAAATAAAAACAGAGCTGTTGTGTTTCTGAAAAAAAGAAATGTAGTTTTTCGAAATGAATTTGTGCGAAACAAAAGCCTCTTTTTCAAGGAGGAGAACATTTTTAGACAATCAGAAGACAGATGAATGAGGCTCACACTGTTACTTGGTAGCTCACAGACCATGGAAAAGTACTCAGTTTGAGTAGTTGCAAGAAATGAAAAATCTGAACGAGGGGTACGAATGTGAGTTCCTGGCTGCCTATTTACAATTTTGAAGTTTAATTGAAATAGTTCATCTTAATTTGATTGTTGTTTTGGCTTGCTTGTATGTACACTGCTCGGAATTGCAGTGTTCGAGCTGGGCAGTCTGATAAATTATTTAAATATTTTACGTGTACACAGTATACGCAAAGTGTAACATAAATTGAATTTTGCAAAAGAATGAAAGTTGCTTCTTTCTTTTAAGACTGTTTTCCTCTTTCTCACTCACTTCTTCCTTCTGCCTTTCTCCTTCTTTCTTTCCATCCTTAATTCCTTCCTCCCTCTTTCTCTCTCTCTCTCTCCTTCCTTCCCTTCCTCCCTCCCTCCTTCCCTCCCTCCCTCCCTCCCTCCCTCGCTGCATTGAAATGATTGGCAGGCTCCAGATATTGTCATAATGGCTGTGTGTAGGTGTGGGTGTAGGATGCTTGCTTACAAAAAAAAAAAAAAAAAGCAGGATTTTTGACTGTGTAATTTACATGCAAAGAACAGCTTCCCACTGCTACTGCTCTTGATGTTTCCTGGAAGTAAGAGCCAAATGGACTGCACATTTTAGCTCCTTGTTCAGTTCCATCAAATCAGTGGGCAGTGGACCTTCTCTGAAAACCCCATATTGTTTGAACCACAGTCTCACGCTGCTTTAGATTACAAATCGTACATGCTTTGAAAGGATAACAGTCTCTCATTACGGCACAGGAACAGAACTGGCTGAAATCTTTTCTCTAACAAGGCTGATGGCTTGAGTGGGTGGGTGGGTTTGTATTTTCCTGCATGTTTCTAGCCCCTCTTCAGCAGCTAATTAAAGGAGAACTCTTTACCTATGTTGTTCTGAGCCATTGACTGCTGTTTATAATGCCATTAATTTAAAAGAGAGAGAGAGAGAGAGAGAAGAATTTTTCTCGCTACAGGAAATGAGTCATTGGCATCGCAGCTCATTAACAAATAAGCTGAAGACTATTGATAGACTATACATGGATTCTTAAGAAATCCAGGCGAACATTCAGTGCACACGTATTGAGAGTCTTAAAGCAGGAACTGTGGATTAAAAATGAGAGCTGATCTGAATCTTCTCTAGAGAACTACTTGGGATCCACAAATTTGGCAGGGTAGGTTATTTGTATCTGACTCTTTCAAAATCATTGTCACCATACTACATGTTCCATCAATCAAATGTCCAGGTACAGATGAGGTGAAACCTGGCTCAATAGCAGTCACTGCGAAAGGGATCTTGGAGTCCTAGTGGACCATCACTTAAATATGAGCCAGCAGTGTGTGGCAGCAGCCAAAAAAGCCAATGCAATCCTAGGTTGCATTATCAGAGGGACAGAATCAAGATCACGTCAAGTATTAGTACCATTTTCTAAAGCCTTAGTAAGAGCATACTCCATCCAGTGTTGGTCACCATATTATAAAAAAAGATGGAGAGACTCTAGAAAGAGTGCAGAAAAGAGCAACAAAGATGATTAGGGGGCTGGAGGCTAAAACGTTTGAAGAAAGGTTGCAGGAATTGGGTATGTCCAGTCTAGTGAAAAGAAGAACTTGGGGTGACATAATAGCAGTGTTCTAATATATGAGGGGCTGCCATAAAGAAGAGGGGGTCAACAACCTATTTTCCAAAACACCAGAAGGCAAGACAAGAAACAATGGATGGTAACTAATCAAGGAGGTAAGCAACCTAAAACTAAGGAGAAATTTCCTAACAGTGAGAACAATTAACCAATAGAACAGCTTGTCTTCAGTAGTTGTGAGTCCTCCATCCCTGGAGGCTTTTCAGAAGACACTGGACAGCCACTTGTCCAGAATGGTATAGGGTCTCCTGCTTGAGCAGGGGGTTGGACTAGAAGACCTCTAAGATTCCTTCCAACTCTGTTATTCTGTTATTCTGATCTTTAAACCTAGACTTTTTCCCCTTTCTTTTCTTATTTTCATGATGTACAAAGGATACAGATTGAGGATGAGATCCGACATGACTCCATATCCATTCTCATTTAGGAGCGAGCAACCTTGAGGTCTTTAAATAGCACACCACTGATCTGAAAGTGTTGACATCATCCCCAAAAGTTTCCTCCTGAAAAAGGGATGAAGCAGTTTGCGAAGGAGGAGCCAGTTTAATTTTGGGGGGCTGCCTTATGCTGCTCTTTGATTAGTGATGTCACAGTTTGACACACCAGCTCGACTCAAACTTATTTCAATGTTCTGAATCCCGAAGATGCTTTTTTTTCCAAAAGGCAACAGGCCTTGGTTTTTCCTTGAAGATGTTTCGCTTCTCATCCAAGAGGCTCCTCCTTTCTTTAATGGTCTATTCCACTATTTCTTTTATATTAGTGTAACTCTTGTCCCATGGTGAGTTGGCCAAGTTGAGTTGTCCTGTGGCGAGTTGGCTGCAGACAGCTGGTCATTTGCATCCTTTTTGGGGGTCGTTGAAGCACTTGGAGGTTTATCTGTGTCCTCAGGGTCACCTGAGTGGTGCTCCTGGTTCCTGTAGTCTGCGATTTTTCCTCTGGAAATCCATTCCTACTCCCACACCATTCAATGGGTGTTCATCCCAAATTGTATAGCTAAAAGTCTGTAGAGATTCTCAGTCATCCAGATCATGGTTGTCCCAAAGGTGCTTTTTCAGGAGGCAACTGGACTTGTTTTAGTGGGTTCCTGAATTTGGATTAGGTGACTTATAAAGTCATTTCTTATCATTAGGATTCATATGCTGCCTGCTATTAGGATGGAAACTTGGATCTTCGTATAACCAGCTGTGAGTTTAGCTTTTCCTAAGTCAAAGGATGGCCCCCAATGGGGCCCAGCTGGGACGGGCATCCACTTAGCTTCTTTTCTCAATGAAGTACATTGCTTCGGGCATGTTTTTTCATGATTTATTTTACCTTCATTGCAGCATTAGGCAAGAGCCAGTAATAGCTGGAAAGCTCTTTTTGCTTCTCCAAGGAACATTTGAGTGAATTCCTATTAAGCTTCTCAAAGGGTTTCTTGGCCTCCGTGGGGTCTTTTTTACATTTTCCAATATTTTGACATTTCAATCCTTTGCTATTCTACCGTTTTATTTCTGCCTAGAGCCAGAGGTATATTGACATCCTCTGCACTCTGAACCAATCAATTGGATCGACCGAAGAAGGGATTTTATTGCAAATTACTTGAAACTCGGTCCTAGATGGGGGTAGCAGTTGGAGGCTGAGCCCTGAAACAGGCCTGCTTCTTTCAAACGGGATGAAGTGGAGGTATGAAAATATCTACAGACCCCTCGCATCCTGGACATAAATTGTTTCAACTTCTACCCTCAAAACGACGCTATAGGGCACTGCACACCAGAACAACTAGACACAAGGACAGTTTTTTCCCAAACGCCATCACTCTGCTAAACAACTAATTCCCACAACACTGTCAAACTATTTACTAAGACTGTATTACTATTCTTCTTCTCATCCTTCCTATTCCTAGAGTCCCTTGGTACTTATGACTATAACCTTGTTTTTTTTAAGTGAATCTTCTGGGTTTTTAACCGAGGCCAGCAGCTCAACAAAACTGTCAAACTATTAACTAAAATAATAATAATAATAATAATAATAATAATAATACCACCTATCTCCTTTTCTACTTATGACTATAACCTTGTTGCTTGTATCTTACGATTTATATTGTTTTATTTAGTTTCCTGGTATGATGTTGATTGCTTATTTAGTGTCCTATGACGATCACTAAATATTGTATCTTATGATTCATGAAGAATGTATTTATGATGACTATGATCATGATTCATCACTTGTAGCTTTTATGTACACTGAAAGCTTATGCACCGACGACAAATTCGTTGTGTCTCCAATCACACTTGGCCAATAAAGAATTCTATTCTATTCTAAAAACATAAAATAATAAAAATGCCTTATAACAAGGCAATCTGATACTGTACATAACAGAATAACAGAGTTGGAAGGGACCTTGAAGGTCTTCTAATCCAATCCCCCCCCCTGCATAATCGGGAGACCCTGTATCATTCCAGACAAGTACGGTAGCTGTCCAGTCTCTTCTTAAATGTTTCCAGGGATGGAGCGCCCATAACTTCTGAAGACAAGTTGTTCCACTGGTTAATTGTTCTGTCAGGAAATTTCTCCTTAGTTCTAGGTTGGATCTCCCCTTGATTAGTTTCCATCCATCGTTTCTTATCTTGCCTTTTGGTGCTTTGGAAAATAGGTTGACCCTTCTCTTCTTTGTTTCTTCCTTAAATCAGAATCTTAGGACTGGAAGGGACTCTGGAAGTCTTCTAGTTCAAACTCCTGCCCAAAACCAGAATCTTTATATCATCCTGGACAAATGGTTGTCCAATCTTGTCTTGAAAACCTCCAGCGATGGAGCACCCACAACTCCAGGAGGCAAGCTTTTCCATTGATTCATCGTTCTCACAGTCAGGAAATTCCTCCTTATTTCCAGGTTGGATATCCCACTGACAAGCTTCTACCCTTTGCTTCTTGTCCTGCCCTCAGGTGCTATGGAGGTGCTGTCTTCCCTATGACAGCCCTTCAAGTATTGGAAGACTGCTATCTCCCCTAAGCCTTCTCTTTGTCAGGCTAAACATACCTATCCCAAAGGTACTTTTTCCAAAGGCAACTAGACTTTGTTTTTCCTTGAAGTCGTTTCGCTTCTCATCCAAGGAGCTTCTTCACTTCTAAAGAAGGGAACTGAAGAAGCTTCTTGGACGAGAAGCAAAATTTCTTCAACGAAAAACGAAGTCCAGTTGCCTTTGGAAAAAGCACCTATGGGACAACCATGATCTGGATGACTGAGAACCTCTATAAACATCTAAACGTATCTTTGTTTCCTTAGCTGGTCATCATATGATTTAACCTCCAGACCCGTTATCATCTTTGTTGCTCTTGTCTGCACTCTTTCTGGGACTTCAGCATCTTTTTAAGTGTGTGGGCTTCAGCTCTCAGAATTGCTGGCTGGGGAATTCTGGGAGTTGAAGTCCACAGACCTTAAAATGGCTACGGTTAAGAAACATTGAACTAGGCCAGTGTTTCTCAACCTTGGCAGTTTTCAGATGGGTGGACTTCAACTCCCAGAGTTCCCTAGCCAGCATCCATCCATCTGAAAGCTGCTGCCAAGGTTGAGAAACACTGAGCTAGGATATCACCTGTTGGCTTAAAAAATCTCCACCCCTAGAGGGCAGCAAAGGAAAGCATAAAATTTTAACTCTGCTTCCATCTAGTGCCGTGATGGCAAACCTATGGCACGCGTGCCACAGGTGGCACGCGGAGCCATATCTGAGGGCGCGTTGCCCTATGTCAGCTCCAGCATGCATGTGCGTGCTGGCCAGCTGATTTTTGGCCTTCCGGAGGGCGGGGGGAGGCCGTTTTCACCCTCCCCAGGCTTCAGGAAAGCCTCCGGAGCCTGTGGATGGTGAAGAATGGACCCAACGGCCTGTTGGGCCCATTTTTCGCCATCCACAGGCTCCGGAGGCTTTCCTGAAGCCTGGGGAGGGCGAAAAATGGCCCAACGGGCCTATCGGAAGTCCGGAGGCTTCAGTGAGGCCTGTGCGCAGGTGCGCGGTGGGGAGCGTGGGGCGGGG
>QLTV01002415.1:531664-550407 GCA_003457575.1 Thermophis baileyi | reverse complement strand
ACTCTACTCTGTTATTCTATTCTATTCTATTCTATTCTATTCTATTCTATTCTATTCTATTCTATTCTATTCTATTCTATTCTATTCTATTCTATTCTATTCTATTCTATTCTATATGATAGCAGTGAAGCAACCTAGAACTAAGGAGAAATTTCCTGATACTTAGAACAATTAATCAGTGGAACTGCTTGCCTTCAGAATTTGTGGGCGCTCCATCTCTGGAGGTTTTTAAGAAGAGTTTGGACAACCATTTGTCTGAAAAGGTATAGGGTTTCCTGCTTGAGCAGGGGGGTACTAGACTAGAAGACCTCTAGTACCATTTCAGACAAATGTTTGTCCAAATTCTTCTTAAAAACCTCCAGTGATGGAGCACCCACAACTTCTAGAGGCACTGATCAGTTGTTCTAACTGTCAGGATATTTCTCCTTAGTTCTAGGTTGCTTCTCTCCTTGATTAGTTTCCACCCGTTGCTTCTTGTCCTGCCTTCAGGTGCTTTGGAGAATAGCTTGACCCCCTCTTCTTTGGGGCAGCCCCTGAGATATCGGAACCCTGCTATCCTATCAGCCCTAGTCTTTGTACACCCCTGTATATTGTTCATGATGGGATGTTGTTTAGTTGGAAAACGGAAGTAAATATCAGTTGACTTAATTGCATAAATCACAGTCAGGTGGCCATGGGGTGCTGCAAACCGCCATAAATGTGGGTTGCCAAGCACCCAAAATGTGGTCACATGACTGGAGGGAGATAGTAGCTGTTGGAACTTAAAATCTGTGTCATAAGTCCCATTTTTCAAATGGTTGCTAGGCCACTAGTCATACGTTGAGGACTATCTGTAATTGTTTTAGAGACAAAGATCTGGATCATTAGTGGCAGGGTTATTATTACAGGTCGCTGGCAACCTGTTTATCTAGCATAGAAGATTGAGCAAGAAAACCACAAAGGTTGGTTTCTCTTATGAGAGATCACCTAGTGTCCTCCTTTCCATTTCTATTCTGCTACTATTATATGTATAAAATGTTTAAAGCTGGAATACCAAAAGCCACTTCCCATTGGTACTGAAAACCAATTCAAGCCACATGAATTTAAATAGGACGTAGTCTGAATCCTACCTATGAATGTTAGAAGCAATAGCAATAGCAACGGCACTTAGACTTATATACCGCTTCATGGTGCTTCACAGCCTTCTCTAAGCGCTTTACAGAGTCAGCCTATTGCCCTCCAACAATCTGGGTCCCCATTTTATCGATTTCAGAAGGATAGAAGGCTGAATCAACGTTGAACCGATGAGGATCGAACTCGTGGCAGTGGGCAGAGTTAGTCTGCAATACTGCCTTCTAAAGTTTATAAACTGGGTGAAACCAGGCTTAATAGCAGTAACTGTGAGAGGGATCTTGGAGTCCTAGTAGACAACCAGCTGAACATGAGCCAGCAGTGTGCAGTGGCAGCCAAAAAAGCCAATGCAATCCTAAGTTGCATTAACAGAGGGATACAATCTAGATCAAGTGAGGTACTAATACCACTCTATAAAGCCTTAGTTAGACCGCACCTGGAGTATTGCATCCAGTTTTGGTCACCACACTATAAATTGATTGCACCATGCTTCATGGTGAATCCTAAGGAGCTGAAGGCTAAAACATAAAATGAACAGTTGCAGGAACTGGGCATCGCCAGCCTAGTGAAGAGAAGGACCAGGGGAAACATGATAGCAGTTCTCCAATATTTGAGGGGCTGCCACACAGAGGATGGGGGTCAAGCTATTCTCCAAAGCACCTGAAGGACAGACAAGGAATAATGGATGGAAACTGATCAAGGAGAGATTCAACCTAGAAATAAGAAGGAACTTTCTGACAGTGAGAACAATCAACCAATGGAACAGCTTGCCTTCGGAAGTTGTGGGAGCTTCATCATTTGAGACTTTCAAGAAGAGATTAGACTGCCATTTGTCAGAAGTGGTGTAGGGTCTCCTGCTTGAGCAGGGGGTTGGACTAGATGACCTACAAGGTTCCTTCCAACTCTGTTAATCTGTTAACATCTGTTAACCACAGTGCCACATGTCTCATCAAGTAAGCAAGTAGGATATAAAGATACTTAAAAATTAACATATGCCTGTGCATTTTGGTTCTGATAGGTGGAATATGTCATTTGATTAGAACCCCCCCCCGCCCCCCCCCAAAAAAGGCAGTTTATGATGGAGATCATAGGGCAGTATTTCTCAACCCTGACAACTTTAAGGTGTGTGGACATCAACTCCCAGAATCCCCTGGCCAACATGCTGGCTAGGGAATTCTGGAAGTTGACGTCCACACACCTTAAAGTTGTCAAGGTTGAGAAACATTGTCTTAGGAAATCTTGAGCAGCCAGTGCAGCAAAAATTGTCTAGCCTTGAACTGCTACGCATCTTGCCACATGTAGCAATATATGTTCAGCAATTTATTTTACCCACTGATATAGTAATTACAGTATACCTGGAGGCACAGTTGAGAAACAGAAGGGAACCTGACATATTTCTTACCATCTGCCAGTCAGCATTGACGAATGTTCAGCACTTCTGTAAAAATGCTAAATCTCAGCAGGTGGCAGCTTGTTCTGGTCCCAAAAGTAACCAGGTTGGATTTAGGTAGGATTTGGAAAGAAAACCAGTAGGGGATGCCAGGTCTGTAGGCTAGGTTGGGAAATTGAGAAAAAAAATATTTTAGAAAATAGTTAGGAACAAAGCACTTCTGGGGCCCACAATGTTTCATGGATTTGTCCGTAAACCATCAGGAGTTGAGTCCGTTTTGAAGGACACTTTAGCTTTAAATTGGATAAAGGCCTGCATTTATTTGCTGAACTGTATAAACAGGGTAAGTTCATTCAAATTAATTCTGCAGGTAAATTCACAGTTTCTGAATCAAATGTTTCAGATTGTTCTGACCTAGGCTTCCTGATAAATAATACAGCACAAACGGAGTCCCAAAAACCTCTTTTTATTTTAATGGCTGTGAATTATGTTCATTCCCAGCCGTAATAAGTCCCAAACAATGATAACTAGTCCGACAGAAGTCTTTCGGAAGAAGGCTGATATCACCAACCTTTATCTCTTTTGACACGCTGCCAAAGACCTAATTGGCAAGGAGCTTTGCAAGGCCAAACAGAACACGGAGGCCAAACCTTGCCGACCAGAATTGAACCAAGTTGCTTCCTGCAACGAGCACATCCGTTTGCTCCACTTTTATATCCTATGGGAGGGGCCAGTCATCTCCAAGCCTTACTCCCAAGTAGTCCTTCTCCTCCGTAACTCTTCTTGCCTTCTGGCAGCTCTGCGCATGCGCACATTGGGAACAGGCTCCCCCTGTTCCTCTGCCTCGCTCATGTCAGCCTCTGGAGGCTCTGGAGTCAGCACAGACCTCCCAGATGGCCCGGGCTGGATCCCTGCCTCTGGCACCGAGCCTTCTCCAGACTCCAGGCCTGGCCCATGTTCCTTCCCAGCCTCCTCGCTGTCTGACTCTGCTGCCAGCTCCGTAGGCCGCTGGCGGACCACAACACAGATAAGGAAACAGAGAGAACCTGGAACGAAGATGTAAAAAGGAAAATGATGGTCACATGACCTCAGGACACTGCAACCGTCATAAATATGAGTCAGTGGCCAAGCGTCTGAATTTTTATTGTGGGACCATGGAGATGTTGCAGGGGTCGTAAGTGTAAAAAACATGTAAGTCACTTTTTTTCAGTGCCATTGTAACTTCGGTCACTGAATGAATGGTTGTAAGTTGAGGTGTATACAGGTAGTCCTTGACTTACGACAGTTCATTTAGTGACTGTCCAAAGTTACAAAGGCACTGAAAAAAGTGACTTACTGTATGACCATTTGTCACACTTACGACCGTTGCAGCATCCCCATGGTCATGTGATCAAAATTGGGACGCTTGTCAACTGACTCACATTTATGACGGTCGCAGCGTCCCGGGGTCATGCGATCCCCTTTTGCGACCTTCTGACAAGCAAAGTCCATGGGGAAGCCAGATTCACTTAACAGCCGTGTGACTAACTTAACAACTGCATTAATTCACTTAACTACCGTGGCAAGAAAAGTCGTAAACGGGGGGCCAAAAACTCACTTAACAAATGTCTCACTTAGCAACAGAAACTTTAGGCTCAATTGTGGTCGTAAGTCGAGGACTCCCTGGATGCAACTGCCATTGCATTTTAAAAATTTTGCTCTGTTCAGTTTTGTTGAATAAGTGGGGGAAAAAATAAGGAAAGAAAAAGAAAAGAAAGCCACTTTTTAAGGAGGAAAGAAACGAGGGGAAGGAAAAACTTTGCTTTGGCTAAGGAAACCAAAGAGGTGATTCATCAGTGAATTAAATATTCTCGTGCCCCTCTCACGTTTTCCCTCCAGAGCTCAGGCATTAATCACCTCTGGCTAGCAATCTAGTCCCTTAGCAAAAGAAGTTTCTGGTCTTTGAACAGACTTCCAGGACAGCTGGCAGATGTGCTTGACAGATGCCAAAGGGGCTGAGCAGCCAGTAAGCTCAGATCCAAAGCTGTTCCAGGTCATCAAACCGGTTTGCTGGAAATGTCGAGATCAATGTGGTTAGAGGGGAGATGTATGTGCTCCCAGGTTGAAAATGTCCTTGCCTTTAGCAGAGCAGGTGTGAGCAGGAAGGATGACAGACTGTATGCAACCTGGCTGGTAACAATGCATGATTGATTGGGATACCTGCCCGAGTGGTGGCAACAGACATAGTAGCAATAGCAATAGCACTTAGACTTATATACCGCTTCATAGTGCTTTACAGCCCTCTCTAAGCTGTTTACAGAGTCAGCGTATTGCCCCCAACAATCTGGGTCCTCATTTTACCCACCTCGGAAGGATGGAAGGCTAACTCAACCGTGAGCCTGGTGAGATTCGAACTGCCAAATTGCAGGCAGCCGGCAGTCATCAGAAGTAGCCTGCAGTACTGCACTCTAACCACTGCGCCACCGTGGCTCATAATCATAATATAATAACAGAATAACAGAAAATAACAGAATTGGGAGGGATCATGGAGGTCTTCTAGTCCAGCCCCCTGCTCAGGTAGGAAACCCTGTACCACTTCAGACAAATTCTTGTCCAATCCCTTCTTAAAAACTTCCAGTGTTGGTTGTTCTATGGAGATTCTCGGTCATCCAGGTTGTCCCAAAGGTGCTTTTTCAAGAGGCAACTGGATGCAAATCTAAAAGGATGCAAATAACCAGCTGTCTGCAAGGAATATAAATCCTCCCATTCTCCACTATCCTGTCGGAGCAGAAGAAGCTTCTTGGATGAGGAGCGAAACGTCTTCAAAAGAAAAACCAAGAAAGTCCAGTTGCCTCCTGAAAAAAGCACCTTTGGGACATCCTTAGTTCCAGGTTGCTTCTCTCCTTGATTAGTTTCCATCCTTTGCTTCTTCTTCTGCCTTTCAGGTGCTTTGGAGAATAGGTTGGACCCCCCCCTCTTCTTTGTGGCAACCAGGGGTGGGTTCTGCTTTTCTTCGCTGCCGGTTCGCTCAGTGACGTGCCGCGTGGGCGCACGCGCGCTTCGTGCATGCACAGTGCTTAAAAAAAGCTTTTGCACATGCGCAGAAGCAAAAAACAAGATGGTGGTGCCTATGGCACCACCGAAAGAACCGGTTCAGGGGCTTGGCAGGCCTGGGTCGCTGCCGGTTCTAGCGACCCAGGCTGCCGAGTTACTACCGGTTCTATAGAACTGGTCCGAACCGGGAGGAACCCACTTCTGGTGGCAACCCCTTAGATATTGGAACACTGCTATCATGTCTCCCCTAGTCCTTCTTTTCATTAAACGAGACATACCCAGTTCCTGCAACCGTTCATCATAGATTTTATCCTTCAGTCGCTTAACATCTTGGTTGCTCTTCTCTGCACCCTTTCTAGAGTCTCAACATCTTTTTTCCATCGTGGCGACCAAAATTGGATGCAGTATTCTAAGTGTGGTCTTACCAGGGCCATACTTCAGAATGGCTTTCTAATCACTCGGAATGGCTTTCATTCTGTGACAATACCTTTAATAGCATCAAACAGCCATATCTTTCTATCTATCCCAGGTCCTTGGGAATAACTCAATAAATGGACAAAAAAGCCAAATCCAGTCTAAACGCTCGGATGACTACAGATAGCCCTCGACTTACAACCATAATCGAGCCCAAAATTTACGTCACTAAGCGAGACTGTAAATTGAGTTTTGCCCCATTTTATGACCTTTCTTGCCACAGTTGTTAAGTGAATCACTGCAGCTGTTAAGTTAGCAACGTGGTAGTTAAGCGAATCCGGCTTCCCCATTGACTTTGCTTGCCCAAAGGTCGCAAAGGGGGATCCCATGCAACCGTCGTAAGTATGAGTCACTTGTCAAGCCTCTGAATGTTGTTCATGTGACCATGGAGATGTTGCAACGGTCGTAAGTGTGGAAAACGATCATAAATAATTTTTTTCAGCGCCGTTGCAACTTCAAACGGTCACTAAACAAAATGTTGTAAGTCGAGGACTAACTATACTGTTTATTCTTTCAGAGCTTTTCCCCACTTTGCAATCTTTTCAGAAAATGGAGTAGCTTCAACTGTACTTGAATGCTACGCTTTACTCTCTAAGGAGATTAAAAACAAAACCAAAAAATGGCGCACACATTTTTCAACAGTCTTTTGTATCCTAACAAAGAGCAAAGTCATCAGGGGTTAAGATATAATAGCTGACCTCTGGCCTTGGTTTCACTTCGCAAAAAGAGCGGAGGAAGAAAACTTTTGGTAGAGATGTTGGAAACATTTTTCGCTGGGTAGTAATCATTATAAGCTGCCCTATGAACTGACCTCACTTTGTTACAGCCGTGGTAAAACATGCTGGACATTGCTTGCTACATCTAGTGAGGCTTTGAAATTTCAGTGCTACGGAAATGCAAGAAAACTGGATAAATTCCATATTTGAGTCCATCGGTATTTCAAAAAGATGATTGGGGGACTGAAGGCTAAATCATATGAAGAACGGTTGCAGGAATTGGGTATGTCTAGTTTAATGAAAAGAAGAACTAGGGGTGACATGACAGCAGTGTTCCAATATCTCAGGGGCTGCCACAAAGAATAGGAGGGTCAACAGATTCTCCAAAGCACCTGAGGGCATGTAGGAAGAAAAATCCCAGGTCCAGTTCGAAGCCAGGAATAAAATGGAGGCTGGAGGCTGATTGGAAAGTAAGGTTCTCTTTATGGATGAAGCAGAACCACCAACCGCATGTGATTCTGGGACAGCTGACCAAATAAATGGTTGAATGAGTGGATGGATCTTTATAGGTTTCTCTGACTTTGAAGTTTGAATTGTTCTGGGGGTTGTGCAATGAAGGGGTTTCTGTGTCTTTTGCTAAATGGTGATGGGTTAATCCTATTATGTTCTGAAGGGTCATGTCCTGTTCTTAGAATTTGGGTGTGAAGGACGAGAATGTAAATTTTAATCCCATCCCTGGAGGTGAAGGTCTTTTGTTTTGCGAATAGGCTGGCCCAATCTTTCTTAATGGGCACAAAATATCTGCTGGGATTAAGAAAGACGGAGTCTGCTTTCTATCTTTAAGAGCTTGTTTCTCCATTTCTTCTTTTGGGGAAATATAATATTCTGCTTCTTTTAATATTCCCCAAAATATTTCATTCTTCTAGAAGGGGAGGTGGGCTTCCCATCTTTTCCCTCCCTAAAAGAGGGTGGAAATGTTGGTGCATCTTATACACTGAATACAGCCATTTTTGGCCTCCTGAAGCCCCGCCCCCGCATCCCATTTTTGCAAAAAATGGGCCCGTTTTTGCAAAAAACGGGGCACACAGAGAGTTTGGGAGATCTGCAGAGTGCTTCTGGGGGCTGGGGGAAGGCAAAAACGCCCCCGTTTTTGCAAAAAAATGGGCGAAAAATGGGCCATTTTTTTGTAAAAACGGGGGCGTTTTGCCTTCCCCCAGCCCCCAGAAGCACTCTGCAGGTCTCCCAAACCCTCTGCGTGCCCCATTTTTTGCAAAAACGGGTGAAAAATGGTCCAATTTTTGCAAAAAACGGGGCACGCAGAGGGTTTGGGAGGCCTGCAGAGTGCTCCTGGGGGCTGGGGGAGGACAAAATTTTTTTTTCTTACTTACCTCTTCGAAATCCTGGTGTGTCTTATACACCGGTGCGTTTTATAGTCCGAAAAATACGGTAATCAAGCAACCTAAAACTAAGGAGAAATTTCCTCACAGTTAGAACAATTAATCAATAGAACAACTTGCCTCCAAAAGTTGTGGGAGCTCCAACACAGGAGGCTTTTAAGAAGAGGTTGGACAACCATTTCTCTGAAATGAGCAGGGAGTTGGACTAGAAGATCTCCAAGGTCCCTTCCAATTCTGTTACTCTGTTAAAAGAGGGAGCTGGATATAACTTAAATTATTAATTGATTGAACAGTTTAGTCTTCACTGTTGCACATCTGACAATTAAATCCAAAGCAGTTAGTAGCTATATTTTAAACATTCCATAATTACGAAGTAAGAACAAGCCATTCAAAAGGCTAATATTAGTGATGAAAAGACCGAGTTAAAAAAAAAAAAAACCAGAGTTGAGCCGTAAAACATGTTGCATTCATTCTTCCCAAACTTAAAATAAGAAAAATATTTTACAGAAAGGCCAGTTCTTTTTCAAGAAAAGATAACAGATTATGAATGCCATTTTCCGAAATAGGAAAATTTGTAATCTGTCTGCAGAGCAGCTTTGTCCTCATGCATATTGATTAAATAAAATCACACGATAACCAACAGTGTTTCTCAACCTTAGAGGCTTTCAGATGTGTGGACTTCAACTCCCAGAATTCCCCAGCCAGCCTTGCTTTTAAGACCTGTGAACCCTTGCTGCCTGGGGAATTCTGGGAGTTGAAGTCCACACGTCTTAAAGCTGCCAAAATTGAAAAACACGGCTCTAAAATATATTTCTTTCAGTTTCGACATCAAGCAATTTAATCCCATTGGGTTATATCCTGGACTCTTTATTAAAACATTGATGCCATACTAACAAATTTCCAAAGAAGTAAGGTTTGTAACCCTGTTGGAAGAAATGTCCATCTGGGTTCAGTTCCAAGTGGAGAGAAAGACACTGGAAACATAGAGGCTGATTGGAAAGATGGTTTATTGGTGAACAGGACCACATGGGTTTTAGATCCTGGGCAAATGAGCACATGGGTTTGAGAGAGAGAGAGGTATTTATACCCTCTCTGGGGCTTTGCCCTTGAGCTTCCTGTTCCTGTTCAAGAAATGTATTCTATTGGTTGTTGTCAGACTCCCATGTTTGTCTGAATCAAATTTGGTTGAACCTTGGGCTGATGTAATATCCCCAGGTGCCATGTGGTGAGCTCTGCTCTGCTCTGCTGCTAGATGGGTAGAGGGCTAATCCTATTATGTCCTGAGGGTGAAGGTCTCTTGTCTTGTAGATCAGCCCATGGACACCGCCATCTTTTTTTTTTGGATTATTTTTTTTTTTTTGGAATTTTTTGGAATTTTTTTTTCTTATGCGCAAAGCCGAGTCCTCAGCACTGCGCATGCGCCGCCATCTTGTTTTCGGCTTAAAAAATTTTTTTTGAATTTTTGGCCCTGTACAATGCGCGCACAGCCATGTGGCACGGGAGGAAGCGAGCCGGCGGCGAGGTAAGTTAGAACCCACCCCTGGGCTGGCACCAAAATATCTGCTGGGGGCAGGGAGCTGAGGCTGAGTTTTTGTTTCCTTTAAGATTTTTATTTCTCTTTTAGGGGAAATATTCTGTTTTTTTAATATTTCCTAGACTATTTCATTCTTCTAGGAAAGGGGTGGGTGCTAACTTTCTACAACCCCAAAAGAAGGAAAGGTAAGGAAAGCTTATAACTAAAGAGTGAAAAATCCTTTAGACTAGTCTGTTTCCTTGAAAATGATGTTCTGTGAGACTGCTGTGTAACTAGAGCGAAGAAAAGGACACTTCGCTGACATTCAGTGAAATCCCAGTGATAAGAAGAGACACAGGAAGCTAATTGGATTTCTGAGGGATGTAAGATAGCCCTGATGAATCAGATTAAAGCTTACCTGTCCAGCTTCTTGTCTTCCATAGTGGCCAATGTATCTCCAGGATGCTCATGGTAGATTATTTAATGCCTTCCATATCAAGGCGCCTTCAGAGGAGACATGACTGATAGAGTAGATTGATAACTATCAATAAGGAAGGACATTCTAGAAGTTGATTGGGAAGATTATGGTGACCTTTGATAAGGATGAGTGAATGTCAGTTTTGGATTATAATAATGAGGTAGATGAATATATTAGTTATTGGTTTCTCTCAGCTTCTCATTTGGTAAATATGCCATGTTTGATGAATCAAGCCATCAGAGAAGATTGCAATAGCACTCAGACTTATATACCGCTTTTCTCTAAGCGGTATATAAGCGCTCTCTAAGTGGTTTACAGAGTCAGCATATTGCCCCCAACAATCTGGGTCCTCATTTTACCGACCTCGGAAGGATGGAAGGCTGATTAAACCTGGTGAGAATCGAACTGCTGGCGGCTGGCAGTTAGCCAGCAGAATTAGCCTGCAGTACTGCATTCTAACCACTGCACCACCAAAGCTCTTAGAAAGCAATCACTTTCAATGGCTTATAAGTTAGTCCTTGCTTAACAACCATTTGTTTAACAATTGTTCAGTCATAGCAGCCTTGGAAAGGGTGCTTAATGGCCTCAAAGCACTTCCACCAAAATGTCATAATATTCTGCAGGGCTGTCATGTGATTGCAATCTGGTCACACAGGTCACTTGGCAATCGGTTGTTTTAAAGGGTGACCAGATTTCAATCATATGACTGGCACGGCAGAACATTACGACATTTTGTGACAGCTGCAAGTGCTTTACTGGCCATAAAGCACCTTTCCAAGGCTGTTCTAACTTTGAACAATCGTGAAGCAAAGACTAACTTATGAAGTCATTGAAAGAAGTTAGTATCACCTTGGAAAGTTTTATTCTGTTTCACGAGGCTGTCCCCTTTTTCTTTCTTTTCACTCCTCAGTTAGTGGAGCCTGCTATTTCTCTGGAGTTTTTATGCTTGTGTAATTAACAGTTCTCAAGGGTCTTTTAAGGTGTATTTTTTTTTTTAAAAAAAGCCTCTTATTGGAACAACTTCGCTAAAATGATTACAGTTCTAATCCCTTTGTCGTGGTTTTAAATATCTGCATTCTGAAACAAAGGATGCTGCGGCCTTGGTTTTCTCTCAGCCATGACAACCTCTTACAGTAAAGCACTTTGGAAATTTCATGAATATCTAAGCGTTGTTAAATGCCAAACAATTGCAAGATGTGGAAACCTATGCTTGGGGGCCTTTCACATTCTGGTTTCTAGGCAGAAGTCTTAAATAATTTCATTCGGCAAAGGATTTTCATACCCATCATGCAACCATTTTAAAAAAATGGATTGGATAAATTCACAGAAGGGAGTAGCATTAAGGGTTATGTTCCTTGAAATGACCTATTATTTGTAGGTCAGAGGGAGCATACTTCCAAATACCAATTTCAGGTGAAAGTAATGGGGAAAGACACATCCACATCTCCTCCTTATGAGTCACGAGAGATGCCTGGTTAGAGAAACATTGCTGGTCGTGCCCCAAAAGTGCTTTCTCAAGAGGCAACTGGACTTTCTGGTTTTTCCTTTGAAGATGTTTCTCTTCTCATCCAAGAAGCTTCTTCAGCTTTGACTGGATGGTGGGGAATGGAAGGATTTATACTCCTTGCATCTTCAAAGAGAAAAAAAACCAAGAAAGTCCAGTTGCCTCCTCAAAAAGCACCTTTGGGACAACTATGAGCTGGATGATTGAGTATCTCCACAGACTTTTAGTTATACACCTTGGGATGAACACCCTTCGAATGGTGTGGGAGTATGAACGGATTTCCAGAAAAATTGCAGACTACAGGAACCATTTCCACCACTCAGATGACCCTGAGGATACAAGATAAACCTCAAGGTGGCCTCATTGACTCTTTAAAAGGATGCAAATGACCAGCTGTCTGCAAGGACTATAAATCCTTCTATTCCCCACCATCCTGTCAGAGCTGAAGAGGCTTCTTGGATGAGAAGCGATACATCTTCAAAAAACAACAACCAGAAAATCCAGTTGCTTCTTGAAAAAGCACCTTTGGGACAACCATGACCTGGATGACTGAGAATCTCCATAGACATAAGCTGGTCTTGGCCAAATTCAACAGGATATTCTTCATTCTAATGGACCAAAGCCATTGGATTCCAGGTTTTAGTGACCTTGCTTTAGAGACTGTGCTACCAACCTATTGGAAGGTTGTTGGTTGGTCTAGACCAGGAGTCTCCAAACTTGGCAACTTTGTGGACTTTGACTCCCAGAATTCTTCAGCTAGCCATGCCGGCTGGGGAAACCTGGGAGTTGAAGTCCACAAGTCTTAAAGTTGCCAAGTTTGGAGACCCGTAGTCTAGAGCAGTGTTTCTCAACTGCATGCAGCAATTTGAAGGTGGGTGGACTTCAACTTCCAGTGGCGAGGGGGATTCTGGGAGTCAAAGCCCACCCATTTTAACATTTTTGAGGAATACTGGTCTAGAGCATTGGGCTTAAGCTGGAAAGCTCAAATCCCCATGTACCTCTCAGGTGACATTAGGCCCTTGTTTCCTTCAGGGTTTGACTATACAATTGGCTCAGAATAAGCTGGTTGGCTCCTAATTGAAGTAGGATCTTAAATGTAGCAATGTTGATTTTGCCCAGATGACACTAATAGCTCACTGGGATATCACACACACACACACACACACACACACACTTGACGCATTAATTGATTTTCTAGGTTTGCAAAACACATTGAATCCTTAAATAGGCCAGATTGAAATAAATAACGTACTAAGGGCAAAAATAATACATAAATAAAAATTAAGTTAACCAGCTTAAAATGTTTTGTAAATGCAGATAATAGGACTTTAACTGATCCAAGTCAATTGCATGAAATTAAATGTCAGTTTATTACATGTATATCTCAATCCAATTCTAAGATTCTGTGATTTTATGAATGTTTATAATTTATTGATAACATAATTGTTATGATTATTTATTATTTAGTTATGGTATGTAATAATACAAATAATATAATGTAATCCATCCAAAGTCACCTTGCAGAGTGAAATGAGCACAATGTAAATTAGATATTTATTGATCTGACCAGTAAACGCTCAACTCCATCCAGTCGCCCCGACTCTACCCCTAAAACTAAGGAATTACAGGGTCATAAAAAGGGAGTTATTGATTGATTGATAAATTTGATGCAAGTAGCTTTTGTCTTGGCCTTTTGATATGAAAAAGATCTGTGTTAATAATAATGTGTTAATATGAATGTTTATAATTTATAAAGTAATTTTACAATTATCATTTATTTATATTACATTATGACCACAATTGACCCCAAAATTTCTGTTGCTAAGTGAGACAGTTAAGTGAATTTTGCCCCATTTTACAACTTTTCTTGCCATAGTTGTTAAATGAATCACTGCATTTGTTAAGTTAGTACTGAATTGTTAAGTGAATCTGGTCTCCCTATTGACTCTGCTTGTCAGAAGGTCATAAAAGGCGATCTCATGACCCCAGGACTCTGCAACCGTCATAAATATGAGTCAATTGCTAAGCTTCTGAATTTTGATCACATGATCGTGGACAGTTGTAAGCATGAAAAATGATCATAAGTCATTCCAGTCAAGGACTACCTGTATATAAAATAGAAATTATATAATATATAAATTATAAATGTATCAGTAGATTGATGGATAAATTTCATCGGTGTTGCTCATCTCTTGGCCTTTTGAGATATCTATATCTATATATCTATATCTATATGTCTATATCTATATGTCTATTTCTATATCTATATATCTATATCTGTCTATATCTATATCTCTATACCGTGATTCCCTGAAAATAAGACCCTGTCTTATATTTTTTTGAACCCTGAAATAAGCGCTTGGCCTTATTGCCATGCACTCAAAAGCCCAATTGGGCTTATTATCAGGGGAGGTCTTATTTTGGGAGAAACAAGGTGTGTGTGTGAGGGTGTGTGTGTGTGTGTGGGTGTGTGCGGTGTGTTGGGATGGAATCTATGTCTATATCTATATATGTATATCTAAACTATATATAATCTATATATCTATATATCTATATATCTATATATCTATATATCTATATCTAATATCTATCTATCTATCTATCTATCTATCTATCTATCTATCTATCTATCTATCTATCTATCTATCTATCTATCTATCTATCTATCTATCTATCTATCTACAGAGCTGTGCTAACTAATTCTTTAAAATGTTCCTCCTTTCTCCTCTAGGCTGTATGTAGATGGTCCCTTTGGGAGCCCTTTTGAAGAATCTTTCAATTATGAAGTCAGCCTGTGCATAGCTGGAGGCATCGGAGTAACTCCATTTGCAGCTATCTTCAATACCCTGCTGTATGTAAGCTTCGTCGCAATAAAGTCGCCTCCATGTCACCCCAAGATTGACTTAGAGTCTTCTACCAAATACATTTTGCAGTAACGAGATTCCTCCTGGAATATCAAAACCCATGATTTTTATTCAGCAACATTTGCAGATCGGGGATATTAAATCTGTGCATGGATTTGAAGTCTTGATGCATGGGAGATCCAGTTGGCATGATCCCATCAAGCAGGGGCAATTGCAATAAACTCCAGCTGTCCCCTCTGAATGACTTGAAAACTTGAGTTTCCACTGGGGGGGGGGAATAAAAAGAAATGAAGGAAAGGGGTGAACGGAGATGTAAATTGTTCAACAAACAATTTTATCTTGCAATTTTCTTGGCAGTAAACACTATTGCCAGCAGTTTCCCCTACCATACGAGTCAGCATACCAAACTGGAGCTGCAAATATATGGATGGAAATATATAGATGGGTAACAAGAGATTTTATTCAAGCTTTATCTGATTTGATTGATTTGCTGAGCAATTCTTGTAGTAAACCTGAAGTATTCATTTTTATTTATTAATTGTGTTTCTGGTCAGCATGAAGCCCAAAAAGATCTGGGCAGTGAACAGTAAAAATGAAAGTTAGTGCAATAAATGTAAGAAAAAGATGCAAACTATTGTAACACCCCCAGATAGCTCAAGCTGAAGGCACCACTTCAGAGATGTGAGCAAGGTAGGAGCTGCATCTACCTCTTCTTTTTCTTCTTGTGCCATCTCCGTCATCGGATGTTGGCGATCATGTTGGTGATCCTATTTTTATCAACAGCCGCACGAAAAAGTGCTGGAAAGAGTTTTGTCCAAACCAGTCCCTTAGATTTTGAAGCCATGATGTTCTTCTTCTGCCTGGACCTTCAATCTTTCCTTGGAGGATTAAGTGATTAAGGTTATGATTAAGCATCTACCTCTAGAAGAGGCAATTCCTAAGTAGAATTAGGAATTCTACTAAATACTAAGTACTTAGGAATTCTAAGTACTAAGTAGAATTAGGAATTCTACTAAGTATTAAGTAGAAGATACTTCTGGGAATGGAATGGAATGGAATGGAATGGAATGGAATAGAATAGAATAGAATAGAATAGAATAGAATAGAATAGAATAGAATAGAATAGAATAGAATAGAATAGAATAGAATAGAATAGAATAGAATAAGCTGGAAGGGACCTTGGAGGTCTTCTAGTCCAGAAGATCTCATGGAATCTAAGCAGATTCTTTATAGATGCCTAGGCTGGATAACAGATTCAGTTTTGGCTACCCTTGCAGCAACATTAAAATAGGTGTCCTTCTAGACTGGTGTTGTTGTCTCACTGGCCATCTCATTGTTGCCTGGTGTACCAGCCACATCTTCTCAGCACAATGTCTACAAAGGGATTTTAAGGAGCCTTGGTGGCACAGTGGTTAGAATGCATTATTACAGGCTGACTCTGCCCACGGCCTAAAGTTGGATCCTGGCCCGATCAAGGTTGACTCAGCCTTCCATCCTTCTGAGGTTGGTAAAATTAAAACCCAGATTGTTGGGGGCAATATGCTGACATTGTAAACTGCCCAGAGAGTCCTGTAAAGTTCAGTGGGGTGGTATATACTGTAAGTCTAAGTGCTATTGCTATTAAATTGCTGCTTCATTTTTAACTAGTGATTTCTTATTGCCTCTCCCCACCCCCAAACATGGTGCGTGTGTGAAGGGATGACTGGAACCACTACAAACTCAGAAGGCTTTACTTCATTTGGGTGTGCAGAGACATCCTGTCCTTCCACTGGTTTGCGGATCTACTCTGCAAATTGCATAACAAGGTAAGTAGTAAGTGAATCAGAATAGAGCTGGAAGGGACTTTGGAGGTCTTCTAGTCCAACCCCCTACTGAAGCAGGAGACCCTATACCATTTCAGATAGGTGGTCTTCCAGAATTTCTTAAAAACCTCCAGTGATGAAGCACCTACAACTTCTGAAGGCAAGCTGTTCCGCTGGTTAATTGTCCTCGTTGTTAGGAAATTTCTCTTTAATTCCAGGTTGCTTCTCTCCTTGATTAGTTTCCATCCGTTGTTTCTTGTCTTGCTTTCTGGTGCTTTGGAAAATAAGTTGAACCCCTTTTCTTTATGGCAGCCCCTCAAATACTGGAATAATGCTACCATGTCAACCCTAGCCCTTCTTTCCTCTAGACTAGCCAAACCCAAATCCTGCAACCGTTCTTCATATGTTTTTGTCTCCAGGCCCTTAATCGTCTTAGTTGCTCTTCTCTGCCCTTTTTCCAAAGTCTCAACATCTTTTTTGTAACGTGGCAACCAAAACTGGATGCAGTATTCCAGGTGTGGCTTTATAAGACTTTATAAATTGGTACTAATACTTCACATGATTTTGATTCTATGCCTCTGTTTCTACAACCAAGGATTGTATTAGCTTCTTTGGCTGCTGCCGCATGCTGCTGGCTCATATTCAAGTGATCGTCCAGTAGGACTCCAACTGTGAGTCCCTCTCACAGTTACTGTTTTTGAGTTCCCCATAGTGCCATGAAAAATAATTGATGATTGTCTTAGAACTGGTGGTCAGATATTAGGGATGGACTGTGTTCAGTTAACCATCTTTTTGAATTGTCATGTTTCCTTTGCACAATACTCTGAACCAAGTAGGCTGGCAGTGTCTCCATAGTCTACTCTGCCTCCCCAACCCAATCCAAATTTAACTAAAGTTGAGTCCTAACTACACTTAGCATTTAGTGTGATGCAGTCCTTAGGATTTTAATTATGCTGGTGAAAAATGCAATGGGATCTCAGTTGATATTTTGGACTCCATAGACAAACCAACACCATATCTTGGAACTTTTGAAAGCTAGCTTCTGACCTGTTCAGGATGGACTCTTAACTGTTAGATCAGAGACCGAGATTTAGATTTTGTTCCAGGAATGTATTCCTAGTTCTGTTGTGTGGCTATGTTTTTTTTAGGTACGATTCCTGGTTCAATCCCTTTAGTATTGTTTTGGACATTTGGTTCTTGATTTTTGGCTCCTATCGGATAGCTGCCAATGGCTCAACTTTGGCAGAGAGTTGGAGTGAATAAGAGTTGGGATTCAGCCGGTTCGGACTGGTTCAGGCGAACCAGTAGTAATCCCGTCCTATATCACTGTGTTTTTGACACCGCACGCATGCGTGAATGGCGCGCGTGCACGAATTGCCGTGTTTCGTGGTACCACACATATGCGCAGATGGCGCATGCTCACATTTCCGGTGCTGGGCGAACCGGTTGTTACAGTATGTGAAGCCCACCTCTGGAGTGGATGGAGAAGTTCAGTATCTCCTCCTTCTCACAGTCTCATCACAATGGAAGAGCCAAATTCCTTGGCTAAGAAAAAACAGAGCCGAGATTTTAAATGTACACACTTGTTGTCAAGATACGACACCGAAACACGATAGATGGGCCATCTAACTCTTTCTTGAGAGTGAGGTTAATGATAGAAATGTTGGAAATGCCAACATAAAAATGGAACATATTATCACATGTGGTGGACCTGCCCAATAATTAAAAAATTTTGGCAAAAAATACGAAATTGGCTAGAAGAAATAACGGCACAAAAGATAAATATTAAACCGGAAGCATTTTTATTAGGGATATTAGAACAGAAGATAGAAAGAAAACATTGGTATATTATAATACACATCCTGACAGCGGCGAGAATATGCCTGGCACAATATTGGAAGCAAGGATATGTACCGACTGAAAATATGATTATTAGAAAAATTCTAGACTGTGCAGAATTAGATAAGTTGACGATGGAATTAAATCAGAAAGAGGATTCGGAGTTTTTTGAAATTTGGAATATATTCTATAATTGGCTGGAAAGGAGGAAAGGAAAAAAAGAAGNATGTACCGACTGAAAATATGATTATTAGAAAAATTCTAGACTGTGCAGAATTAGATAAGTTGACGATGGAATTAAATCAGAAAGAGGATTCGGAATTTTTTGAAATTTGGAATTATTCTATAACTGGCTGGAAAGGGGAAAAAAAGATGTATAGATTGATGTTTAACTTAGGAACTTAAATAAGATTATATAAGTTTAGTTATTATAAATGTATATATTTACTAAGAATATATAAAGTTATGTATAGTTTTTTATTTTATTTATTACAGTTAAGACATGTACCGTAAAATTACCCAAGAGGTTTATATGTATATTTGTAGATGTATTGTTTTGTTTTGTTTGATGTTTGTTCGTCATTTTTAATGTTTATACTCAAATAAAAATTAATTTTAAAAAC
>QLTV01002415.1:513441-527157 GCA_003457575.1 Thermophis baileyi | reverse complement strand
CATTCTTCCTTCCTACTTTCTGTCTGTCTGTCTGTCTGTCTGTCTTCGACAGCTCGGCTTAGCTTCCTGGTGTGGCTCGGACACCGCCCGGCACACCCATCCGCCGGCTCTCCACTTTTTGCCTGCCCCGCCAAGGCCCCTGCCAGTCCAGAGCCCGGTGGACCCTGAGGCCGGTGGAGCTCCATAGGTGCACGCCCCGACGCGCACCAAAGGTCCCGGAGCCGAAGCCGAGAGGGGTGACGGCGGCGGCAACCGCGCTCCAGCAGCATCGCGTTCCGTGTCATGTGCCGTCCAGGAGTGCGGTCTCCGAGCTGGCGGGGGCCTTCCTTGCCAGGCGCTGCTGCACCAGCAGCTCTGTCCTGCCCAGCTCCGCCCGCCGCCACTTCCCGTGAATTTCCCAGGAGACGGCCGGAGCGAGGGGCGGGCGGGAGCGCGTTGGCCCAGCCGTCGCTCGGCTTACCGTCCTGGCGAAAAAGCACCTTTGGGACAACCATGACCTGGATGACTGAGAATCTCTACAAAGTTTTAGCTATACAATTTGGGATGAACACCCTTTGAATGGTGTGGGAATAGGAATGGATTTCCAGAGGGAAAAATTACAGACTACAGGAACCAGGAGCACTACTCGGGTGACCCTGAGGACACAGATAAACCTCCAAGTGCTTCAACGACCTTCTAAAACAGCGGTTCTCAACCTGTGGGTGCAAGAAATATAAATCCTTGGATGAGAAGCGAAATGTCTTCAAAGAAAAAAACAAGAAAGTGTAGTTGCCTCCTGAAAAAGCACATTTGGGACAAAAATATATATAACTAGCTGATACCCGTTCTTCGCTACGAAACTATGTGATGGGGCTTGATAAATTGACACTTAAAGCTTGAAAATTAATGAGTAGTTAANCACATCTTCCATTTGCACCACTCAGGTGACCCTGAGGAGGACACAGAGAGACCTCCTAGTGCTTCAAGGACCCTCTAAAAGGATGCCAATGTCCAGCTGTCTGCAAGGAATATAAACCCTCCCATTCCCCACTATCCTGTCAGAGCTGAAGAAGTTTCTTGAATGAGAAGCGAAACGTCTTCAAAAGAAAAAAAAAAACAAGAAAGTCCAGTTGCCTCCTGAAAAAGCACCTTTGGGACATTGAGATCAGTGTTTTTCAATCTTAGCAGCTTTAAGACTTGTAGTCTTCAACTCATAGAATTCCCTAGCTGTTGCGCTATCTGGAGAATTCTGGTTGTTAAAGGCCATACACATTAAAGTTGCCAAGTTTGAAAAACACTGATGTAGATTGCCCACACGGCCTAGTTGTCTAGACCAGGGGTACTCAACCCCAGTCCGTGGCTCGGTACCAGTCCGTGGCCTATTGGGAACCGGGCTGCACAAGTGGCAGGTGAGTGCATTTGTGGAAGAGGTTCACTTATGCGCAAAACCATCCCCTCCCCTCCCCGCCACTGGTCCGCAGAGCTGAAACGGTTGGGTACCGCTGGTCTAGACACTCTAATCTTCTTGGAATAAGACCTGGTTTGTGCAAGATGCTCCTAGATTATAGACCTAGGAGAGTTCATATATTTGTAGTTCCAGTGTAACTATGGGACCCCCAACGTCATTTAAAAAGGTAAAGGTTCCCCTTGCACATACATGCTAGTCGTTCCCGACTCTAGGGGGCGATGCTCATCTCCGTTTCTAAGCCAAAGAGCCAGCGCTGTCCGAAGATGTTCTCCGTGGTCATGTGGCCAGCATGACCAAATGCCGAAGGTGCACGGAACGCTGTTACCTTCCCACCAAGGGTGGTCCCTATTTTTCTACTTGCATTTTTTAACGTGCTTTCAAACTGCTAGGTTGGCAGAAGCTGGGACAAGTAACGGGAGCTCACTCCGTTACGCGGTGCTAGGGATTCGAACCGCCGAACTGCCGACCTTTCTGATCGACAAGCTCAGCGTCTTAGCCCCTGAGCCACCGCGTCCCTCCAAACCTCATTTTAGATGAGTCTAATATGTTATGCAATTCTAGCAAGTTATGTGAAACAGGTGATAGCATTAAGACATAATATTTATTTATTTATTTGTTTGTTTGTTGTATTTCTATGCCGCCCAACTCCCGAAGGACAAATAAATATTATTTATTTGTTGGGGAAATACATGCTAGGTGAACACAGGTCATGTGAACTCAACCTATTCCCCCCCCCTCCCCGAAATGGGGAAAGCAGATTCTACAGTGGATCTTCCAGGGCACCAAAGTCTCAACAGATATCTAAGGAAGCTTCTCCATGGATGCAGGAGAATTTTCATATAATCAGATGCATGCATGCACGCACAAACCAGAGGTGGGCTTCACATACTATGACAACCGGTTCGCCCAGCACCGGAAATGTCAGCGCACGCCATCCGCACATTTATTTATTTATTTATTTTATAAAATTTATATGCCGCCCAACTCCCGAAGGACTCTTGCGTGCGGCATCACAAAACACGGCAATTCGCTCACGCACGCCGCCAAACAACACAGTGATATAGGACGGGATTGCGCCCAGGCGGAGGGGCGGGGCGGGACCACCCACAGGTCATCACTACCGGTTCACCCGAACCGGTACGAACCATCTGAATACCACCTCTGGCACAAACACATATTAACAGATGAATCGAACTGGGCATCCGTATTTTGAGTTGTCCGGATGATGTTCAGGACAGGTCCTTAGCCTGACATGCAAAGTGGAGGCTGATCGATCGGCAGCAATCTGCAAAATACAGCAAAGGGAATGTTTTGGATTTTTTTTTTTTTTTTTGCAGAAAATAATTGGCGAGAAATACCAAGTGCTGAACCGCCGGCTTTTCATCGGACGGCCGCGATGGAAGCTCCTATTTAATGAAATAGCCAAGTATAACAGACAGTAAGTAAGATTCCCAACTCAGTTTATGCAGCAACTTGAGGAATGGGAGTGGGGGTGGGGTGTGCTTTAATAAACTGCATTTGTATGGAAATGAGTCTGGGTTTAACACATTCATTTAATGCCGAAGCACCTGATGCTTGCTGTTATCTAATATGTTGTATCTTGAGAAATGGAGTTTTAACAAAGACCTGTCAGCTTCCACAATCAAAGTGCTTCATCTTCCCAGTAACCAGGCAGCTGGTTAGGGGGGGAAAAAGAAAGGAAAAAAAACCCGAAACTCTTCTGTTTCAACATCCGTCCAAGGTGTTGCACTTTCTGCTATATTTCCATACCTTGGCCTTGTTTGCAGTCTGCGTTGCTTTGGCGCTGGCACCCGTCTCGTCTGTTGTTATCATTTCTTTGAGTTTGTTAGCTTAGGAAAAGATCTGCAATCCGTGGGGAAATTTTCCTGCGCAGATCTCTTGAAGTGAACGGGAGCTGATTGTTGGTAGCCCTTTCCCCATTTAGGTGGGACTTGTGGGGGAGAGTGAAGGAGATGCTGGATATACAGTATTATCTTTGGAAAATAAAATGATTGTGCATTCAGGTGGCCCTGGCATTCTCTCATTGTGTCCCAGAAATGTACATGAGAACATAAAAATTGTCTTGCTGGATCAGGTCTAAAGTCTATCCAATCTGGCTCTCGGTTTCCAACAGCAGCCAAGCATATGTCTCTTCTTGGTCTTTTGGATAACAGAGTTGGAAGCGACCTTGGAGATCTTCCAGTCCAACCCCCTGCTCAAGCAGGAAGCCCTATACCATTTCAGACAAATGGCTGTCCAATCTCTTCTTAAAAAACCTGCAGTGATGGAGCTCCCACAACTTCTGGAGGCAAACCTTTCGACTGATTTAATTATTCTGTTGGGAAATTTCTCCTTAGTTCTAGTTGTTAAGTTAGTAACATGGTTGTTAAGTGAATCTGGTTTCCCCATTGACTTTGCTTATCAGAAGGTGACCACATGACCCCAGGACACTGCAACTGTCATAAATATAAGTCTGTTGCCAAGTGTCTGAATTTTGATCACGTGACTATGGGAATGCTGGAATAGTTGCATGAAAAATGGTCATAAGTCATTCTTTTCAGTGTCGGTATAACTTCAAAAAGTTTTTAAATGAACTGTTGTATAATTCTCTCAACCCTAGTTATCCTCCCTTTCTCTATATTGGACTTGTCCAGGCATGTTAGAGTTAAATACCTGTCCCCTCAAATCATTAGTATCAGAACTCTTAATAATAACCAGGACTGGATATGGACTTACAAGGAACAAGTCTTGAGTTCTGACATTTATTGAGGAAAATGGTTTAAGTGACAACATGTGAATTCCAACGAGTGTTTTGGGCTCCAGAGGTATGAGATTATCACTTGCAGCCTTTTCCAGGTGACTAGCTGGGAAGGTGTGGCTCAGAACATCTGGAGGGCGCAGGTGAGAAAGGCTTTTTGGCACACTAATGCTGTATCTGCAGGTAAATAACTAAAGGAGCTGTTAAAGGAGGAACTGGTTAGAAGAGTGAAGTGTCCAATTTATATATTTGCAATTTCTCTGAATAGATTGGATTTCTGTTTGTCGTTAGTCAGGCTGTGGGATCCGGCACAAAACATCTTTTGCGCTTACAGGATCTTTTCAAATGAGGAAAGACTGGTCTCAAGAAATGAAGTTGTTGTTCTTGTTGTTTTTTAATGCGTCTTGTATTCCCTGCTGAAAACACACAAGCCAAGTAGATTGGTCTGCAAACCTATTGTCTAGAAATCCAATCATTTAGAACCATTAACCAATTCTGCCTTCCAGCAGTGAATTTGTAATTAATTAATTGCACGTTGTGCGTTTCCCTTGCACCTAATCTCAGAATGCGGGGGGTGTGTGTGTTTGTGTGTGTCTGTGAGTGCACGGAAGGGTTGCGGTAGAGATGTTTTCTCAGTGGGAGACTTACCAGCAAGGCTTCTCGTAGCCCTTGGATAGCTGCTCAAGGTTGCAGGTGCTGATTCCAAACACAACTGTAACATCTGTTGTTGCAGTAGAGGCACAATATAACTGATAGAGATTTTTTTTCCCACAAAGAAACTACAAGGGGAGGTAATATATACAGGTTGTCCTCAAATTATGACCGTAATGGAGCCCCAAATTTATGTTGATAAGTGAGATAGCAATAGCACTTACACTTATATACCACTTTATAGTGCTTTACAGCCCTCTCTAAGCGGTTTACAGAGTTAGCCTCTTGCCCCCAACAATCTGGGTCCTCATTTTACCCACCTCGGAAGGATGGAAGGCTGAGTCAACTTTGAGCCTGGTGAGATTCGAACTGCCAAATTGCAGTCAGCTGGCAGTCAGCAGAAGTAGCCTGCAGTACTGCATTCTAACCACTGCGCCAACATGGAGATAGGCGTTAATTGAGTTTTGCCCCATTTTACAAACTTTCTTGCCACAGTGGTGAAGCGAATCACTGCAGTTGTTAAGTTAGTCACACGGTTGTTAAGTGAATCTGACTTCCCCATTGCCTTTGCTTGTCAGAAGGTTGCAAAAGGGGATCACATGACCCCTGGGAGGCTGCAGCCGTCATAAATATGAGCCAGTTGCCGAGCTTCCAAAATTCTGATCACATGACCATGGGGATGCTGCAACGGTCGTAAGTGTGAAAAGCAGACATAAGTCACTTTTGTTTCGGTTCCGGTGTAACTTGAAACAGTCATGGTTTACAATGTAAGCATTATTTGCCTCTTGCCTCCAACAATCTGGGTCCTCATTTTACCGATCTCGGAAGGATGGAAGGCTGAGCTAACCTTGAGCCCCATCAGGATTGAACTCCAGGCGGTGGGCAGAGTTTGCCTGCAATGCTGCTTTCTAACCACTGCGCCACCAGGGTTCTGCTCTGCTGTGGCTCTGTTCCACCAGATGCTAACAGAGGCAGCTAAATTTCTGGAGAATTAAACCCCTGGCCTTTTTGAAAAGATTAGCATATTTTCAGCATGGTACAAATGTTTTTAGGCAAGAAACCATTCCATTGGATTTGTTTTTTCCCCCATCCTGCTCGCTTCCTCAATCTTTTAGTTTAGCTCTGTCAATCAAAAGAGTTGCCCTCTACTGGCACCTATATAGCTTGCACTGATCCTTCCAGAGTTCTTCGGCCTTCCTCCCACCAACTTTTTTGCAGCTCTGTATCTGAATGGATAACAATCAGTGGTGGGATTCAGCCGGTTTGCACTGATTCGGGCGAACCGGTTGTTAAATTACCCACCCACCCACCCCACTATCAAAGTGGATCCTGGGTGCTGCGCTGCAATGGAGAAACGGACAATGGGGCGGCCACTGTGAGGGAAGGAGAAGGTTGCTTTTCCTCCTCCTTCCCTCATGCTGGCCGCTCCGTTGCCCGTTTCTCCATTGCAGCGCAGTGCCCAGGATCCACTTTGATAGGGGGGGGTGTAATAATTTGCCTGGCCAAACTAACCCCACAGTCTCCCCTACATTGGGCCCAGCTTTGATCATGCTGCCAACTTAATTCCTCACCCCTCTCACTTTTGCTCGCAGATTGACCAACACCTCCTGTACGCAGCTCCATGGGGAGGGGGGGAATCCCTCCCTCCACTTCCCCGCAATTCTTCACCTTCCCATGCGAGCTCTCAGGAGCGTCAACTCTTTGTCTCTATGGTAACCCCCCTCCTCGTTCCTTGGAAACCTTGCCTCTTAAAGGAGCCACGTCCAAAAGGCTGAAACAGCCGCAAGACCAACATGCAGACAAGCACCCTCAGAAACAGCCTTTTGGCAAAGGGTGGAAATTTAACAACCGCTCAGGTTGGCCATTGCGGGAGGCTCGTCCCGCATGTGCGGCAAAGCTGGAGGATGTGGATGGGCCACGCCTCCCACAACAGCCAACCTGACCCTGTGCGAACTGGTTGTTAAATTATTTGAATCCCACCACTGGATAACATCATCATCATCATCCCATCGTCAAGGCTGTCATTTGCTCTGTGAAAAGGTTGAGCACCATGAGGTGGAAAGAGAGCTTCTGTTCCACTGCTTTGTAGTTCCAATTTGGAGAAGAGCTACAAGGAGGATTTGTGGCTGTGTCATTCTTCAGCAGTTGGTCTTGGTTGCATTCAACGCCAGGGAACATTTGTGGCTCTCTTAAATCTCACGATGTTGCAGGAAAGCAAGCGACAGCTCTCTGCCCCTCCCCATATTGTGTCATCCTGGGCATTCAGCCCTCTTCACTTTGTGTTGGTTTTGCAGCATCTCCAGGGTCCACACAATTTTAGAGTTGGGTTGATGAATGCGGTTGGAGATAGAGAGAGAAATATAACAGACTCCTACAAGATTCATGCAAGAGTAGCTGCCTGCCACACCGTGAAACCGAGACTGAATTTAAACTATACCAAGTTAAATTCCAAAAATTCCTAACATTAAGAGAATTTCTTTGGTGGAACCAGTGGGTCAAAGATGGGTGGGCATCATTTTTTTCAATGTATTTATATATTTTCTCTTTACATACAATAAGTGCTTAGTGAACAGCGTACTGTCTGGGTCAATTTGCTTACATAATAATACTTTTTCAGTTCCTAATTTCTACCTCTATTATCCAACCATTGATAAAACAAGTCCCAAGTTCAAAAATATTCGGTGTCTTCTTTTTCTTTTATCTTCAGTGTTAGTCTATCCATTTCTGCACAGTCTAATGTTTTTTTAATATCTTCTTCTGTAGGTGTTTCCTTGTTTTTCCAGTATTGTGCAAATAGAATTCCTGAAGCTGTCAAAATGTGTAATATTAAATATACATTCCCTTTATCATATTTTTCTGGTATTATGCCTAACAAAAATAATTCTGGCTTATAATCTATATGCTGCCTTAACATTTTTTCTAACCACGTATGCACTTTCGTCCAATTTTTTTTTTTTTTTGCTTTTGGACACGTCCACCACACATGATAACATGTGCCCAGTAAGGGGTGGGCATCATTGAAGGCACTCAGATGGAGGCAGGCAGCCATTTCCCTGGATTGGAAAGAGCCGTGGTGGTGCAGTGGTTAGAATGCAGTACTATAGGCTACTTCTGCTGCCTGCTGGCTGCCAGCAGTTTGGCAGTTCGAGTCTGACCAGGCTCAAGGTTGACTCAGCTTTCCATCCTTCCAAGGTTGGTAAAATTAGGACCCAAATTGTTGGGGGCAATATGCTGACTCTGTAAACCGCTTAGAGAGGGCTGTAAAAGCACTGTGAAGCGGTATATAAGTCTAAGTGCTATTGCTATTGTGGGTTGAATCTTAATGATCTCAGTGACCCCTTCCAGGTCTATATTTCATTCAGTTGTGGATCAATATTCACACTATACTGGAAGAGCAACAAAGATGATTAAGGGACTGGAGGCTAAAACATATAAAGAACGGTTGCTGTAATTGGGTATGTCTAGTTTAATGAAAAGAAGGACTAGGGGTGACATGATAGCAGTGTTCCAATATTTGAGGGGCTGCCACAAAGAAGAGGGGATCAACCTATTCTCCAAAGCACCTGAAGGCAGGACAAGAAGCAACATATGGAAACTAATCAAAGAGAGATTCAACCTAGAACTAAGGAGAAATTTCATGACAGTGAGAACAATTAACCAGTGGAACGACTTGCCTCCAGAAGTTGTGAGTGCTCCAATACTGGAGTTTTTAAAGAAAAGATTGGACAGCCATTTATCTAAAAGGGTATAGGATTTCCTCTTGAGCGGTGGGTTGCATTAGAAGACATCCAAGGTCTCTTCCAACTCTGTTATTCTGAAATAGCAGCTTTTGATATTTTTATTATATCCTTCCTACGCCTTTTTAAAAATGCTTTTAATGTTTTAAGCACTTCTGTAATCCATTCCAGAGATGTTCAGATCCTACTCATTCGTCAACAATGGCCATCAAGTGAGAGCTGCAATGAAATGCTAAAGTAGGAAGGGCATCTCTTCAAAGTGCCAGCCAGCCAGATGTGCCCTCTTCAAAGAAGTCCATTTCATTTCTTCCTCCTACCTGATCTGATTTCTCCCAGCAGTCCTTCAGCACTCTCTACTCTCTGTTTATGGGCTGTGTCTGGAGTGTGTGTGTGTATGTGTTGTATTCATTTAAGATTTCATTTCTATAAAGATACATTAGTATACCTTCAAATCATGTGGTTCCAAATAGCATCTTTTTCTAACTCGAGACACCATTTTGGAAATGCTTGCAAAAATTATCACCGTGCTTGGGTCCTCCCTGTTCAAGTGAAAACAAATTCAGCTATGGACGCTAGGAAGGGCTTTGTTCAAAATTCCCTAAGAGCTGTTTCTACATGTAATGGGGAAAGAAAAAGAACTTGACAGAATAACAGTCTCTTCTTGATAAGAGGGAGCTATGTTCTGAAGGTACAGTAAATATGGTGTCTTAAGTCACTGGATTACAAATGTTCATTCTGCTGGATCATGCTTCTTTTAAAAAAAAAAACCTGGTTTTTGAGTTTTTGATAACACTTGCCTCTATCTATCTATCTATCTATCTATCTATCTATCTATCTATCTATCTATCTATCTATCTATCTATCTATCTATCTATCTATCTATCTATCTATCTATCTATCTATCATCTGTCTGTCTGTCTGTCTGTCTGTGTCTGTCTGTCTGTCTGTCTGTCTGTCTATCTATCTATCTATCTATCTATCTATCTATCTATCTATCTATCTATCTATCTATCTATCTATCATCTGTCTGTCTGTCTGTCTGTCTGTCTGTCTGTCTATCTACGTATGTACCTACCTACCTACCAGGGGTGGGTTCTAACTTACCTCGCTGCCGGTTCGCTTCCTCCCACGCCACGTGGACGCGTGTGCGCTTCGTGCACGCGCGCATGCGCAGTGCCAAAGAATTAAAAAATATTCCCTTCTCAGTAGCTGCAATCAGCCCGAAGCACAGCTGAGGAGCTGATCAGCTGTGCTTCGGGAGAAGGAATAAAGGTCAGTATAAATGCAGGGGCGGGCAGGAGGGCCCTTTTTCAAGCGGCAGAACAGGAAAAACCTTCCAAACAGTAAAACAATTCACTAAAAATTGCCCAAAAAAGATGGCGGTGCCCACGGACCGGCACCGACCGAACCGGATCCGTGACGTCACCAGCGGGTTGCTACCAATTCGGGCAAACCGGTCCGAACCAGGAGGAACCCACCTCTGCTACCTACCTACCTACCTATTATCCATCCATCCATCCATCCATCCATCCATCCATCCATCCATCCAGGAGGAGTTGAATCCAAGAAGGATTTGGTTAAAGCTAATGGCAATATGCTTATGAAAAGGGGCGATAGAATGACACATAAGGGGGCATTGCAACCGTCATAAATGCATGTCAGTTGCCAACAATTAATGTGTGAATCTAAAAAAAGATCTCTTTGTACTAGGTTTTTTTTTAACATGAGAATCTCTTTCTCCTAAAGAGCAAGGCTTCTAGGCTGTGGAGACAGATCAGGCATGAAAACTCCAAGTTTTAAGCAATAGTTGCACGATATGGTTGCTGCAAGCAGCAGCTGCTATGAGAAGAAGCAAGTGTTGTCTTGAGGTCATTAAGGAAAGGTCACATCAAATATATAACTGCTTTCAAACAAATGTGTTGGCTTGCCTCCAGAGGTTCTGGGTGCTCCATCATTGAGGTTTTCAAGAAGAGACTGGACAACTATTTGTCGTACAAGCAGTCCTCGACTTATGACCACAGTTGAGCCCAAAATTTCTGTTGTTAAATGGGACATTTGTTAAGTGAGTTTTGCCCCATTTTATGACTTTTCTTGCCACGGTCATTAAGTGAATCATTGCAGTTGATAAGTTAGTAACCCGATTGTTAAGTGAATCTGGCTTCCCCATTGACTTTGCTTCTCAGAAGGTTGCAAAAAGGTGATCACGTGACTCTTGAGACCCAGCAACCGTCATAAATATGAAACCGTTGCCAAGCATCTGAATTTTGATCACGTGATGCTGCAAAGATCGTAACTGTGTGAAAAACGGTCATAAGTCGCTTTTTTTCAGTGCCGTTGTAACTTTGAATGGTCACTAAACGAACTGTTGTTAAGTCAAGGACTACCTGTGTAGGGTTTCCTGCTTGAGCAGGGGGTTGGACTAGAAGACCTCCAAGGTCCCTTCCAACCCTATGATTCTATGTTTTATGATTGCAGATGCGTGATTGGTATTGAACTGTTGGGGGTACCTTGGCAAAACTTTTTTATATTAATGATAATGATCTCCAGGTGAAGCTTAGCAACCCCAACAGGAGATTCAAATTCTGATTCTTAAGAGCTCATTAATCACTGTGTAGAACTGATCTGCAGAAGGGGTAACTGGTGCCATCTTCGAATCATCTTATTTCAAAATGACAGTAACGATTAGGAAGCGAGAAGAACATCTGGCATAGATGCGGTCACCATGAAATGTTCCTGGGAACATTAAAAGG
Organism: Thermophis baileyi; assembly: GCA_003457575.1. Lineage (NCBI taxonomy): Eukaryota > Metazoa > Chordata > Lepidosauria > Squamata > Dipsadidae > Thermophis > Thermophis baileyi. The sequence continues at coordinate 515,814 of QLTV01002415.1, read as the reverse complement.
ATTATTAATTGTGACTCTCCCACAGGAGATTATATATGGGCATAAGACTTGTGGTCGGTCCCGTCAATCCAAGATCAGCCTCGTCAAGCTCCAGAATGATTAAATTAATTAGTCACCCAGAGGAGCTTTAGAAGTCTAGACCCATCTAAGAGAGACAGATGCCAACAATTAATGGATCAACCAAAAAAAAAACCTATATCTCTCTCTGGACTAGTTTTGTTATGAGAATCTCTTTCTCCCAAAGAACAAAGGTTCTGAGCTATGGAAACTGGTCAGGCATGAGAACTTTGAGTGATAAGTAATAGTTGCATGATATGGTTGCTCCAAGCAGCAACTGCTGTGCAAAAGGCAAATGTTGTCTTGAGGCCATTAAGAAAAAGGTCACACCAAATATATAACGGCTTTCAAACAAATATGTTGTGCAACTGAAGTTGGAATGATGTGATTTGGGCAATCAAAGAAAATAATAGAGCTGGGGTGGATGAGCTGGGACCATTAAAATGATCAAGGGACGGCCACTGCCTCCCAGCAATTTATCTCCTTGCAGCAAACAGAGCAGAGCCTGATTAGCACAAGCAATTGATTATCGGCCTCCCGAACATCAGCTGATTTAGTGCTAAAATGAAAGTGAAACTAAAACTGCAAGAAGGCAAATTGCTGGGAGGGAGAGGCAGAGGCAGCATTTTATTTTCTTCAGACTGCTAATCAGACTGCTGAAACTGGATGCAAGGAGGTAAGTCAATAACTATAAATGTGTATAGAATGTTCAAATTATTAGACTTATTTTTTAAAGACTTCTTTATTATTGTTCTAGAAATCTTAACAAAATGAAGAAGCTTTTTAAAATGAATGCTTGATCCGAAGAGGCCCAGTGCTATTGTATCTTCTTTTAAATAGCAGAGAATAATGTATACTTCAAGAAAGCCACATCAATTTTAACAGCATCTGTACAAGTAATAATCTGAAATGTAACAGTGTCCTGTTGTAGTATTAAGATAAGGCAGCTGAGTTAAACCCTGACATAATCATGTTTGGAGTAGATCTATTTAAATAAATGGGAGGAGTTAGTGTGACTACATTTAAGAAAACTTTCTGGCATGAATATACTGCCATAACGTACATTTCTCCAATTCTTTGCTATTTCTATGGGTCAGGCACACATGCACAGAAATACACAGCAAACAGTGTATATCATCTGTACTGTTTGCTGGGAGGCAAATTGCTGGGAGGCAGAGGCAGATTTTTTTTTCTTTTTTCACCTCCCCAAAAGCTAGGTGCATCTTATACTTCGGAGCATCTTATACTCCGAAAAATACGGTATATATCCATATTCAATTTGTATAGCTGCCCATCTGAAATCAGTGACTCTGGGCAGTAAGCAGTCATAAAACTATATATTGAGTGTGTGTGTGTGTGTGTGTGTGTGTGTGTGTGTTCATTATACATATTGAATGATTGAATGAAGTCATTCAATACATATATTTTATGATTGTCTTCTGATCCAGCCCTTGCAAGTAGTGATAAGCCATTTACTCGCGAGTAAAACAACCCCCTTTTTATAACAGGGCAGTAACAGTCTTTTATTCACATGGATAAACAAAAAATCAAACGTAATTAGTCCCAACAAGTGGTGTAGGGTTTCCTGCCTAGGCAGGGGGTTGGATTAGAAGACCTCCAAGGTGCCTTCCAACTCTGTTATTCTGTTATACTGTCCCAAAGGTGCTTTTTCAACCTGGGTTTGGCCAAGGACTCCTAATGGCTTGCTGTATCCTAAAAGCGAACGGTTGTCTGCGACAACTGGCCCCCTCCCAAACCCCTCCTATTTATTTCCCAGCCAGGGAGGGGCAGGCTAACGTCCACGTCTGCCTTTCCTTGAGAGCCGGCTTATTGTTTTCCTTTGCTCTCCTCTCCTTTCCTCTCTGCACATATGCACATCTGGGATGGGCCCCACCTGTTCCTCCCCCTCACTCAGCTCAGGCCCCGAAGACAGCTAGACAGCTTCCTCTCCACCTGGGGGAGGACGGAAGGCCCCAGGTAGGTAGGTAGGTAGGTAGATGATAGATAGATGATAGATAGATGATAAATAGATAGATAGATAGATAGATAGATAGATAGATAGATAGATAGATAGATATGATAGATGATAGAGATGATAAATAGAGAGACAGACAGACAGACAGACAGACAGACAGACAGACAGACATACAGACAGATAGATAGAAAGATAGATAGATAGAGAGATAGATAGATAGATAGATAGATAGATAGATAGATGGATGGATGGAAGGAAGGCAGGAAGGAAGGCAGGAAGGCAGGAAGGAAGGAAGGAAGGAAGGAAGGAAGGAAGGAAGGAAGGAAGGAAAAATAGGGATG
>QLTV01002415.1:499492-511582 GCA_003457575.1 Thermophis baileyi | reverse complement strand
AAAGAACTATTTAAAGATAACTAGATAGATAAATAGATATATAGATATATAGATAGATAGATAGATAGATAGATAGATAGATAGATGCATGTAATGGGTGGAAGATCATTAAAGAGGGATCCAATCTAAAAATAAGGAGACATTTTCTGACAGTAATAACAATTAATCAGTGGGATGGAGAGAGAGGGGAGAGAGAGCGCTTGTAGGAAGCTGGCTAAGTAGGTTCTGAATCATGATCACATGACTTTAGAGCCCTTCAACCATTGTAAATACATGCCAGTTGCCAAGTGCCCAGATTTTGATCACATGACCATGGGAATGCTAAGATGGTTGTAAGTGTGAGTACCCAGTTGTAAGTCATTTTTTTTTCAGGGCTTCCATAACTTCAAATGACCGCTAAATGAATGGCTGTAAGTCAGTGACTACCTGTATCATTTGAAGTGCCATAGTGTCCAGGGAAAGCAAAACATTTAAATGCACAACCAGCAGAATTTGTTGGAGAACTATGTCATAACTCTAGCTTCAGAACTCTTGGATTCAGAAATTTCATAGATTATTTCCTGAAGCGGTATGAGTGGTGCGGTGGCCTAGAGGTGGAGCTCTCGCCTCACAGTCAGGAGGCTGTGTGTTCGATCCTAGGTAGAGGCAGATATTTCTCTCTCTTGGCACGTTGAGAATATATCTGCTGAAGATAACTCCACTTTGGCAACAGGAAGGGCATCCGGCCAGTAAACACTCAGCTCCGTTCAGTTGCCCAGACTCCACCCCGCAAGGGATTATGGGGTTGTTAAAAGATGATGATGATGATTTCCTGAAGCAGTATGAAGATTTGCCAGCCATTCTTCAACTTGCTTCAGGTATATACAGGTAGTCCTCAACTTACAACAGTTCATTTAGTTGACCATTTGAAGTTACAATGGCGCTGAAAAAAAACGGAGTTATGGCCATTTTTGTTTCAGAATCTAGTAGTAGATACTTCAAAACCTCCTCCCGGAAGGGAGCAACAGAAATAGAAACTGTGAAGTGGGTGTGTGGGGTCTCTCACAATGCTTTGAGCTCTAAGCACATCGCGCTTATAAGCTGTATCCTGAATAACAGGAAGCAAGCTGCCTATAATCTTCTCAGCTGTCCTCACCACTCTCTATAGGGACTTTCTATCTGAGGCACTGCTGCCGCCAAACCAAACAGGGATGCAGTTTGTTAAAACGCTCTCAATCGTGCCTTGGTCAAAAGTAGCCAGAAGAGAAGGAGAAAGATGTGCTCTCCTCATCTGACACAGGAAATGCAAACGCTGGGAACTCTTAGGGAAGAGCTGTCTTCACCCACTTTCTCCCATGCAAACTATCTAAACTAAGCTTCCTGTTGCTCCTCTCTCCCTCCTGGGAATCCAGACTACATTCTACCACACCTGTTAGCCTTTACAAGCCAGTGAAGGGAAGGAGAAGGGTGGGCTCAATGTTCATTTTTTTTTTTCATTGATGACTTTGGTAATTCTCTCCTTGGTCTCCCCAGGAAAACAGTTGGCGTTTTTTGCTGCGGCCCTCGCGGAATCTCCAAAGCTGTTCACAGACAAAGCAACAGGGACAATCCTTATAGGACAAGGTTTGAATACAACAAAGAGTCATTTAGCTGAGAGCATCTGGGGCTTTCCAAGGACTGTTTGAAGACTTGAGTGCAATTTTTTTTTTTTGTTACCAAAAAAAAAAAAAAAAATCAATGGCTTTACTTTAATCACTTGTACCAAAGCCTCTTTCCCCCCCCCCTTCCTTGCTTTCTCTTTTTCCTGATAATTTATAACTATTTAAATCCAGGAAGCATTAAAAAAAATGAAATACACTCCTTCTTGATACACAATAAATAAATAAAATTGAAGTTATTGCAGTCGTTGGCCGTCTGCCCAAATTACACAAAGGCAATTAGAGAAGGAGACTTGCATCTTTGGCTGCTTTTTTCAGAACAAATCGCTGGGACTTTTGAACTTTCCTCAAATCCCAGGAAATAACATGGCTTGATGGGACAGGAGATTGGCATATGTAATGGAAGTGAAATTCTTCCCTTTGCTGGCCGAAGAATAAAGCAACTTGAAAATGAAGGCAAAACTGCTACAGATTCAACAGGAGAAAGTAAAGAGCTTCCAATATTCTCAGTCAATTACAGTTAATTAGAAAGGGATCAAAAACATCCCAGAGGCAGTGCCAGATTAACATACATAGGCAAGTCAAAGGATTTCGGGAAACCATGGCCTTTACTTTCCAAACCTATCTGCTTGATGGCAGAGCGTATAGCTCAGTGATGGCGAACCTTTCTTGGCTCGGGTGCCAAAAGGGTGCGTGTGCGCAATAGCGTGCGCACGTGTGCCCACACCCATAATGCAATGACCTCCCCCCGCGCATGCACACAACCCCCGCACTGTCCCCCCGTGCATGCGCACAGGCCTCACTGAAGTCTCCGGACTTCCGGTAGGCCCGTTGGGCTGTTTTTCACTCTCCCCAGGGTTCAAGAAAGCCTCCTGAAGCCTGGGGAGAGCGAAAAACAGCCAAACGAGCCAAACAGAAGTTTGGAAACGAACTTCCAGTTGTGCTATTTTTCGCCGTCCCCAGGGTTCAGGAGGCTTTCTGAAAATTTTCAGCCGAAAAGAAGGCTGAAAATCAGCTGGCCAGTGCCTTGCGTGCCCTCAGATATGGCTCCACGTGCCACCTGTGGCACGCGTGCCATAGGTTCGCCATCACTGGTATAGGTAGTCCTTGACTTACAACAGTGCATTTAGTTTGAAGTTATGGCTGCCATGAAAAAAATGACTTACGACCGTTTTTCACACTTACATCCATTGCTGCATCCCCATGGTCAATTCAGGCGCTTGGCAACTGACTCGTATTTACGATGGCTGCAATGTCCCCAGGGTCACGTGATCGCCTTTTGTGACCTTCTGACGAACAAAGTCAATGGGGAAGCCAGATTCCTTTAATAACTTAACGACTGCAGTGATTCACTTAACAATTGTGGCAAGCAAAGTCGTAAAATGGGGCAAAATTCATTTAAGAAACATCAGACTTCGCAGCAGAAATTTTCGGGCTCAGAATTTCCCTCCTTGTCTTTCCTTGTCGGAATCCAACTGGGATAGTCACCAACGACACTGCAACCCATTGTAAGCAGGGGTGAAATGCTCCTGGTTCGCTCGTACCTGTCAGTCGCCGTAGAACCGGTTGCCAAGGTAGCGCGAGGCGCCGCCCACCTGCTCGGATGCCTCCATTTGGGTTCTTTTACCCTCTGCGAATGCACAGAATGCTTTGCACATGCGCAGAGGGTAAAAGAACCCAAATGGCGGCGTCCGGGCAGGTGGGCGGCGCCTCGCGCTACCTTGGCGACCGGCTCTACGGCGACCGACAGGTAAGAGCGAACCGGGAGCATTTCACCCCTGATTGTAAGGCTATAATACTGAAATGATGATGCAATAAGAATGAGTCAGCAGGTCTATTCAACTGTTATCACTTTAAGAGGCTGTTTTTATAAGAGAGGCCCTGTGAGGGCGTCTCTCTCTGTCTGTTTGTGCTTCCATGCTGTAGTTGATGATTGATTGCCTGACTTTGCCTAGTACGTGTATGTATATATTCCTTGTAGATAAACCACTATTTGAAAGACAAACCTCTGTTTACTGTATTTTGCTCCTGGGTTGTCTCAAAACAGTCACACTCTGCGCACTCTGACAATGCATACCCGAATTTTGATCACATGACTGTCAGGATGCTACAACGTTTGTAAATGTGAGGGCCAGTCGTCAGTCACTTTTTTCAATGATGTTGTGACATCAAATGGTCACTGAATGAATGATTGTACATCAAGGACTATCTGTAATGTAAGATTAGGAGTGGGAGACCCCGATTCATTTCCCTGCTCAGCCATGGAAGTTCCCTGGGCGACCCAGTCATTCTCTCCCAGCCCAGCCTCCTTCGTACAGCTGTGGTGGGGAACACTCAGAGGAAGACTCAGAACTGAAGAAGCTTCTTGGATAAGAAGTGAAACGTTTTCAAGGGGAAACCCCCCCCCCCCCCAAGAAAGCTCAGTTGCCTTTTGGAAAAGCATCTTTGGGGACAATCGTGACCTGAAGGATTGGGAATCTCCGTAGACACTCAGTGGAAGAGAAAATGCCTGGAGCTTCTGAATGAAAAGTTGGATGCAAATATATTGAATGAGTAAATAAAGAAATGGAATGTACCCATATTTAAAACGAAAGACAGACGATAGCTAGGAAATACAAGGCAGGTGTCATCGTTCCGAGTAATGAACTCTGGGAAGTCAGGACTCTTGACGCTTTGTTCGGGTTCAAGAGATCCTTCATTGCAATGATGGCGAACCTTTTTTTGCTCGGGTGCCAAAAGGGCGCGCGTGCCCACACCCATAATGCAATGCCTTCCCCTCCCCCCCGCGCATGCACGCACAACGCCCCCGCGCTGCCCGCCCGGTGCATGCTCGCAGACCTCACTGAAGCCTCCGGACTTCCGGTAGGCCCGTTGGGCCATTTTTCACCCTCCCCAGGCTTCAGGAAAGCCTCTGGAGCCTGTGGATGGCAAAAAACGGCCCAACAGGCCTACCAGAAGTTTGGAAACGAACTTCTGGTTGGCCCATTGGGCCGTTTTTCACCATCCACAGGCTTCAGGAAGGTTTCCGAACTTCCGGTTGGCCCATTGGGCCGTTTTTCACCATCTACAGGCTTCAGGAAAGTTTCCGAACTTCCGGTAGGCCCATTGGGCCGTTTTTTGCCTTCCCCAGGCTTCAGGAGGCTTTCCTGAAGCCAGGGGAGGGCAAAAAATGGCCCAGTGGCCCAACCGGAAGTCCATTTCCGAACTTCCGGTAGGTCCATTGGGTCCGTTTTTTGCCATCCACAGGCTCCTTTCCTGAAGCCTGGGGAGGGCGAAAACGGCCTCCCCCCACCCTCCGGAATGCCGAAAATCAGCTGGCCAGCACGCACATGTGCACTGGAGCTGACATAGGGCAACGCCTCGCGTGCCCTCAGATATGGCTCCGCGTGCCACCTGTGGCACGCGTGCCATAGGTTCGCCATCACGGCTTTATTGAGTACATCCTATCGGCACTTGGAAAGATGAAGCTAGCTCTAAATTATTCCTGTGCTTAGGGATAGTTAAAAGAATAAGACCTCCCCACCTCACCCCTATGTCTCTCAGGTCCCATGGGCCAATCAGTCCAGATGTAGGTTCCCGTTCAACTTCAGCAGGTGTCCGTTGACATGGCCTTGGTTCTCACGCCGGCTGGTAGATGTTAGCCAGCTGAGGCACCACATTCCTGAGTCCCCGTGTCCCCCCCCATGCTCTCCCCCCTCGAATGGCAACCAAGAAACTTGAATGCCTTGAACGGCAACCAAGAAACAAAGCAGAAATAAGCATGGCTCCAGCTGAAGTCGTTTTGCCCGTTGACGGCAGGCAGTTTGCAAGAATATTACAAGACTGTGTGGCATCCCTTCTCTGAGTCCAGCCTAACTCTATCAAGCTCAGCCACTTCATATCCAGCCTCACAACCTTTCAAAATAATCTATTCTCCAATCCTTTAACTTAATGCCTAAAATCCCCTTCCATCATCCTGGCTTCTCAGGAGGCATCCTAGGGCTAAGCCAAACAGCCCTACTTCAGTTCCAAGTGAAGATTCAGGGACAATCTGATTCACTTTCAGCAGCTTTGAGACTGAATTTTAAAACAGGGTCCATCCATAAGGCGTCATTAAGGTAAAGGTAAAGGTTCCCCCACACATGCATGCTAGTCGTTCCTGACTCTAGGGGGCAGTGCTCATCTCCGTTTCTAAGCCGAAGAGCCAGCGCTGTCCAAAGATGTTTTCATGGTCATGTGGCCGGCATGACTAAATGCCAAAGGTGCACGGAACGCTGTTACCTTCCCACCAAAGTGGTCCCTATTTTTCTACTTGCATTTTTTACGTGCTTTCGAACTGCTAGGTTGGCAGAAGCTGGGACAAGTAACGGGAGCTCACTCTGTTACGCGGCGCTAGGGATTCGAACCGCTGAACTGCCGACCTTTCTGATCGACAAGCTCAGCGTCTTAGCCACTGAGCCACCATGTCCCTAAGGCGTCATTAGGAAGTCTCAAAACTGCAACACTATCATTGGGGAAGAGGAATGGCAAAATGAACTGAAAACGCAGATAGTCCTCAACTTATGACCACAATTGAGCCCAGGCTTTCTGTTGCTAAGTTTTACGTCCTTGCTTGCCACCGTTGTTAAGTGAATCACTGCAGTTGTTAAGTTAGCAACATGGTTGTTAAGTGAATCTGGCTTCCCCATGGACTTTGCTTGTCAGAAGGTCACAAAAGGTGACCCCATGACCCCGGGACACTGCAACCGTCATAAATCTGAGCCAGTTGCAAAGAATTCGAATTTTGATCATGTGACCACGAGGATGCTGCAACCGTCATAAGTGTGAAAAATGTTCACAAGTCACTTTTTTCAGTGCTGTTGTAACTTTGAATGGTCACTAAGTGAACTGTTGTAAGTTAAGGACTACCTGTAGTACGGATGGTAGACTTTTTAGGTATTAACTCTGGCAAGTTTCTGCTAAGTATCTTCAAAGAGTTTATCAAAGTATATCTCTTTAAATATCCCTTTGTACCTCCTTCAAGGAAGAGCTAACAAGGATGAGGAAAGGATGCATAACAGCCAGGGGTGGGCTTCAAATTTTTTAGCAAGGGGTTCTCTGCCCGGTTGCTGAGTGGGCGTGGCCATGGTGGGCATGGCCTAGTTGGCCTCCTGCACCATGGCGGGGGGAGGGGGTGTTTTTGCCCTCCCCAGGCTCTGGAGGCTTTCCTCGAACCTCCAGGAGGGCGAAAACGGCCTCCCCAGGCTCCGGAGGCCCTCTGGAGGCCGGAAATGGGGCGAAAATGGTCTCCCCAGGCTCTGGAGGCCTGTTTCTGGCCTTCCCGAACTTCCAGTAGGCACATTTTTCACCCTCCCCAAGCCTCCGCGTGCGCCCTGCACTTACCTGGCATCCAAAATGGGTCGTGTGGGGACTCCGGGGAGGGGGGGGGTGGGGTGGGCGGGACCAGCCAGGAGTGGGATTTGGGTTTTCTCCGAACTGCACAGAATCTTAGCTAGAGGTTCTCCCGAACCCCTGTGAACCCCCAGCAGCCCACCCCTGATAACAGCTTCCAAATTGTTCAGAAAAGAACCCCACATTGGGGTCAACAAAGGGAGAAGGACCATATTATAATTTAAAATAAATACTTCAATACGCCATTTAAGAAGTCCACTCCTATTTTTTTCCCCACTTGCTTTTCTAAGCTGAATGTTCGGCTGGGAGAAAAACCAGTGAGTCCCTCACGGTGTGCCATGTTAGAAGAGTTATATATATATCAGTGTTGCTCAAAACCAGGGTTTGTACAGAGAACACGACAGGAAAAATAGATGCGTTAGCTAAGGAAATGACAGGTATTAGCCAAGGGACGGGGAATCTGTGTTAGTGACAGTGAAAACCTGATTGAGATCACCAAGGGAGGGAGGAAGAAGTAATTATATTCCTGCATTCTTGCTGTCCAAGGAATAGTAAACTCTCACCTCTAGCCTCAAATCTACACCTTTTGCTTGGCAACTTGTATGATGTCAGTACAGTAGAGAAGAGGTTCAGAGGGGATGGAGTTGCAGCTAAGTAGTGTCATCACACATTCATCACACGGCAGAGGAATTCAGGAATCGGAATAATAAGAAAACTACAGTTAAATATCTACAGGTGAACTGAAGCGGAAAGCCAGGAGCCTTAGCAGAATCGAGATTCCCTTAAGGTTCTCTCCTTGGGTGGGATTTTCTAGCTTCAGCCCAGCAATTCTGTTCTGACCCAGCTCCCCAAACACGACAAACCCTCTGAAGTGAACTCAAAGATTCCTTTAATTAGGAATGCCGGCAGTCCCGGCAAAAAATTTCTCTCAACGCAGGCTAACAAGGCCGTCCAGCCTTGTAGTCTGCCCCAACTATTCATCTCCGCCCCCTGCCTTTTATCCCCAGAGCTAGGGTGGGGCTTCGTTAGCAGCGGTGGCTTTTCCTTCCCAAGGAACGGCCCACGAATTTCCACTGCTCTCCTCTCCTCTGCCTTCTGCGCATCCGCGCGTCAGGCACTGGACCCAGCTGTTCCTCCTCTTCCTCATCAGCCACCTCCAGACCTCAGGGCTATTGACTCTCCATCTGAGGGCTGACAGAAGGCCCAGGCTCTGCCTCTGTCTCTCTCTCTGACAGCTCCATTCCCTCTTCCACCTCGGAGCTCTCGGGTTGCCTTGATGCTGACCCTGACTCCCACGCCTCCTTCTCATCTGATTCAGCTGCTGGAGGGGTCGGTGGCCGACGGGCCACAACAATTTCTAACAAACTCGAATCTGACAAAGGGATCAGCTGTATGCACACTTCGCCCCTATTCATTTAGTTATTAAATTTGTAAAGCTGCAAATAGGATTCCATTTAACCAATCAAGAATATTTGTAGCTCGGGGTTGAAATGAGGGGTCCTTTTTGCTCTCTGAGCTTGCTTGTTTTCTTGCAGACAATTAATTACCAAACTAGGTAACATCATCAATCCAATGATGAATCTATCTATGAACACTAACAATGATAGATGTTACCTAGTTTGGGTAATGAAACATCTGCAAGCTCAGAGAGCACCAAGGACCCCCGATTCCATTTAACATTTCGGGGTGTGTGTGGAGTTGGGGAACTCAATAGCTTCAGTGGATGAGACAATGATGGAAAAAGGACAAACCTATTTTATTTTATTGATAATTTGAAGAGATTCTAGAGTATTCTATATCATTTAAACTTTGTTAAGCCTTCTATGACTTAAAGAAAACCTTTTGTGTATGTTCCTGCCTCAAAATGGTGAAAAATTATAGTCCTAATTTATTTATTTATTTAATTTATTTATTTAATTATTTTGTCAACAAGTACAAGGAAACAAGTATCAGTATAGACCAGGGGTCGGCAACCTTAAACACTCAAAGAGCCATTTGGACCTGTTTCCCACAGAAAAGAAAACACCGGGAGCCACAAAATCCTTTTGACATCTAAAATGAAGATAACACTGCATATATCATTTTTTTACCTTTATGCTATGTATAAAAAAACTATGGTGTGTGTTGCATTTATGAAATCAATGAACTGCTACAGAGAAAACACATTTTTATTTCCACATGCAACAAAAACATTTTGAACTCTGGAAAAAAAAGATGGGTTGAAAAGCTCAATAAATCACGTGCCAGCGGGTGTCACACATTGGTGGTTGTGACGCATATTTTGAGCGACAGGGAGTCGCAGCAGAGGGATGAAAGAGCCACATATGGCTCCAGAGCCACGGGTTGCAGACCCCTGGTATAGACATAGACATGGACATGGACACATGAAAAAATGCCCCAAATAAATGGATATAAATAAGCAAAACATAGCCATAAACACATAAAATGATTACATATAAATGGGGACAGTAGGACAGGAACGGTAGGCACGCTGGTGCGTTTATGCACGCTAATGTTCATCAATAATTGGGGATACAAGAAAAATCCTGGAAGCCACTTGCAAACATCAGGTGAAGGCTATGAGGGTCAGATCAGACAGGAAGACCGTGAATCCAGGAGGATCCATTACTACATGGGTGGACAATTAACTTTTCCAAGAGGCCACATCAAAAACGCGGACTGCTGTGGAGGGACACCAACACTGCCGCCTCCCCCTGCCACCACCACCCCTGCTGACCATATGGGCCAGACAGGGCCAGCCAAAGGACCAGATGTAGCCAGTGGGCTGTAAAATGTCCAGGTCTGCATTAAATTAACAATGCCCAGAAGAAGTCAACCTCTTTTCCCACTAAGAAAAGACCAACTTTCCATCAATTACAGTGCATTGTAATTGAGAGCCGTGGTGGCACAGTGGTTAGAACGCAGTATTGCAGGGTTAAGTCACTGCTCACTCCAGGAGTTCGATCCTGACCGTCTCAAGGTTGACTCAGCCTTCCATCCTTCTGAGGTCGGTAAAATGAGGACCTAAATTGTTAGGGGCAATATGCTGACTCTGTAAACTGCTTAGAGAGGGCTGTAAAAGCACTGTGAAGTGGTGTATAAGTCTAAGTGCTATTACTATTGGTGGGAATAACCAAAGTCAGATTTGAACCTGGGGACTAAACTATTTCTGGGTTAAGACTAATTGTATAAACAGAGGCATAGAATCAAAATCATATGAAGCATTAGTACCGCTTTATAAAACCTTAGTAAGACCACACCTGGGATACTGCATCCAGTTTTGGTCACCACATTACAAAAAAGATGTTGAGACTTTGAAAAAAAAAGTGCAGAGAAGAGCAACTAGGATGATTAAGGGGCCTGGAGGCTAAAACGTATGAAGAATGGTTGCAGGATTTGGGTTTGGTTAGCCTCCCTAGAGAAAAGGAGTATAGGTGACATGATAGCAGTATTCCAGTATTTGAGGGGCTGCCACAAGGCAGAGGGGGTCAACTTATTTTCCAAAGTACCAGAAGGCAGGACAAGAAACAATGGATGGAAACTAATCAAGGAGAGAAGCAACCTGGAATTAAGGAGAAACTTCCTAACAGTGAGAACAATTAACCAGTGGAACGCTTGCCTTCAGAAGTTGTGGGTGCTTCATCACTAGAGGCTTTTAAGAAGAGACTGGACAGCCACTTATCTGAAATGGTATAGGTTCTCCTGCTTGAACAGGGGATTGGACTAGAAGACCTCCAAGTCGCTGGTTGCATCTGCAATACATTTGCATAGCACCGGTGACTGATGGGAAGAGCTGCACACTGTGAGTTCAGGAGGACTGAGATGAAGTCCAGGGGACCAAGGTAGTTGCCCATGTGCCAAAGCACCAGAAGGCAGGACAAGAAGCAATGGATGGAAACTAATCTAGGAGAGAACCAATCCAGAACTGAGGAGACATTTCCTGACAGTGAGGACAATTAATCAGTGGAACGATTTGCCTCCAGAAGTTGGTGGTGCTCCAACACTGGAGGTTTTTAAGAAGAGATTGGACAGCCACTTGTCTGAAATGGTATAGGGTCTCCTGCTTGAGCAGGGGGTTGGACTAGAAGACCTCCAAGGTCCCTTCCAGCTCTATTCTGATTAATAACAGTTGCCAATTGCTGATTTCCTGCTGTAGTTATAGCTTTTCTAGAATCTGTTATAAAACGAACTTACCCAGAGCTGTGTCCTTGAATCTCTGCCTATAAGAGCTGTGGTGGCGCAGTGGTTAGAATGCAATACTGCAGGCTACTTCTGCTGACTGCCGACTGCCAGCAGTTTGGCAGTTCAATTCTCATTGGCTCAAGGTTGACTCAGCCTTCCATCCTTCCGAGGTGGGTAAAATGAGGACCCAGATTGCTGGGGGCAACATGCTGACTCTGTAAACTGCTTAGAGAGGGCTGTAAAGCACTGTAAAGTGGTATATAAATCTCTGCGCTATTGCTATAAGATTCCAAGTTGGAGTGCCTGCCTGACATTGCTCTCAATACCTGCCCTCCCAGCCCCAGCCTTTTCCGAAACTTTTATCAATAGTCCAATTTGGATCACACAGGTTGTGTGTCGCTGGAAGAAAAATGTCTCCATGAAGACCGTCTCTCATGTCCTCAATGGCCCAAAGGAGCATTTTGAGATGTCATTCTTTGCAACCCTTTATTGCAGCGGTTCTCAACCTGTGGGTCGCGACCCCTTTGGGGGTCGAACGACCATTTCACAGGGGTCGCCGCACGCGTTAGCCCGCCATCTTGGTGCCACCGTCACTGCAGGGGTAAAAAGGTCCCGGTTCGGCCGTGCCTGCGGGTCGCCGTCAGCTGGTAGCCCGGACGCCGCCATTTGGGTTCTTCTACCCTCTGCGCATGCACAGAATGCTTTGCGCATGCGCAGAGGGTAAAAGAACCCAAATGGTGGCATCCGGGTGGGTGGGCGGCGCCTCGCGCTACCTTGGTGACCGGCTCTACGGTGACCGACAGGTACGAGCGAACCAGGAGCATTTCATCCCTGCTCATTCCCCAGGTGTGCCTTGTGAAGATGGGTGGGGCACTCTTCTCCCGCGTAGCCTGCTCAGTCT
>QLTV01002415.1:459861-472386 GCA_003457575.1 Thermophis baileyi | reverse complement strand
ATTATAAAGTGGTATTAAACCCTTCATGTGATCTTGATTCTATCCCTCTGTTTATGGAGCCTAGAACTGTGTTGGCTTTTTTGGCAGCTGATTCACACTGCTGGCTCAGATTTAAATGGTTGTCCACTAGGATTCCAAGATCCCTCTCACAGTTTCTACTATTGAGCAAGGTACCACATATACTGTACCTGTGCATTTTGTGCACAGGTGTACACATATGTGCACATTGGTTTGGTGTTATTGTCAGGCATGAAGAATCACAACCACACATTAAGTTCCAGTTAAGCTGATTTATTGCTCATGGCTAAACCTAAGAATCTAGTCAACTAATGGTCAGCACTAGGTGCTAGATAAGAGTTAACAGAATTCAAGAGAGGTTAGACTTCTTAGACCCTTTGTGGGAACATAATGATTCTAGGCTGATTCCTGTCTTGATTCCAGCCCCAGGTTCTGCCTGTCCTATTCCTACAGTTATTGAAATAAAGTTTGAGCTTCTTCCTCCCTTCTATCTTCTCAAATTTTAATCCCCTCAAACTTCTAGGTTTGGGCAAACCACAGTATGTTGGATTGATTATTTAAACCCGGCAATCTGGAGCCTACAGAAACCATGGTTTGGGAACTGGAACAAGGCAACTGTGGGTTTACAGCTTGCTCTCGAAGTAATTTAACACATAAAATTGCAAGAAATGGCACCGACGGAATGAAGAGAAACTAGGACTTGTTAGCAAACCAGAAAAATATTTCTACTTCAAGAAACTTTACTTTTAAAAAGAAACAAACTGCATTTAGCTGAAGAGTGAGATGGTTAAAGCGGAGGGCAGCAGAGGGCCTATATGGAATTGATTAGTACCTGACCTATTTGCTAAAAATAATGCGACTCTCTCTCCATTCCCCCAAGACAGAAGATTAAATGGTTTCCTGAAAAAGCATTGCACAGAGGATCACTCTGGCAGAATGCCTACTGGTGTTGGATGGGATGTGGTGGCAAGAGAGGGTGGGAGGAAAAGAGATTTAAACATTACTGGGGCTGAAAGATTCCCCGTCACCCTTGGTAACTGGTCTCCGGGCTCTTTCTGCCAAAGCTAAAATGCAGTGTACAAAGTTTTGCAGCAGGGACAGGAAAACGGGCGTAGAGGCAGCTCTTGGCTTGTATTTATCACGTTTGAAGAGCAGAGCAAGCAAACAGAATGCACACATACATACCGTAGGTAGTCCTCGACTTACAACGGTACGTTTAGTAACTGTTCAAAGTTACAGCAGCACTGAAAAAGTGACTTATGAGTGTTTTTCATGTGTCAACCCTGAAGCTGGCCTAACTGTGGCCATTTTCTTTTTGTAGCTTTTCTCTAAGGAGGTTTCTCTTCGCTTAGCTTCAGGGCTGACACAGCCTGGAGCAACGGACCAGGGAGGGGGGTATAGAGCAGAGGTGGGTTCCTCCCGGTTCGGACCAGATTGCCTGAACCGGTAGCGACCCACTGGTGACATCACAAGGACGTCACGGATCCGGTTCGGTCGGTGCTGGTCCGTGGGCGCCACCATCTTTTTTTTTTAATATTTTTTTTTAAATTTGAATTTTTTTGAATTTTTTTTTTTCTGCACATGCGCAGAAGCCGAGTTTCCGGCACTGCGCATGCGTCGCCATCTTGTTTTCAGCTTTTTTTACATTTTTTTTTAAAAAAGATTTTGCACTGCGCATGCACGCGCGCCCATGAGGCGCGCGCATGCCCACGAGCCGTGGCCACGTGGCGCGGGAGGAAGCGAACCGGCAGCGAGGTAAGTTAGAACCCACCCCTGGTATAGAGATAGCTGGGGTGTCGTAGCCTAAATAAAATTCTTTGCCCTGGGAATCAAGGACGTTTGTGCAGGTGTTCAAAAGGTGGAGACTGAGGTCACCTAGACTACATGCTGAGGTCACCTAGACTACACCTAAGTCACTGGGCTACTTGCTGATTGGATCATGTGACTGGGGACTCGGGGGAAGGAGTGACAAAATTTTACTTTCAATTGGGTGTAAAACCGGCGGGAACTACCAAGACTGTGCCAATTTGATATGTCCCCATAAAATGCCTGCCTCGGAGTTCTCATTGAAGGGGATGTATTACTTGGAATCTTGACATCATGCTTATGACCGTTGTCGCATCCCCACAGTTACGTGATCAACATTCAAACACCTGGCATAAGTTGTAAGTCACTTTTTTTTAGGGAACTTCAAAAAGTCACTCAGTGAACTGTTATAAGTTGAGGACTACCTGCATTATGCTTCTCAATGGGATCTTCTGAGAGTCCTGCTGAGCCAATGAATCAAAATAAAGACTGGCACAAAAATGCGTACTGCCTTGCCTCTACTGGTCCTCCTTAGACTGAGGGATCCAATTACCTGGTTCCACGAGATATTCATAGTCGTAGCCCAATTCTTTGGATGAAATGAAGAATTCCCCGTTCCTATAGAGAGGAATGAACGGGACCATGAAATATCCCCGGTTGTGTCCAATAGGAGCGTTGGCTTCGGGGTAGGCCTGAAGCAGGGGTTTGTGTCTCCGGAGCCACTGCTCATAAATGCTGTGGGAGGAAAATTTGATATGAATATTTCAACAAAGGAAACAACGATGCTTTTCAAATCTAAAATAGGTAGGAATAAATGTCCATGTGGTAGTTGCAGGGGTGGGTTCTAACTTACCTCACTGCCGGTTCGCTGCCTCCCGTGCTGCATGGCCGCTTTGCGCTTTGCGCTTTGCGCGCACATGCACAGTGCAACCCCCCCCTCAAAAGCCAAAAACAAGATGGCGATGCATGCGCAGCGCTGGAAACTTGGCTTCTGTGCATGCGCAGAAGAAAAAAAACCCGGGAAAAATCCCCCCCCCAAAAAATATATAAAAAAAATAAAAAAAATTCTAAAACAAATTCAAAAAAAAAAAAAGATGGTGGCGTCCATGGACTGGCACCGACCGAACCGGATCCGTGATGTCATCGTGACATCACCAGAGGGTCACTACCTGTTCGGGCGAACCGGTCCGAACCAGGAGGAAGCCACCTCTGGGTAGTTGGTCCTACATTGATCCAGATGCAGGAGATCAACTGCAGGTTTCCATGACAATGGTGGAAACACCTACCTGGACAGTCCACCGGAAGACCAGAAGACCATTAGAAATTCAGAAAGTCTTGGGCATTATAGGTGGTCCTTGACATAACAACCTGTCAGCTAGCCTTCTGCTTGCTGCCACAGAAAAGGGGGGAGGGATCAGTGGAGAATTTTTCATTGCAGCTTTGCAACTACGGCCTGGACTTTGCTTATCTCTCCAAGGTCATTTCTTTTAGCTTTGGTATGCAGCAGCCCTCTGGTTGCCTAGCTACAAGAGGGTTGGTCTATACCAGGGGTTGGCAACCTTAAACACTCAAAGAGTCACAAAGGTCCTAACCAGAAGCCCCCCCCCATTCAATTCTGGAGCTGACTGGAAGTCCGGTTCCCCCACCATAGAGTCTCCTCCTAGCGCAGCGTCCTTTTTCCTCTACCTGTCCTAACCGAAAGCCCTATCAATTGTGGAGCCGACCGGAAAACCCGCCCCTTGCCATAGAGTCTTCTACTGGTGCACCATGTTTCCCCCCCCAACCGGGAGCTCCTCTCAAAATTGTGGTGCCGACCGGCGACAGGGAGCCGCAGCAGAGGGATGAAAGCCACATGCGGCTCCAGAGCCATGGGTTGCCGACCCCTGGTCTATACAGTTTGTTTCAAGTTGCCGTTTTCGCATGCTTTGCCTCAGAGCTTGCCTGGAACATCTTGCTTTTGGTTCATTCCTAGTTAAAGTACTTTTCTCTAAATCTATGGGACTAAGGATTTTTTTCCCCCTAAGAAATGGACAGAGGCAGCCCTGACACAACCATAACGGACTCTGTCTTAAGACCCTGATGGTTTTAAATCAGCTCAGTCATATGACTCGATTTTATGACCTTTTTTGCAGTGGTCATCAAGTGAATATGGCAGTCATAAAACTAACAACAGTGCTCATTAAATCAATGCCATGATCGTTAAGCGGACTGATTATTCACTACAGCACAGTTTTGCTGAAAACTGCAATTAAGTTGTGGTTTTCAGCAAAAGCGGGGGTTCTGCAAATGGGCATAAATCAGAGGTGGGTTCCTACCGGTTCTAACTGATTCTTTAGAAATGTTAGTAAACCAGCGATGATGTCACGGAACTGGTTTTTTCGGTGTCTCCATGGGCGCCGCCATCTTGGATTTTGCTTCTGCGCATGCGCAGAAGCGAATTTTTGCTTCTGTGCATGCGCAGAAGCTACTTTTTGATTGCTGTGGGGGCACGCGCACGCGCGACCCTGAGCAAACCGGCAAAAAAATTATCCAGAACTCACCCCTGGCATAAACGTTGTGTTGCTGAGTGTCTGAGGTGTGATCACGTGTCTACTGGGGAGGGCAGCCATAAGAACTTTGGAAGTGAGTGATAGCTCCCTTCTTCCAGGTATGTCATAACTTTGAATGTCACTAAACATTCAAATAAACTCTACAGGTAGTCCTCAACTTACAGCCATATGTTTAGTGTCCATTTGAAGTTACGACGACACTAAAAAGTGACTTATGACCATTTTTCACACTTAACGACCATTGCAGCATCCCTGTGGTCACCTGATCAAAAATTCAGACACTTGGCAACTGGCATGTACTTATGACGGTTGCAGTGTCCCCGGGATCATGTGATCCCCTTTTGTGACCTTCTGACAAGTAAAGTCCAAAGGGAAGCCAGATTCACTTAACAACCATGCTACTAACTTAACAACTGCAGTGATCCACTTAACAGCTGTGGCAAGAAAGGTCGTAAAATGGGGCAAAACTCACTTAACAAACGATCTTGCTTAGTAACAGAAAGTTTGGGCTCAGTGGTGGCTGTAAGTTGTATTGCTCTTAAATGGGAAGTTGCTGGACTTCTTAGTAAACGTACATTTCTTTTTGTCTCAATAAATCTTGTTAAAGTGACACTGTGAGATTGGTGGCTGGGAAAAAAAAATTGCTTTTGGGCTGTGCCAAGGAACCTGACCAATCACCATGAATAATCATGAAAGCAAAATAAAGCAAGTCCAACAGAAACTCAAGAATTGCTTTAACTCTGCAATTGAAAGCTAACAAAGAAACATCCTTAAGGACTGCACCTTGAGGGCCCTAGTGAAAAGACCTTGGATGCGGAGAGTGTTTTTCTGCAGGAAATCTAAATGGGAGGGTTAGATCATGCAAGAGAAGGTATAAAACTGTAAGGCAACTTGTTCAAATTTGGAAGGAATCTAACACAGTACCCTGAATGTTATGGATTCTTGACTTTGTGAAGTGTTTGCTTACTTCTGGAGTTACACACAGATAGCAGTTTCGAAAATGAAAGGAGACAACCGCAACACATGCGTAAACATTCATTTTTTTCTGCCTTGTGCAGTTGAGCCCATCCGCACGTTCAATAAATGCATGGAAAAAATGGATGGCCTGTGCCCATATATTCTAACTTCCCATGAGTTTTGCATATCAACGTGATCAATAGGTTCCTGATTGTACAGAGCAGCTCAGAGGCACAGCTATACTTCATGCTTTCTGCCTTGTTTCTGTGCGGTTCAGATGAGCCCATCTACATGCTCAATAAAAGGTAAAGTTTTCCTCCGCCCAGTTGTGTCTAACTCTAGGGGACGCTGCTCATCTCTGTTTCTTATCTGAGGGAGTCTGCGTTGTCCGAAGACCCTTTCCATGGTCATGTGACCAGCATAACTATATGCTGAGGCACATGGAACGCTGTTAACTTCCCACTGAAGTGGTACCCATTTGTCTACTTGCATTTTCATGCTTTCGAACTGCTAGGTGGGCTGGAGCTGGAGCAAGGAACGGGAGCTCACCCCCGTCACACAGCGCTCGGGTCTCGAACCTGGGCAGTCAGCTTTACAGCTGACAAGCTCAGCATCTTTAACCGCTGAGCCATTGCGCCCGCTTCATGTTTAATAAATGCATGGAAAAATGGGTGATGTGTGTTCATTTATTCTAACTTCCCATGAATTTTGCACGTTAGTGTGGTCACAAGGTTCTTGATTATATATATAGCAGCTCAGGGACACAGTTACATTTGCCCTAAAGTGAGTGGTAGCAATGAGGGCTTCTAAATTTCTCCCTTTCATTTAGCCAACGAGCAGGCAAAGGACCACAAGTGAATCTGTTCACAATAGGATTAGAGAGATCTAATAATAGCTGATGCATTCTGATCTCACGGAATTTAGGGGCAATTTGATGAACCGGTGCATAATCAGAGTATCATGCACAATTTCTTAAATTGCCAAAGGTTTATAAGGAATATCAAATAAGAGTTGGAGATGGAATCAATGGAATCAATCAATTTTATCATGTTTGGTGGACTGCCAAGAAGTACTGGGATCAGATATAACCTAATAACAGAATTGGAAGGGACCTTGGAGGTTTTCTAGTCCAACCCCCTGCTCAAGTAGGAGACCCTATGCCAGTGATGGCGAACCTTTTTTTGCTCGGGTGCCAAAAGGGCGTGTGCGCGCGTGCCCACACCCATAATGCAATGCCCTCCTCCCATGCATATGTGCACAACCCCCCCCCCCGTGCTGCCCCCCCACGCATGTGCGCAGGCCTCACTGAAGCCTCCAGACTTCCGGTAGGCCTGTTGGGCTGTTTTTCGCCCTCCCCAGACTCCGGAGGCTTTCCTGAAGCCTGGGGAAGGCGAAAACGGCCTCCCCCCACCCTCAGGAAGGCCGAAAATCAGGTGTGCACATGCACGCTGGAGCTGACATAGGGCAAAGCCTCGCATGCCCTCAGATATGGCTCCGCGTGCCACCTGTAGCACACGTGCCATAGGTTCGCCATCACGGCCCTATACCATTCCAGACAAATGGCTGTCCAGTCTCTTCTTAAAAGCCTCCAGTGATGGAGCAGCCACAACTTCTGAAGGCAAGCCGTTCCACTGGTTAATTGTTCTCACTGTTAAGAAATTTCTTCTTATTTCTAGGTTGGATCTCTCTTTGATTAGTTTGCATCCATTGTTTCTTGTCCTGCCTTCTGGTGTTTGGAAAATAGGTTGACCCCTTCTTCTCTGTGGCAGCCCCTCAAATATTGGAAGACTGCTGTCATGTCAGCCCTAGTCCTTCTTTTCACTAGACTACCCAATTCCTGCAACATTTTTCATAAGTTTCAGCCTCCAGCCCCCTAATCATCTTAGTTGCTCTTCTCTTCACTCTTTCCAGAGTCTCTCTCAACATCTTTTTTATCTCATGGTGACCAAAACTGGATGCAATATTCCAAGTGTGGTACTAACACTTCACGTGATCTTGATTCTGTCCCTGTTAATGCAACCTAGGTTTGCGTTGGCTTCTTTGGCGGCTGCTCTGATATATTGTTTGATTCAGAAAATATTAAAAATGGATTTAAAATTGAAACCAGATGATTTTCTTTTAGGTATCATGGGCAAGGAGATTGAAAGAAAACATGCAAAGAAAGAATTTTGGGAGCTGAAGTCCACACATCTCAAAGTTGCCAAGGTTGAAAAATATTATTCTAGAGCAGCGGTTCTCAACCTGTGGGTCGCGACCCCTTTGGGGGTCGAACGACCCTTTCACAGGGGTCGCCTAAGACCATCGGAAAACACATATTTCCGATGGTCTTAGGAACCGAGACACCGCTCCTCTATCCATCCAAATATGAGTACCCGGGGACAGTGTGATGCACAGGCGGCCCTTGAATGCATAGGTGCCGACGGAAGGGCCGCGCGCGCTAGCCCACCATCTTGGTGCCATGCCCCCTTTGTCACCTCATCGCTTCTCACCTGGCAACGCGCACGCACGGGGAGGGGGAGGGGGTCGTGGTGGCGGGGCAGGGGTCGCGGCATTAGGAAGGTTGAGAACCACTGTTCTAGAGCCTTGATGAATTTCTAGCCTCAAAATGAAAGGGGAATTGGCATTTTAGTCTTTGTTGCTATCTAAACTCTGTACCGTATTCCTTGTTGTCTTATAGCAAAGTAGTTACCTAGGGCACAGACTATGGAAATTACCGTACCAGATTTTTAATGAGTAATTTGAACATCAAAGGGAATATTAATTACTGAAACAGTTACACAATTGTCTTGCGATTTCCAGCTCAGCTCATTTTGCCAGACGGAGTTTCTCTCTAACTTCCGTTCCGACTTTCCTTGCTCAGGCTCCTGCTGAAGGAGGAACTGAATTTTTCACGGTGAGAATTTATGAATTTAGGGCACGTGCTTTTCATTTAGCGTAAAGTAATCCTATTAGCCAATGTGGGCTAAGGAAGTTTCTTTGCAGGGGTGAAATTAACGTGCCCCGAAAACAAAATAAAATATATTTTAAATTTCATCAATTATTAACTCCATGAAGCTTCACAAAAACTGCATAAAAATAGATTGGATTTAATAACTGAAAATGATAGTGTGGTTTGTAAAAAAATGTTTCAGATCTTGTTACTCCTGGCAATGCAATGAAGATTACTTAATGAAATGTGGAACTTTACATTTTATAGGTACCGTATCTTCCTACCCATCATGCTATTCCCATTGGGGGTAAGAATAAAGGAGCAAAAAGTAGTAACCCAAAGTAATTAGAGGTTATTTTAAAGGAAAAAAAATCTAATTTATGCCAACACCATTGACTCTCATTCTTTATACCTTTCAGTCCTTATAACCTGTCTTAGCTTCCATCACATGCATACACCGCTTCAATCGTTTCATTTTGTTCTTTAGAGCTTTTTAATTGAAGAATTAAATTAAATTTTAAAGAAGTCAGAGCTGATTATCAACATCTTTTGTCATCTTTTATTCATGCCAGGAGAATAGACACAAAACTATTCAGTCACCTGGCAAAACCTTCTGTATCCTTTCCGAATTTGGCTTGGTTTTATTTTGTTTAATCTTTTCCCTGTTTCCTTCTCCACTATTTTTCCCAGGTGGTCCTTGGGAACAATATTTAGGTCGCAAGAAAAAAATCTCCTATAGATCTCTATCTATAGATTATGGTCCTATATGAATTCCTTCCTTTCCCCCACCCTCCAATCCCCTTTCCTTCTTCCCTTCCTTACTTCCCTCCTCCCTCCCTCCCTCGCTCCCTCCCTCCTTCCCCCACCCTCCAATCCCTTTTCTTCTTTCCTTCTTTCCTCCCTCCTTCCCTCCTTCCTTCCTTCCTTCCTTCCTTCCTTCCTTCCTTCCTTCCTTCCTTCCTTCCTTCCTTCCCTCTCTCCTTCCTCCCTCCCTCCCTCCCTCCCTCCCTCCTTCCTTCCTTCCTTCCTTCCTTCTTTCCTTCCTTCCTGTTTATATTTTGAAGAATGTCAATGATTATTTACTGAGGATTTACTGTATGCAATGAACCTCAAATATTTTTTAACAATCGTTTCAATTGAACATTAATCCTGCTTTCATTTTTTCGATTTCCAGAAGCCAATTCAATTGTAGACTCTATAATTGTATCTCTTTCAATCACATTTAATGTCATTATTTAGTTATATAATTGTATTACAATAAGGAACATATGTTCTAGGTACACATTAGTACAGATAGTCCTCGACTTACGACCACAATGGAGCCCAAAATCTCTATTGCTAAGTGAGACACTAGTTAAGCGAGTTTTGCCCTGTTTTACGCTCTTTCTGGCCACAGTTGTTAAGTGAATCACTACAATTGTTAATAACACGGTTGTTAAGTGAATCAGGCTTCCCCATTGACTTGGCTTGTCAGAAGGTCACAAAAGGGGATCACACGACCCCGAGACACCGCAATCGTCATAAATATGAGTCTGCTGCCTAGCCCCTGAATTTTGATCACGTGACCATGGGGATGCTTCAATGGTCGTAAGTGTGAAAAATGGTCATAAGTCACTTTTTTCAGTGTTGTTGTAACTTTAAATGGTCACTAAATGAACTGTTGTAAGTCGAGGACTACCAACAAGCTACATCCTCAATTCTTAAAAAAAAATATTAATTAGAAGCCCCAAGTCATCACAGAGCCCAGCCTACCTCGCAGGGTTGTTGTTCTGACAATAAAACAAAGGGAGATCTCTTCATAAGGATTTTTGAGTTCCTGGAGAAAAGGTTACAAACCAAACCAACCAACCAAACAACCAATCCAGAAAAAAAGAAATCTCTGCTAACAAATCAGGGGTGGCTTCTTCTTTTCTTCGCACGCGCTTCGCACATGCGCAGTGCTTAAAAAAAAGCTTCTGCGCATGCGCAGAAGCGAAAAACAAAATGGCGCTGCCTATGGCGCCGCCGAAAGAACCAGTTCGGGGGCATGGCAGGCCTGGGTCGCTTCCAGTTCTAGCGACCCAGGCCGCCAAGTTACTACCAGTTCTATAGAACCGGTCCGAACCGGGAGGAACCCACCTCTGCAACAAATGGATCCTTAGAAATGATCTCTCTGCTGTCCTTAACTTCCTAAGGCAGGGATCTCCAACCTTGGCAACTTTAAGCCTGGAGGATTTCAACTCCCAGAATTCTGGGAGTTGAAGTCCACCAAGCTTAAAGTTGCCAAGGTTGGAGACTCCTATCCTAAGGTGCTTATTTTGAGGATAGAAGTCCCTCAGGCAATCAGATCTCAAACCAAAATCAGCAATTTGTCCCAACTGTGTACAGGAAATTATGGCAAATAACCAACACAACACGGTACGTGCAGCTTCATGGTAATTTTCAAGTGGTTAATCACTTATTTCAGCCATTAGCTGGCAATTCTGGGCAGAGGGCCAGAGAAGGCTAGTCTGCTACATTTTGGAAATTCAATTTGTTCTGCATTCCAATAAACACTGGCTGGACCTGTGCTTCTCAGGCTAATGGGATTTTAGTTAGCCTGCGACTGACCTTCGCACTTACCAAACGCTCTGTTATCATTTGGCGCTCCAAAGCTACTGGAAAATATATATTCCCCCCCCCCCCCGAAATAACCAGATTAATGTACCATGAGTAGGAAAATGTTATGTAATTGTCTTTCTTTTTTTTTTTTTTTAAAGAAAAGTCAAACTCGAGGTTGATCAGACCAATAAAGGATGACAAAATTGGGACCGAAGGGTGTTGCTTTCTCTAATCATTGTTCTGTGAATAAATTGTGATTGCTGTACAAGTGTTCTAAAAAATTAATCCACTCCTTTTATTAGAGGAGGAAATGATGGTGTATAGTCCGCTCTGCCAATTTCTAAAAATACAGGAATAATAGTTGATTATAAACTCTGTATGTGGATAGATAGCCAGTAGTTATTAATACTTACAGTTGGAGTTTTGCACAGTGAAATTGGACAATATTAAGTAATTGGACTTAATAGGCCCAACTGTATGCTTTTAAAATTGTCTCTGTTTCATGATCTTTATCTTGTTATTCATTTGAATGCAGCCTTCTGTTTATCTTTCCAAATCTCCACAAAAGGTTTGAGCTGCCTATCCTGAATCTAAACTTCAGAAAGTGTGATTGGAAGGTGCAGTTTAGTTTGGAAAACTGAGAGTCAGAAATTGCCTCTGAGAAATGTCTATGGAGATTCCCAGCCATCCAGGTCACGGTTGTCCCAAAGGTGCTTTTTTCAAGAGGCAACTGGACTTTCTGGTTTTTCTTTGAAGACATGTTCCTTCTCATCCAAGAAGCTTCTTCAACTCTGACTGGATGATGGGGAATGGAAGGATTTATACTCCTTGCGTTCTTTTAGCGGGTCATTAAGGTCACCTGGAGGTTTATCTGTGTCATCAGGGAAATCATTTCATCATTTTAAATGATGACATAGATAAACCTCCAAGTGGCCTCAATGACTCTCTAAAAGAATGCAAACGACCAGCTGTCTGCAAGGAGTATAAATCCTTCCATTCCCCACCATCCAGTCAGAGCTGAATGGATGAGAAGCAAAACGTCTTCAACGAAAAACAAGCAAGTCCAGTTGCCTCTTGAAAAAAAGCACCTTTGGAATTTCCTCTGAGAAGTAAGATTACAACATTTCTCATTCTTCTTTCCTGGATTCCCGAACCTAATGCTGAAAGCTGAGACTCATTTAATCAGGAGAGCGTTGTGGTTCAGAGAGTTCCCACTTGAGTGCTTCAGTGCAGTGTTAATTGGATGGTGGGCAGTAGACAGGATGCACAACTCTTGAGAGAAGGGAAGAAGGAGGAACCCTGGAGAAATAGCAATATGGCCTTCCAGAATATCGCAGAGCTGCAACTTATGGTACCTTTTACAATTCAAAGTAAGTGCTTTAGACTTGCCTCCTCCTCCTCCTCCTCTTCTCCTTCTTCTCCTCCTCCTCCTTCCCCTTCCCTTTCTCCTCCTGGTCCACTTTTTGGATCATTGAATGCCACTTTGCATGATCAGCTGTGTCTCCAGGGTGCAGACCCATGGCTTGCATATCTTTGTTTATAGTGTGTTTTCATCTCTGTTTTGAACGCCCGTGAGGTCATCGGCCATTGACTTCTAGTTGGTAGGTAATCTTGGCAACAGTGGTAGGTGCTGCTCTCTGGACATGTCCATACCAGCAGAGCCGGCCTTCTCTCATCTTGTCTATA
>QLTV01002415.1:446688-459405 GCA_003457575.1 Thermophis baileyi | reverse complement strand
CTTCTTCTTCTTCTTCTTCTTCTTCTTCTTCTTCTTCTTCTTCTTCTTCTTCTTCTTCTTCTTCTTCTTCTTCTTCTCCTCCTCCTCCTCCTCCTCCTCCTCCTCCTTTTCTCCTCCTCCCCCTCCCCCTCCCCCTCTTTTGCTGTTTTGCTATCAAAGGAGATACAAATTTCTGTTTCTTTCTCTTCTAGTGGCCTCAACCATGATTATTTCATTTGGACTTTGCACTGCTCATTAAAACCACTCAAACTGGACAAAAGGGGGTAGCTGCTTTAAGAATGGCATTATCATTAATTCTTTAAAACAGTGGCCTTTTTCTTTCAGGCTTTTGGAAAAATCCTTCAACATTAGGATACTTTAATGAATAGTAAAGTGGTGTTGGGGACTCACAGAACGCCCCAAACACTTCTTATAAATTGCTTTTGAAGCCTGCAAACTCTAGTAGCTTCTTGTCCCACCTTGGGGCATCCACAGGACACAGTCAGAAAAGTAAAGCTGGCAGTTACAACTGTGCAATCAAAAGCCCCCTGCTTATTTATTTATTTATTTTTTAAATTAAAGGGTGAGGATTTTGATTTATTTATTTTTTTTGAAAGGGTGCAAGTTTGATCGGGCAGCGACAGCCACCATCTTCCCTTTGCAAAAAAAACCCCTGCATCCACCAAAGGGATCTCTAGAAGTTCTTCTAAAGAGAAATACCTCTAGAGGAGATATGACATTATTCTTTAAAAAAAAAAAAAAGCTATCGTATCCTGCACTGAATGTCATTGGCCTCTCTCTGAGCTCTGCACAGCACTCTGAAAGAACATTGCCAGAGGTCATTTTTTTCCACCAATTTTAAAACAATCTCATTCTTCCTTTTCGAGAGCTTGAAACCTCAGTCAGCGAAACACAGGCTGATCTTAGCCCTGCGTGGTTGAACCTTTTAAGCCACATAGAGAATCTGTACAGATTTTCAAAGGCTCTGATTTAAGTGTGGGAGGTGGGCTATTGTTCGCGGCCGCCTCTTGACCTGCCTTTGTCTCACAACCTATCATGGATTGGCGCCACAGCGCCTGCCATTTTCTTTTTGTGTGATTGGGAGTATCTTTTGTCACTGGAGGGGGAGGAAAAGTCTGAAAGCAGCTTGAGACTTGTGTGAATAGCAAGCGATCAAGGTAACCAGCATCGAAATATTGGGCACACATGCCAAGTGTCATGCCCCAGCATATAACCTTTATTTATTGTTGTTGCTCTCTAGCCCCATCTAGTGGCCGGAGGGACAAATATGCCCCAACATACGATCTTTATATACCGTTGTTGCTCTCTAACCCCATCTAGTGGCCAGAGAGACAAATACCAAAGATATTGTTTGAAGCTGACTCCACCCCATCAGCCCACACTCTCAAAACAGGTACACGCTGGGAAGCCAGACTCCATTTCCTTTAGCATTTGGAGGAGGCAGAAGCACAAAGAAGAATCCATCTTAATTAGTTAGCACATGGTCATCCAAGGACAAACCCACATCCCACACACAGAGCATCTCTGGTGAGATTTAAATTACTTATATTTATTAATTGTTATGTTCAGCAGTAACTCAATATTGCCTGTCTTGTATTTGCTTCTCATTGTATGTATTTATTCCTATTTTCCCCAGTTTCACCATATCCTGTTCTTTCAATAAAGTATTCAAATCTATGCACATGTTCTGTTTTATTGGAGGATAGGTGGGTTTAGCTGCATGTCGAGCTGCACACAGACAAACGTATAGTGAGGACAGAACACCAAGCTTTTAAAATCCCAAATCGGCTATGAATATTAAGTTATCGATCTTTGTGCTAAAAGTAGCTCACCTCACCCAGGGCTGGAAGCTTGTTGGCTCTGGAGCTACAGAATTCTTAGGGCATTAAGCCCAGGCATGGTGAACAGTGCTATCCCTACCATGTCATGGCACCAATGCTCACAGTTCCCTCCTCTCTGCCTCCTCCCCCACCCCACCCCCAAAACAAATATTCTGCAGAAAAATGACAAGACACATCAATTCCCACAAAGGGCGAATGGATGGAAGAAGTGATGGATCTGGCAGAGATGGCAAAATTAACTTCTTTAATTTAAAAAAAAAAGAATGTCTCCAGTTTTCTTCCTACTTGGAAACTGCTTCTGGACTTTATGCTCAAAACAGAAAAAAAGTATATGAAACTTTGATGTTGGGTTTTGATGCTTAGATTAGTTTTGGGTGATGGAGATGGCTAAGTGCTTACAAAACATGTAAAGTAAAAAGTTGTGGTTGTAACTGTATTTTGTATTTCACTGCACTGAAAAAAGTTGTTTTCCTTCCCCTATTCTGCTATTATCTTTGTTTCAATTTGTATTTTATATTATAATATAAAACTTCAATGATTAAAGAAAAAAGAAAAAAAAAGCTTTCTCACTCTTATTGAGTGATGAGGTAGCTGAGTGGACTATGTGAAAGTTCTTCCTTTCATTGAATAAACCAAAGAGACCTTGGTGTTCTCTTAGTTGCTTGTTGCAAACATTTCATCACCCAAGTACACTGATGATGATACCTAGTTGGGTGATGAAATGTCTGCAAGAAAACAACTAAGTTCAGAGAACATCAAGGACTCCATGGATTATAGAAGGAAACTTTCACGCATGCCAAGGACCTCACAATTCATCCCTGAGCTACAAATATTTTCTTCTACTGGAACTGTATAACTCTCTCTCCTTCTTTGTCATGCTTGTATAAAGTCTCGAGCATAAACAACAAAATGTTTTTGTTTTCAGCACTGCTATCCCTGTTAAGGGAAAGACCTGACCACGAGAATTGGTTAGAAATGACCTCTTTTCCCTGGGGGGAAAAAAAATCAGACATATTGATGATCCTCCATAGTCCCTCACCACAAATTTGGTAAATAATTTGGA
Organism: Thermophis baileyi; assembly: GCA_003457575.1. Lineage (NCBI taxonomy): Eukaryota > Metazoa > Chordata > Lepidosauria > Squamata > Dipsadidae > Thermophis > Thermophis baileyi. The sequence goes on along the minus strand of QLTV01002415.1, from coordinate 456,501 downwards.
GAATCCATTTGTGTCTAATTCTATGCTCGCAGAGGTGGGTTCCTACTGGTTCTAACCGGTTCTTTAAAACCGTTAGTAAACCGGCGATGATGTCACAGAACCAGTTCTTTCGGCGTCTCCGTGGGCGCCGCCATCTTGGATTTTGCTTCTGCGCATGTGCAGAAGCGAATTTTTGCTTCTGCGCATGCACAGAAGCTATTTTTTGATTGCTGCGGGGGCGCGCGCATGCACGGCGCGACCCTGAGTGAACCAGCAGCAAAAGAATCCAGAACCCACCCCTGGCTCAGAGGTACTATTTTAATTAGGAACAACTGGTTCCAACAATAATTTCATCATGTGAACCCTTCAAAATAGAAAATATAAAAGTCATTAATAATTAGGTGATCCCAACATTCTTTAAAAAAAAAAACCTGTATGATTTCAACAACGAGGAGAAAATATACCGTGAGTCAAACCAACTCCAATAAAACTGAGTTTTCAAACTTTGCAAGGTTGTGATCTCCTCAGATTTCAAATAGAATTGACCTTTCTCTGTTATCACAAATTTAAGAATCTGCTCTGAGTAATACTATTTAGGTAATGTTAAATTGAAACTCTTGAGAAATGCAGTGACCGGGGTGGAAAAAAAGATTCCATATAAAGAATTCCCTTTGAGCTGGATGGCATTTCTTGATAGTAAAAGGTTAGAAAAGTTGCTTTAGTCAGAGAACTAAAAGCAGAAGAAGGAACAGCTTGATATGCATCTTTGAAGTGTGGTTTTTTTATTTATTTATTTAAACTCAACTTTTTTTTTCTTTAACTCTGTTAATATGGAAAATATTTATATGGTTAAAACAATTCCAAGGGCTTCACTATTTCAGAAGCATCAACTGCAACCCTAAACTCACTGACTGCATTTCTGCTTGACAAACGTAATGGACACATTTCTGCTTATAACTGGACAGATGTAGTATTGTATTATTGTACAACTGATAATAATAAAACTGTAATACAGTTTTGTGCCCAGAGTCCTATGGAATTCAATAGGTATATAAATGGAGACAACTTTGGGAGACAATTTCATCCATAGACTGTAATTTTGCACATCTGGTTTTGTTAAAAAGGAATCCATACAAGTTAAACTCCCCACCCCACCACCCCGCCATTAAGTATTTAAATCCCAGAATTTTCCATTTAATGAGAGTTAAACTAAAAACTCATATATATTTTTTTCCTGCTATATCTGGGAATGCTCTGTAATGGTCTATATCAGGGCTGTCAAACTCGCGGCCCGTGGGCCGGATGCGTCACGTGCTGGCCACGCCCACGCCCGGTTTAGCGAAGGGGGAAAAGGTCACGATATGTCACGTGACGCCACCGTGACGGCGCGAGTTTGACACCCCTGGTCCAGTGGTGAAATCCAATTTTTTTTTACTACCGGTTCTGTGGGCGTGGCTTGTTGGGCTTGGCAGGGGAAGGATACTGCAAAATCTCCATTTCCTCCCCACTCCAGGGGAAGGATACTGTAAAATCTCCATTCCCTCCCCACTCCAGGGGAAGGATACTGTAAAATCTCCATTCCCTCCCCACTCCAGGTGTCACGTGACGCCACCGTGACGGCGCGAGTTTGACACCCCTGGTCCAGTGGTGAAATCCAATTTTTTTTTACTACCGGTTCTGTGGGCGTGGCTTGTTGGGCTTGGCAGGGGAAGGATACTGCAAAATCTCCATTTCCTCCCCACTCCAGGGGAAGGATACTGTAAAATCTCCATTCCCTCCCCACTCCAGGGGAAGGATACTGTAAAATCTCCATTCCCTCCCCACTCCAGGGGAAGGATACTATAAAATCTCCATTCCCTCCCCACTCCAGGGGAAGATTACTGCAAAATCCCCATTTCCTCCCGATCAGCTGGGGCTCGGGAGGCAGAGAATAGATGGGGGCGGGGCCAGCCAGAGGTGGTATTTTCCGGTTCTCCGAATTACTCAAAATTTCCGCTACCGGTTCTCCAGAACCTGTCAGAACCTGCTGGATCTCACCCGATACTGGTCTATATAGAATGACCTTGAGAGACAGGAGGAAGAACCACAGGGTAGATAAGAGGCAGCTTTTAGTCTGCTAAAGGGATGTGGGTGTGGCAAACGTCTCAGAAGGGACCCTCCCTAGTTTCCTGTATTGTAAAAGCGAGGGGGGTGGGAGAAATGTATTTTCAGACTTGCAAGATTCTGTTTAATGTAACCTTACATCTATCCTGCTCTACGGAGTGGAGAGTTGGTCTCTGACAAAAAGCCACATGAAGAGACTAGAAGCATTTACACATACGCTGTTACGTATATGCTGGGTTGACAAAATCAGAAACGAGGTGGTGATAAGCCCCCTGGGAAAGCCAAGGGAAATCATCAAGACCATAAAAAAGCGAAAGTTAGAATATTTCGGACATGGGATGCGACACCCGGAAAAATCCGGCATACTTCACTTAATCCTCCAGGGAAAGATTGAATGCAAACGAGGTCCAGGCAGAAGAAGAACATCATAGCTTCAAAATCTAAGGGACTGGTTTGGACAAAACTCAGCAGCACTTTTTCATGAGGCTGTTGATAAAAATAGGATCGCCAACATGATCGTCAACGTCCGATGACGGATACGGCACAACAAGAAGAAGAACCTTACATTAAAGTTAGAGCTAGTACTCTTCTTGTGTGCTTCTTGTAGATACTACCTTGCAAAGCTGACATGTTCAGAGAGTTTGGTGTGGAGACCTGTCAAGGTTCTAGCTTTGCTTCTGCCAACATTAAGAACAACCCTATCAGATATGTTCTAGACTTGCTTCTGATCCTGCCTGGGTAAGATGGCTTGTTGGAGGACAGAGAAAAATTGAGTGTCATGATGGCTTAGTGCCGTGATGGCGAACCTATGGCACAAGTGCCACAGGTGGCACACAGAGCTCTCTCTGCGGGCACGCGAGCCATTGCCCAGCTCAGCTCCACCGCGCATGCGCGCGTGCCTCCCACCGGCCAGCTGATCTTTGGGTATCTGCCGTGCATGCGCAGAAGGCGGGGCGCATGCGGGAGACATGTGCACATGCGCGGAGGTGGGGGTTGCGTGCGCATGCATGGGGGGAGCGCAGAGGGGCAGCACCCCCCCATGGCCGGTTTTTGGTCCCAGGAGGCTGTAGGGAGGCCCGCTAGGCCCAAAATGGGGCAGGGGGGTTCATGCACGCATGTGCGGGGGGAGGCATCGCACATGCATGCATGGGGGTCACCCGTGCATGTGTGGGGGATGTTGCGTGCACACTGCATTATGGGTGCTGGCACCCACACGCATGCGCTGTCACGCATGCGCACGCTTTCGGCACACGACGAGAAAAAGGTTAGCCATCACTGGCATATGGAATTGTTTTCCCACAAAAGGATGGAGATGGGGCAATCAGTTCCATATATGGCTATCTGTCAGATCCGTGTATCTGCCATTCTTCAGGGGAAGGGGGGGAATTTGGTTCCTGGTACCTTCTCTTTCTTATTATCCATTTTATGTATCCCATATCCTGCTTTGCATTCTTTTATAACCTTTAACCTGATTTATAACTGTTGCCTGGCGCCTTAGCCACCAGATAGTTTCTCACCTCTTGGGAAATGCGAGGGGAGGGTGGGCCATGTGGGCTGCATCGCCGGAAAATAAATAAATAAATAAATAAATAAATAAATAAATAAATAAATAAATAAATAAATAAATAAATAAATAAATAAATAAATAAATAAATAAATAAATCATAACGAAGAAAATCTGTGGAGTCATTAAGGTCAACAATGACCAAATGGGGCAAAGTATTTATTTTGTTTAATTTTGTTAATTATGACTTATGATTATATCTTATGATTTATCACTTTGCTGTTTGTATGAGAGCTTCTGCACCAGAGACAAATTCCTCATGTGTCCAATCACAATTGGCCAATAAAGAACTGTTCTCTGTTTCGTTCTGCTCCATTCCATTCTATTCTATGCCTTGTGTTTCATCATCTGCCCCATACTAGCTCCAGAAAATCTGTCTAACTCACAAGGGAGGAGTCTATTCTATTCTATTCTATTCTATTCTATTCTATTCTATTCTATTCTATTCTATTCTATTCCATTCCATTCCATTCCATTCCATTCCATTCCATTCCATTCCATTCTTATTCTATTCTAGACACATACCCCTAGAACATAGTATGGTCCTCATCTGGCATTCTTTCTAGCATATTATCTGTGGGACAGCCATAATAAACTCAAAATTCTGATATAGACATTAAAAATAACCAACATTTAGATCCTAGAATCTCTGCAAAGTCTCTCTTCTAATCCATATGCAATATATCCAATTATTGTGATCTCTATTATCATGGAAGATATAATATTTACCAGGAAATGTCCAACTTACCTGTCAACAAAGGCATGGTGTAGGATGAAGATGGGATCGTTGGCTGAACCCTGGACCTGAGACATGGAGCCATTCATGTAAATGTGTAGCGCATTGTGTAGACTACTCTGTGACAAATTGGATATTCCAGTACTTGGGCTTGCAAACCCTGTAAATTAAGGAGACATGGAGCCGGTAAGGAGATACAGTGGTTAGACCTTACTTAAGGGCCACCTTTTCAGGTGGACCACACAGTTCCCTTTGTGACATACCCCGCCATCCCCCTGAAAGTGGTTGGATGGCTGTGAAAGTAACCAAATTTTTGATCTCAGGCTGCTTGTTGCTGAATGTCCCAAAAGTGCTTTTCCAAAAGGCAACCAGACTTTCTTGTTTTTTTTCCTTGGGAAAAAAAAACTTGAAGCTTCTTCAATCCTGAAGAACTGCTGGGGGCAAACTATTTTCCAAAGCACCAGAAGGAAAGACAAGAACCAATGGATGGAAACTAATCAAGCAGAGAAGCAACCTAGAACTCAGGAGAAATTTCTTGACAGTTAGAACAATTAATCGGTGGAACAATTTGCCTCCAGAAGTTTTGGTGCCCTCTCACTGGAGGCTTTCAAGAAGAGACTGGACAGCCATTTGTCTGGAATGGTATAGGGCAGTGATGGCGAACCTTTTTTTCCTCAGGTGCCAAAAGCGCGAGCACGTGCGCTATCGTGCGTGTGCGCGTGCCCACACCCATAATTCAATGCCCCCCCATGCCCCACCCCCACGCATGCGTGCACGACCCCCTATGTGCCCCGCCACATGCGTGGCAGAGACCTGCACACACGCTCCCCCGTTTCCTGACTTCCGGTAGGCCTGTTTTTTGCCCTCCCCAGGCTCCAGAGGCTTCCTTGGAGCCTGGGGAGGGCGAAAACGGCCGCCCCCATCCCCTTGGAGGCCCTTCCAGAACCTCCGCGCAAGCCAAAAATCAGCTGGCCGGCGCACACATGCATGCTGGAGCTGAGCTAGGGCAACGGCTCCCGTGCCGGCAGATATGGCTCCACGTGCCACCTGTGGCACGCTTGCCATAGGTTCGCCATCACGGGTATAGGGTCTCCTGCTTGAGCAGGGAGTTGGACTAGATGACCTCCAAGGTCCCTTCCAACTCTTATTCTACAAGATCTATGAGTACAGATAGTCGTCGACTTACAACAATTCATTTGGTGACCATTCAAACCTACAATGGCACTGAAAAAAGTGACTTATGACCGTTTTTCACACTTATGACCATTGCAGCATCCCCATGGTCATGTGATCAAAATTCAGATGCTTCCTATTTATGACGGTTGCACTGTCCTGGGGGTCATGGGATCCGCTTCTGCGACCTTCTGACCAGCAAAATCAATGGGAAATCCAGATTCACTTAACAGCCATCTTACTAACTTAACAACTGCAGTGGTTCACTTCCCTAAGGGTGGCAAAACAAGTCGTACCCTTAGAAACATAAATGCTGGGCTCAATTGTGGTCGTAACTCGAGGACTACCTGTATTTGGGTTTTTTTTTTTTTTTTGCAACCACATCAAGCTGCCAGCACACATTCAGTTTCCTAAAGAAGAAACATTACATTTGTCTCTGTTAACTTTCACTCCATTACTTTCTCATTTCTTTAACCTGTGAAGTTTAGGGTTAGGTTTTGTCTGCAAATGCCTGTGGGTTATACCTCTATCCAGAAGTGGGCTTCACATAATTTAACAACCGGTTCGCCCAGAATCGAAAATGTGAGTGCGCGCCTTGCGCACATGCGCTCCATCAAAAACATGGCAATTCGCTCGCCATCCGCACATGCGTGCGGCGTCAAAAAACACGGCAATTTGTGCTGGAAATGCAAGGCAGCACCAAGAACTTTCTACCACATGCGGTGGGTGTGTCCGAAAACTAGAGATTTTTGGCATCAGATAAGAAGGTGGTTGGAAGAGATGCTAAACCAAAGTGTAGATTTAAAGCCAGAACTATTCCTATTAGGAATTACAAAAGATAAATACAACAAAGGAACAATATATTTAATGTTGCATATACTAACGGCAGCAAGATTGGTCTTTGCACAAAATTGGAAAAGCAAAAAGATTCCCTCTGAAGAAGAGATAATAAAAAAGATATTGATTTGTGCAGAAATGGACAGGCTGACTTTAGAACTCAAAGACAAGGGCGAGACGGAATATTATGAAATCTGGAATAAAATGTGTTAGAATATTCATGACTGGGAGAGCCATGTTAACAAGGTTAGCCAATGAATAGGCATAGCAACTGAGTCAGCCAATGGGAGCTTCTGAGTCTGTGCAGAGGATCGAAACTGAAACTTTTATTTATTTTTATTTTATTTATTTATTTGTTTATCAAACATGTACAAGATAGCAGGTATAGGTATAAACATAAACATAATCAAAGTGAATACAGATAGATGAGGACAGTAGGACAGGGACAGTAGGCACGCTGGTGCGCTTATGCACGCCCCTTACAGACCTCTTAGGAATGGGGTGAGGTCGACAGTAGACAGTCTAAGGTTAAAGTTTTTTGGGTTTGGGGAAGAAACCACAGAGTCAGGTAGTGAATTCCAGGCATTGATCACTCTGTTGCTGAAGTCGTATTTTCTGCAGTCGAGTTTGGAGCGGTTTACATTAAGTTTGTATCGATTGTTTGCTTGTGTATTGTTTTGGTTGAAGCTGAAGTAGTCATTGACAGGTAGGACATTGTAGCATATAATTTTGTGTGCTACACTTAGGTCAGATCAAAGGCGGCGTAGTTCTAAGTTTTCTAGGCCTAAAATTTCAAGTCTGGTTGCATAAGGTATTATGTTGCGAGCAGAGGATTGTAGTACTCGTCTCATGAAATATCTCTGGACATTCTCAATTGTATTAATGTCCGATATGTAGTGTGGGTTCCAGACACAATGTTGTTACAGTGGGCTTTGGCACTTAGATCATTAGATATGATAGCTTAAGGCTGGGCGTGGCTCAGTCCACTCTGCTCTTTGTCCTCTCTGTGCTTGTACTCTCTGCTGAAATGAAGCTAACTCCTGCTTGTGTTTACTTGAAGAAATAATCTGCTAATGGTATTGTAAATTCATCTGTTATTATGTTTATAAAGAAGTTATTGAATCCAGCTGAATCAGTCATCTGTGTGTGCTTCTGGTTTTGATTTTGCAACAAACTCTGATAAAATTTATCAGTGGTTAGAAGCGAGGAGGAAATGTCGGGACAGAGAAATATTGATAAGTTGAGAGTTGAAAAATATTATTATAGTATTGTGTGATCTGTAGGAATTGTATTTGTATTGAAAGTAACTCTTACAGATGAAGGGATATATGTGTTTGATAGATTGTATATATTTAAATATTGGGTATGAATGGTATTTGTCGTTAGGTAAAACTTTATGGAAAGGTTTGAACCAGAAAAGTCACACTATGTCCAATGTTTTTAATTGCTTATTCAATAAAAATTAAAAAAACACGGCAATTTGCTTGCACAAACCATCTGTACATGTGTGCGGCGTCAAAAAACACAGTGATATAGGATGGAATTGCACCTGGGCAGGTGGGCGGGTGAGCTGGTCCACCCACAGGTCACAACTACCGGTTCGCCCGAACCAGTCCGAACCGGCTGAATCCCACCCCTGCCTATCAGTTATCATTCGTGTGGCAGGAAGTGTGACTTAACAAAACAAGGGGAGCTGAAATGCCATTGGACACTGCGCGGTCTATGCCCATTACTATAGACCGTGCAGTCTCAGATACATTATCTGAAAATCTGCATAACCGATGAAGCTGAAAAAGCAGAGGAGCTACAGATCAAAGGAACGGAGGGAACAGTTTGAATATTTAACACCCGCACATGTTTTTCTAACAATTTATTCTGGTGGGGAAAGTTGACAGCATTTTTGAGTTCTGAGCTCAGCAGTAACAGAGAGAAGGTGGGGCCTCTTTTTGAACATCATTGCCTTGAGGAGTTGATGCTTCAAATAGCATCCAGGCAAGGATTATTTTTTAAGAAAACCAGCTGTACAGCTATGTCTGCTGGATGCAGTTTGAGGAGATACACTGATGGGACCTGAAATAATAGAAATAGAAATAGAAATAGAAATAATAGAACTAGAACTAGAACTAGAACTAGAACTAGAACTAGAACTAGAACTAGAACTGGACTAGACTAGACTAGACTAGACTAGACTAGACTAGACTAGAATAGAATAGGAGCCCTTTTCCAACAGTGACCACACCTTGATTAACTTTTGTCTTAATATACGTCCTTACAAAAATCAGCATAATGATGGAATACCCAAATATAACTTTAAAAAAGCCAACTATGATCTCATAGACACTGACCTCTCCTCTTTTGATTGGCAAATTCTATTCACTGACTGTAATACTGCAGAAGACCATTATAACATTTTCTTGCTTGTAGTCAAAAGAATCATCAAACTATACATACCACTAATAACCCCCAAAACCAAGAAAAACAAATTACCCATAACAATAAGGAAGCTCCAATCCAAAAAAAAATCTCTTTGGCGAAAAAACAAAACTGGCTACGTAGCTAACTTTAAAAACCGCTACAAAAACTTATGCCACCAGATAAGGACTGAATGCACCAATTATCACATCAAACAAGAGGAAAACCTACGCACCAATTCTACTCGCGCCTTCTATAATTTCGTAAACAGCCAACTTAAAGACTCAAAATCCATCCCACCGCTAAAAGGACCTAACAGTAATGACTGTAATGATGAAGCCATTAAAGCCAACCTTTTTAACACATTCTTCGGTTTAGTCTTTGTAAACAGCAATGGCTCATGCCCAATATTTCCTAGTTGTACCACAAATAATTACAACAATCTAACACAAATCGATTTCACAGAAGATAACGTTGGAAAAGCACTATACAACCTTAAACCATCTCTATCTATTGGACCTGACGGACTATGTGCTTACTTCTTAAAAAAGCTTTCCTCTGCCTTAGCAGAACCTCTAAGCATAATCTTTGAAATATCTTACAAGACCGGCTCCCTGCCCAACCTATGGTCACTAGCCACGGTCATCCCTATCTGGAGACCCCAGCTTAGTCAAAAATTATAGACCAATCTCTTTATGTTGCGTCACCTGCAAAGTTATGGAATCAATCATAAACCAATCTATTACCCTCCACTTAGAAACAAACAACCTACTCTCTAACAAACAATTTGGTTTCAGGAAAAATTTATCCTGTAATCTGCAACTCCTACACTGTAAAAACATATGGACTACACAACTCGATCAGGGCAAAGCAATAGACGCAATTTACATAGTCTGTTGTAAAGCCTTTGATTCAGTGGTACACGACAAACTACTTCTGAAACTAAAATCTTATGGCATCTCTGGACCCCTACATGATTGGATAACTGCGTTCCTGTCAAACAGACAAC
>QLTV01002415.1:422964-433809 GCA_003457575.1 Thermophis baileyi | reverse complement strand
ATGGTTAATATATGTGTGTGTGTGTGTGTGTGTGTGTGTGTGTGTGTGTGTGTGTGTGTCTATGGTTATTCGGGTTTTCTCCCGCGTGAAGTTGGAGATGTGGTTGTGACGTTTTGACGAAGTCTCATTCGTCGCAACCACATCTCCAACTTCACACGGGAGAAAACCTGAATAACCCTAGACCTACATACAAATACCCGCGAAAACCTCAAAAAACATATACTGTATATATGATATATATATATATCAGAGAAGTTTGCCAGTGAAGTTTGCTTGTTTATATCTCCTTCAGTTCATAAAAGAAAGCTAAACAAAGGTTCATAACATATGATAAAGGGCAAATAAAAATATTTCATTGCAGTACACCATCGTATTTCTCTATGTCTCTTCAAAGGATCAATCATGCCCACTTGTGGTTAACAGAATTGCAGGTTTATTTAATTATGTATTTGCCTTTCATTTAGATGTTTGGTAGTCATTCTCCCTAATTTTTTCCCCCAGAACATCAACCCCGCAAGAAACTGAGTAGGCCAAAGAAGGATATTTGTCTGAAAATGGATTAAAACCTGGATATCTCGATTCTTGAATCCTTGAACTTCTGCATCAGGCTCACTATCATTTTTTTTTTGTAAGAATTATTTATATTTATTTTATTTATACTTCAGATTGGGAGACCGCGCATCTCACTCAGAGTTTCCTCAATAAACAATTTGCAAATAAATATTCTTATAAGCATTAATTTCCTTTCTTTATTTACTCAATTTGTTTGGCTGCCCATCCCAGGCCAGTGTCAGGCTGTAAATAATTCCTAAAAACAATAAAAGCACAATACCAAAAGAGTCCCAAAGGTGCTTTTTTTCAAGAGGCAACTGGACTTTCGTGTTTTATCTTTGAAGACGTTTCACTTCTCATCCAAGAAGCTTCTTCAGCTCTGACTGGATGGTGGGGAATGGAAGGATTCATCCAGTCAGAGCTGAAGAAGCTTCTTGGATGAGAAGCGAAACGTCTTCAAAGAAAAACAAGCAAGTCCAGTTGCCTCTTGAAAAAAAGCACCTTTGGGACAACCATGACCTGGATGACTGAGAATCTCCATAGACAATACCAAAAGAAATCAATTAGCAGTCAAGAGATATAATCCATTAATGTCAGTTTAACCAGGAAACCGTGCCCTTCACAATCTTGGGATAGCTTTAATTGTTCATAAACTTCACTTATTTGTTTTGTTTTTTATTTCTTTGTATGCCACCTTTGTTATTTTTAAAAATAACTCAAGGTGGCGAGCAAATTCAACCTTCTTCCTCCTATTTTGTATATATTACCAGACAAAGAATAAGCTGGAATGGATAGTTTCATCCATCTATTCTGGTTCAGAATTTTGGAAACTGAAGCCTCAAATATATCTACAAATATAAGCACAGATTGGAGGCAACTGAGGTACAGGTAGTCTTTGACTTACAACCATTGGTTTAGTGTCCGTTTGGAGCTACTACAACACTGGAAAAAGAGTGATTTATCACAGGATTTCCCACTTACGACCATTGTAGTATTTTCATGGTCACGTGATCAAAATTGGTGCACTTGGCAACTGGCATGTACTTATGACAGTTGCACTGTCCCGTGTTCATGTCATCACCATGTGTTAACTTCCCAGCTGGCTTCTGACAAGCAAAGTCAATAGGGGATGTCATATTCCCGTGATGACGAACCTATGGCACGCGTGCCAGAGGTGGCACGTGGAGCCATATCTGCAGGCACACAAGCCATTGCCCTAGCTCAGCTCCAGCGTACATGCGCGTGCCGGCCAGCTGATTTTTGGCTGGCCCCGCCCAGGCCACCCCTCCCATCCCAGGAGTCTCCACACGGCCCGTTTTGGATGCCAGGTAAGTACAGGGCTCGCGCGGAGGCTCTGGGAGGGCGTTTTCGGCCTCCGGAGGGCCTCAGGGGGGCGGGGGAGGCCGTTTTCACCCTCCCCAGGCTCCAAGAAACCCTCTGGAGCCTGGGTAGGGCAAAAAACGGGCCTACCGGGCCCACTGGAAGTCGGGAAATGGGGCGTTTCCGACCTCCGGAGGGCCTCTGGGGGGCGGGGGAGGCCGTTTTCGTCCTCCCCAGGCTCCAAGAAAGCCTCTGGAGCCGGGGGAGGGGAAAAAATGGGCCTACCAGAAGTCGGGAACCGGGCCATTTTCGGCCTCTGGAGGCTTCAGGGAGGCCTGCTACAGCACGGGGGTCATGCACGACATGTGCAGGGGGGGCGGGGCATGGGGGCATTGAATTATGGGTGTGAGTGCGCGCGCGCATGCTATCATACACGCGCATACTCTTTCGGCACCTGAGGAAAAAAAGGTTCTCCATTACTGTCATATTAACAACTGTATTGTCCGCTTAAAACTGAAGTGATTCACTTAACAACCGTGGCAAAAAAAAGTTATAAAAGGGGGCGCGACTCACTGAACAACTGCCTGGCTTAGCAACAGAAATCTTGGAATCAATTGTGGTCATAAATCGAGGATTACCTATACATTGCTAGAGGAGAAAGAAAACCCAAACCACTAATTTGATTATCTAAGAAAGTTATGGCAAGCTGGGTTTTATTTTGGTTTTATTTGCCTAAAAGTGACTGTGCAAAATCTTGTTAGAGATTGCTGATAAACATATAAACCACAGTTCTATAACCGTTATTAGCATTTCCATGAAAATTACATTTATTACTGAGAATATTTTTTTCCGAAAAAAATATATGTTAATTTCACGTACATAAATAGAAGCGAAGAAGAGATAACCGTTTGTTCCAAATAACTTTAAAGGCACGGATTTGTACTCGAAGCTGATATTTAAAGTTATTTATTTCGTGGAGATGTAATATTTGCAAAGGTACACAATGTAGTCCTGTTTGGCGAGCAAAGCAAAAACATTTTAAATGTTTCTATTGTGCAGTGAATTCACAGCTGCACAAAATAAGCAAGTATAATACATGGGATTAGTGCATTTGGCGTACTGTGTCCAATCTGGCTACATTAGTTCGAAAAGGACAGTGATAAGATGGTGAAGGATTTGAGGAAAGAAAGAACTTTGAGGAACAGAACTCTGCCCAGAGTCCTTTGGGAGTTGGGCAGCATACAAATATAATATATATATAATAGGACATTGGGCTTCAACTTATCAAGGGTGAAGGATCAGGTCCACACCTGTGAAGATCTAATTAAATTGATTTATTGCTACTCGTGCCTATGCACAGGAATATCCTCAGCTAATAATTGGCACCTGCTAAGAGTTAGATAAAGGTCAACAGAATTCAAACGGGTGGTTAGATTTAGTCCACTTGTGGCTACATAGAGATTGTAGGCTGATTCCTCGTTTAACTCTGCCCCCAGGTTCCCTACACAAATATCTGAAGGGTTATCATGTGAAGAGAGTAGATTCTTCTCTATTTCTCCAGAGACATTACCAGAAACAATGGGTTAAAATTACAAGGAAAGAGGTTCTAGATAGACATCATGAGAAACTTCTTGACTGGATGAGTTGTGAGCTAGTGGAAAGGTTGTGACATGTTAAGGTGAGTTCTTCAGAGTTTGAATGGTCGTCTGCCAGAATTTCTATGGTGTAATTTGTCAATGAAGTTTCTCAGACATACAGGTAAAGTTGTCTGAACGATAAGTTATGGCAATTGGATTTATTTTTCTTGTTAGTTTGAGATGTTTCACTGCTCATCCAAGTAATTTTGTCAGAGAAAATTAGTTGGGCAGAGAGTTGTTGGAATGTACCAACTCCTCGCTATACTTCTATAGTAGAACTTTCACTGAAATATTTGATACCTTCTAACTCTCATAGTCTAAGGGCAGATAAATGCATAGTTTTAAGTAATTAACACAAACATACATAGGCACTTAATTCCACACATCCATAAATCAGAATGCCATATGCTGAGAACCATGAAGATAATTCAGCTCAACCCCCACTCATATTTTGAAAGTTCATCCATCCAAAACTGAATTGGTGTTCACTAGATTTGATTTGATTAGTCATACGTTGAAGTTCTAGAACATTGTTAGATGTTTCTGGTAAACGTTCCCTCTGACCTTCTCAGTCAATTTTGCCTCTTGCTTTATGATCTAACTCACATAGCAGCCGTATTTCAGATAGTTCCAGGTACATTTTCTTAATTATGAAGTAGTCCAAATACAGGTAATGCTAGGTAGCATTACAGTATTCATGTGTGAAAATTCACAAAGAACAGCATATAAAATGTGTATCAAAATATAAAAGAGGACTACCTGTAACAGTGACACACAATATTGCATTCGAAATCATGAAAAGAGGGGCAAACCTTACCCTCCAAAGTATTCCGGAAACTGAAGTTAGCCATTTTATCCATTGTCCCAGTTTCATATTGTGTCAGACTTAAGCAGAATTCAACATCAGCTGAAGTTGGAAGCCGAGGCGTTCTTCTTTTATCGTGGTTGCCAGGATTGCGAAGGACAGGCCCTTCTTTCGTTCCATTACAAAGTGATTGGCGGCTATTGTACTCTTCAGATTGGGTGCAAATGACCTAGAAGAGGATACACAAGGTGACACAGGGTTGGGATCAGCGGTGGGTTGCTCCCGGTTCAGCCTGGTTCTGCGAACTGATAGCGGCAGTGGTGGGAGGCTCCGCCCACCCGCCCAGGACGCTTCTGCGCATGTGCAGAAGCATCGCGCGTGAGTGCGAGCGCGCGCTCACAAGCGAACCGGTAGCAACGGGGTTTAGAACCCACTACTGCAGTGGTTCTCAACCTTTCTAATGCCGTGACCCACGACTATTTAAGAACCTAATATTGTAGAAACCAGGGGTGAAATGCTCCCAGTTCAGCCCGGTCCGGGTGTACCAGTAGCGGTGGCGTCCAATGATTCGGAGAACCGGTAGCGGCCGTGGCGGGGGGCTCCGCCCACCACCCGGATGTTGCCATTTTCTTTTTTTTAACCCTCTGCGCATGCGCAAAGTGTTCTGCGCATGCTCAGAGGGTAAAAGAACCCAAATGGCGGCGTCCGGGCGGGTGGGCGAAGTCTCCTGCTTCTGTCGCTACCGGCTATCCGGCGACCCGCAGGCACGGCCGAACCGGGAGCATTTCACCCCTGCAGTGACGGTGGCACCAAGATGGCGGGCTAACATGTGCGGTGACCCCTGTGAAATGGTCGTTCGACCCCCAAAGGGGTCGCGACCCACAGGTTGAGAACCGCTGCACTACTGGTTGGGATGAGACCTTCAGGACCAGTAAGACTGTTTTCAAAACCATGAAATTCCAGCTCAAATCAGGAGATCTGTGCAGATAAACAAGCATCTCAAACTTCTTTTATAAAATCACTCAGTGTGGCTATCATACAGGGTCTTCAAACTTGGTAACTTTAAGACTTCTGGATTTCAAATCCCAGAATACCTCAGCCAGCCATGCTGGTTGAAGTCCAGAAGTCTTCAAAGTTGCCAACTTTGGAAACCCCTGCTATAATAGATGCATGTCCCAATCCATGTTTATTCATTTGTATGTAAACAAAGAAATATCTTTCCATCAAATATCATTTGCATAACACTGACGCTGTTGCAGTCTGTTCAGTTAAATTGTACCTTTTTTATATTCTAGTCTAGTGGAATATTCTAGTTTGATAGGAATGGGTGCTGTCTCATTACTTTCTACTGAATGCATACACATCTTATTTAAAATACTTGAAATGATATGAAGCAGGCAATACATCAATCAAAATAAATCATTCTTCAAACAATGTCTTAGTTCAATAATACTACGAACGGTGGACATTAGAAAACATTTTGTGAGGTTCTGGGTGATTTCTGACCCCCCACTTCAACCCTGAGCTACATATATTCTCTTCTATTGGTATACAATGTTATCCTATGAATTCATTCTACATGCACCTTGCACAGGTGTTAGATTTCAATTTCCATTATCCCCCACCTAACATGCCAGCTTGATTGTATGGAACTTAAAAATGAATATTATGGAACCAGAAATCTAATACGAAATGAAAGGTATTTGCAAGGTACTCCAGATTAACAAAAATTATTCAGTACATTTACTCAAATAAATTTACTCATTGTGTTTAATGAGACTTGATCCCAGGAAGATATGCCTTTCGTAGCAATTTGGGAAGATACACATAATGGAAAAAGTGTGTTTGATGCAAAAATCAAGGACACACAATGCAATCTCATCCTTTAGGACACTCCATATATAATAGTTGCACGCAGTATATGTCTATGGAGATTCTCAATCATCCAGGTCATGGTTGTTCCAAAGGTGCTTTTTCAAGAGGCAACTGGACTTTCTTTGAAGACGTTTTGCTTCTCATCCAAGAAGCTTCTTCATCTCTGACTGGATGGTGGGGAATGGAAGGATTTATACTCCTTGCAGGCAGCTGGTCATTTGCATTCTTTTAACGGGTTGTTAAGGTCACCTGGAGGTTTATCTGTGTCATCAGGGTTACCTGAGTAGTGCAAATGGGTGTAGAGCAGCGGTTCTCAACCTGTGGGTCACGACCCCTTTGGGGGTCGAACGACCCTTTCACAGGGGTCGCCTAAGCGTGCGCTAGCCCGCCATCTTGGTGACTGGCAACGCGTGCACGTGGGGAGGGGGAGTGGAGGGGGTTGCAGCAGCGGGGCGGGGGTCGCAGCATTAGGAAGGTTGAGAACCACTGGTGTAGAGCCTTCTTGGAACTGTTGAAAGGACTGTGTTGTAGACTGGAGATAGATGATGTTGTATCTCTCCCCCTCTGTTGAGAGAGGGCTGTTCAATGTTGACATAGATGGCCTCTTTGACCCCTCTTTCAAACCAGCAGTCCTCCCTGTCCAAAATGTGGACTTTGCTGTCCTCCAAAGAGTGGCCTGTGTCTTTTAAATGCAGATGGACTGCTGAATCTAGTCCTGATGTGTTTGTTCTTCTATGTTGTGCCATGCATTTATGAAGTAGTTGTTTTGTTTCCCCAATGTACAGATCAGCACATGGATCACAGCATTGCACTGCATATACCACATTGCTCAGTTTCTGTCTGGGTGTTTTATCCTTGGTTGTGGACAAGCTTCTGCCTTAGTGTATTCTTGGGTTTGAAAATGTGCACGTATGTTATTTGGTTGAAGTATAGTGCATGCAGTATAGTTCTAGATGAGTGTAGGTGATGAGCAGGCTGAACACTTATCGGGCACCAATTTGTCTTGATCATTAGTAGATCAGATTCTTATGTATAGGTTGCATGGAATAAACTTGTAATACTTTTGAACCATATCCTGGCTCCTGATTTCTTGCACCCGACAATGAGGGTATGAGACTTAGGCTGCGACTTTGATAGGGAAGACTTGAGTTCAAGCCAACATTCATCCATAGAACTCTCACTTCTCTTAGTCCAGCTTATCTCATAGAAGAGTCATGATCAAACAAGGAAAGATTTAATGTAAGCTTGTTTTACGTTCTTCAAGGGATTACGGGATTGTTCAAAGATCCTCTTCTTGAACATAGGCAGCAAATGAAAACCTACAGCACATGTCATAACTGGCACATAATTTATTTTACCAATAGGAAGTTTTTTTCCATAACATTCAACCGGAAGCTAAAAGTCTGTAGAGATTCTCAGTCATCCAGGTCATGGTTGTCCCAAAGGTACTTTTTTCAGGAAGCAACTGGACTTCCTTGCTTTTCCTTTTGAAGATGTTTTGCTTCTCATCCAAGAAGCTTCTTCAGCTCTGAGTGGTTGGTGGGCAAAGGTGGTATTCAGCCGGTT
This sequence comes from Thermophis baileyi, assembly GCA_003457575.1. Classification (NCBI taxonomy): domain Eukaryota; kingdom Metazoa; phylum Chordata; class Lepidosauria; order Squamata; family Dipsadidae; genus Thermophis; species Thermophis baileyi. The sequence goes on along the minus strand of QLTV01002415.1, from coordinate 426,054 downwards.
CAGCCCGGTTCGGGCAAACCGGTAGCGGAAATTTTGAGTAGTTCGGAGAACCGGCAAATACCACCTCTGGCTGGCCCCGCCCTCCCGCCTTTCCCTGTCCTTTATTCCCTTGTTTTTTTAGCTCAGCTGATTCGCGCGGCAGAGCGGATTGCCGTGCCTCAGCTGAGCTAAACAACAGCTCAGCTCACCAGCGCTGACACCGAGGTCGATCTTTGAGTGCTGCGCGCGTGTGCAAAGCACGTGTTAGGCATGTGCATGCACGAAGCGTGTGTGCACGCGCAAAGCGTTCTCTCATAGAACGGAAAAGGTAGGAAAAGATTTGGAATCCCACCACTGATGGTGGGGAATGGAAGGATTTATATTCCTTCCTTGCAAGACAGCTGGTCGTTTGTGTTCTTTTAGAGAGTCGTTGAGGCCACTTGGAGGTTTATCTGTGTCCTCGGGATCACCTGAGTAGTGCCAATGGTTCCTGTGGTCTGCAATTTTTTTTTCCCTCTGGAAATCCATTCCGTCTCCCACAGGATATCCTTTCATCTCCCACTATAGCTGAAGAAGCGTCTTGGATGAGAAGCGAAACGTCTTCAAAAGAAAAAACAAGAAAGTCCAGTTCCCTCCTGGAAAAAAAAAAGCACCTTTGGGATTCAACTGGAAGGTGCCTTCTGTTGCTCAGTAGTTGACTTTGTCCATTTATTTCTGACTCTTTCTGATTCTCCTTGCATCTCAAAATATTCTCAGCCATTCTTTTTCCAGCCTCACAGTCAAAGGCTTCAGTTCCAGTTCATTCAGCCTTTCTGATGATCCGGCTTTTAGAGACCTCTGTTACAATTGGGAAAATCATAACCTTGACTGCCCATATCTTTGCTGTCAGGGTGATGTCTCTCCACTTTTGATATTTTGACTGGATTTCTCACAGACTTTTTTTCCCCAAGCAGCTGTCATCTCTTTATCACGGGGCTACAGTCACAATCCAGTGAATCTGTGAATCTAGGAAGATAGCATCTCTTATTATTCTTCCTATTTGCATTGAGTGTGCATTGCCTGCTAACATAGGTTTCTTGGTTGTTTAATACTAAGCAGCACATAGATTTTTGCATTCTTTTCTTCCTCATTCAACAAAGGTTCTTGTTTAGCATTACTACCCATTTTTGGTAGGAGATTTTTAAAAAAAAGTTCATTGGCCACTGCTGTGTTTCCCCTACTGGATTAAAAGCTACAGCTGGAACTTTAATTGCATTGTCTTATAAGATTTTTAATCAATAAACTGATATGTCTCAGTCATTCAGGTTGTGGTTTGTCCTAAAGGTGCTTTTTCAAAAAGCAACTGGACTTTCTTGTTTTTTCCTTGAAGACGTTTTGCTTCTCATCCAAGAAGTTTCTTCAGTTCAGAAGAACTGAAGAAGCTTCTTGGATGAAAAAGCAAAACATCTTCAAGGAAAAAACAAGAAAGTCCAGTTGCCTTTTGAAAAAGCACCTAAGCTGATATTTTCTCAACTCCTGCAAATTGATGCTAGGAATATTTTCTTGGAATGACGATTGTTTATTTATTTATTGCAAATATTTATTTGCCGCAAACCTCTCTACTTGAATTTTCATTCTACATACCAGAATGCTTAGTTGAGAGACCAAATCTGCGTACATACCTGCAATTTCAGATTTTCCCCCATTCTTCTGTATATTCTCACCATCACATCTTTATAACTTCTTTCACCAGTAATTCTTTGCTTTTTTTTGTCCTTTATTGTACTTATCTTTACATAAAAGTTCCCTTGATATTTTCTTAATCTTAATTCTTTTCTTAAATCTCCTGCCTTTCCTGTTTGGGTTGCTTGCGTTATAAATATAAAGCTTTGTTTTTTCTTACTCTTCCCTGGCACTCTGTGTTTAGGTGGGCATTCCCACCCCCTTTCCCTTTCTGTTGTCTTTTTTCCTGATTTCAATGTATCAGCAAGTTCTACTTTGTGTTGTAGGAAGTTAGCACCCACCCCTCTCTTAGGAAAATGAGATGTTTTAGGAAATATTAAAAGGGCAGAATATTACATATCAATCACACAAGAGCAGCAAGGTATCCAAAAAGAGAAGCCACCTTCTGGTTGGTGATTCAATTGTAAGGGATGTAAATTTAGGATAGGATATGGAGGTTTTGAAAGAGGTCAAGTGTCTGCCAGGTGCTACTGCCAGCAGAGACAAGAGGTGTATTCTTAAGATAGTCAAGAATGCCAGTAAGGACTGTGATGTTGATGCTATTATACATCTTGGCACAAATGATCTGTCACAAAAAGTTGTACTTTCTGTGCAGAATGACTTCCAGAGCTTGGGTTATGAACTTAGTAGTATAGGTTGTAGGCTTATCTTTTCAGATGTTTTACCAGTATATAAAGAAAAAAAAGGGAAAGGCCAGTGTGTAGCAGAGTTTAATGTGTAGCTAAAGGATTGGTGTAAAAGGGAAGGCTTTGGTTTTATTAGTCATGATGTCTGCAGCTGGTCCAATGAAAAACTGTACAAAAGAGATGGTTTGCATCCATCAAAGAAACGGACTGAGTTACTTGACATTAAATTCACAGATTTTCTGGATAAACGTTTAAACTGAAGAGCAGGGACAGAGAATTAATTGATACAGAACATTTCTGTCCCCAGCAATCTAAAATTAATAGGGTTATCAGTGCATGTAACATAGATATTTCTGCGGGTAAAATTATCAACCTTGCTGTCAAGCAAAACCAAGCATTTAATAGTGAGTGCCATACCAAGTGCACTAATCAAACAGGTGGCAAGAAAGTAGGGGCAGTCAGGCACAACACAGGTTATGTAGACAGTAAACACAGGGTCAATCAAAATGCACTCAAATGTCTATACACCAATGCACAGAGGAATAAACAGGGTGAATTAGAATTTCAAGTAAATGAGGGAAGATATGAGATTGTTGCCATTACGGAAACTTGGTGGGATGAAACCCACAAATGGAACATACAGCTAGAGGAATTTAAATTATTTAAAAGAAACAGACCGAATGAAAGAGGAGGTGGAGTTGCACTATATATAAGAAATAACTACATTTCTACAGAAATAGAGCATAACAATGATGAAAATTGT
>QLTV01002415.1:372166-392395 GCA_003457575.1 Thermophis baileyi | reverse complement strand
CACGGCAACCTTCAAGGGTTGCGGGACGGACCCCTCCCTCAAGGAGGCATTGATTACAGCCTGGAGCCAGCCTCGTGTCACCTCCCTGCTGGCAGAAACCAGCCAGGAGGGGCACGGGTCCAATAAACAAGTGGAGGAGCTCATCGCTCCAATAGCCTTGTCCACTTCCTCAGGAGTCACAGGTTCAAATTCATCCCATATAATTGGACTAAGATCTGCCCCTGTAATCTCCCACCGCCCCCTTCAATGGTCGCTGGATGGACCCCTCCCTCAAGGCGGCGTTGATTAAAGCCTGGAGCCAGCCTCGTGTCACCTCCCTGCTGGCAGAAACCAGCCAGGAGGGGCACGGGTCCAATAAACAAGTGGAGGAACTCATCGCTCCAATAGCCTTGTCCACTTCCTCAGGAGTCACAGGTTCAAATTCATCCCATATAATTGGACTAAGATCTGCCCCTGTCATCTTGTCTTGAATTGCCCAATCAGAGTCCAGGTCCATCCGAATCAGAGCGACTTTATCCGCCAAATACTGTACAAATTCCTCAGCTCTCCCCTGCAAAGGTTCCTCCTTTCCCTCTCTTTAGAGACTTCCAAAAAGGGACTGGACAGCCATTTGTCCGAAATGGTATAGGATCTCCTGCTCAAGCAGGGGGTTGGACTAGAAGACCTCCAAAGTACCTTCCAGCTCTATTATTATATTTACTATTAGGAAAATGAGGGGAGTTAGGGAGTGAAGAACACACTGATGCTCTGTGCTTAAAGACCTGCTGAACATGTACAGTACATTCAACAGGTATAGCTTTTCCTTAACTCTGGAGTTGATAGAAACTTAAGCTAATCCTCAACTTAGAACCACAATTGAGCCAAAAATTTCCACTGCTAAGCCAGACAATTGTTAATGAGTTTTCCCCCATTTTACAACCTTTCTTGCCACAGTTGTTAAATGAGTCACTGCAGTTGTTAAGTTAGTAACGCACTTGTAAAATGAATCTGGCTCCCCCATTGACTTCGCTTGTCAGAAGGTCGCAAAAGGAGATCCCATGACCCTGGGACACTGGAACCGTCATAAATATGAGTCAGTTGCCAAGCGTCTGAATTTTGACCATGTGACCATGGGGTGCTACAATGGTCGTAAGTGTGAAAAATGGTCCTAAGTCACTTTTTTCAGTGGTAACTTTGAAAGGTCTCTGATGGTTGTAACCCGAGGACTTCCTGTTCTGTGTTTCTGTTTATCCTCCATGTCATGAAACAACAAGACTACAGCTTACTCGACTTACAACCATTCATTCAGTGACCTCTCAAAGTTGCAACATCGCTAAAAAAAAAACCTGACTTACAACCGGTCCTCACATTTATGACCATCACACATCCTCACAGTCAACGTTATTAAAAAAAAATCAGTTAATTGGCAACCAGCATGTATTTTTGGTGATTGTAGAGTCCTGGAGTCATGTGATCACCATTGGTGACTTTTTCAGCTGGTTTCTGACAAGTAAAGTCAATAGCGGGAGCCCAATTTGCTTAATGGCCACATGATTCAGTGATTTGCTTAACAGCCATGGCAAAAAAAAAAAAGGTTATAAAATTGGGCATGACTGACTTGGCCAATGGCCGCCATCTTTAGCAGCAGAAATTCTGCTCCCATTAGTGGTCGTAAGCTGAGGACTATCGGTATTATGCGAAGAAAATGGTGGCCACATTGAGCAGCATTTAGATACTAAACTCCTTAACGCTAAGGATGGATAGGTTTCTAACACAAAGGGGACATAATTTGGGGAATCATAAATGCTGGGGATCATTATCAGGAAATTAAGGATTTATTTATTTTTTTACTACAAAAAAAAAAATTAGCTGTGTTGGTTTTTCTTCCCTCTTGCCCTTCCCAAGCCCACATTCATTAGACTGAGCATTGAACTCTTCATGAAGCCATAGTTGGTTGGATTCCTACAGCATGCTAAACTATAAACCATGGTTTATAGACCCTCAGAGTTAGGTCTACTGTATATTGAAGAGTGGCGTAGTGGCCTAGTGGTGAAGACACTCACCTCCCACTCAGAAGTTTGAGAGTTCAATCTTAGGTAACAGCAGATATTTCTCTCCTAGGATGCAATAATAATAATAATATCTGCTGTGAACTCTGTGTAGGCATCAGGAAGGGAATCCAGTCAGTAAATGCTCAGCTCCATCCAGTCGCCCCAACTCTACCCCAAATTAAGGGATTACAGAGTTGTAAAAAGTGAGCTTTTTTATGACTAAGTCTATATCAGGGGTGAAATCCAGCAGATTCTGACAGGTTCTGGAGAACCGGTAGCGGAAATTTTGAGTAGTTTGGAGAACCGGCAAATATCACCTCTGGCTGGCCCCAGAGTGGGGTGGGAATGGAGATTTTGCAGTATCCTTCCCCTGCCATGCCCACCAAGCCACGCCCACCAAGCTACACCATGCCCACCAAGCCACGCCCACAGAACCGGTAGTAAAAAAAATTGGATTTCACCACTGGTCTATATCAAACATTTAGCCAAAACCACTGTGCTGGTAAGGCCCCACTTTCCCTGACATGCCATCAGTGGTGGGTTGCTGCCGGTTCGGACCGGTTCTCCCATACCGGTGGCGGAAATTTGCACCTGCTCGCCTAACCGGCAGCGATGGCTGGCTGTCCACACCCCCGAACCGGTTCTCTGGTCGCCGCGGCCCTGCAAAGAACACTCTGCGCATGCGCATAGGGTCATTTCCCAGAAGTGACATGGGCACGCGCACGTGGGCGAAGCGTGGGCGCACACGCAAAACACGCACTTCCATCATGATGCGAACCGGTAGGGAAGGTAAGTGGAACCCACCCCTGCATCCCATCTTAACTCCGTTTCAATCCAGGTTCATGATGACTTCAACATCAGGCAAGGTTATTCAACCCTGAACAGAGGAAAAAATAAATAAAATAAAAACCGGAAAATGAAGACAGATATTGGGAATCAAGCCTGAGAAGAAAAATAAGGTTAATTTCCCTCTCCTAGCAGGTATAGCCTCAAAATTAATAGACTGGAATCTCCAGGGATCTGGAGAAGAAGCCCCCAAATTGAAACAAATAGAACTAGTAACAGTAATCTCAATTGGTAAAAAAAAAAGACATTTTAAGTAAAAATAGTGGATAAGAATCTTTTTTATTTTGATTTTGACTATGTATGCTTATGTCTCAATTCTTTGAATGTGGCATTTATTTTCTGTGCAAGCTCAATAATTGTGTCACTTATGCAAAGTAGCATCTCTTTACAGCAGAATTTCCTCTAAATGAGGGATAAACCAACATCATTTGGTGGCTTTCTCAGAGATTTATATGTATATATATATATATTTTCCAATGGGAGTTGTAATTTGATCAGCTCTGTATTTTCATTTCCACCTAATGGTTTGCAGGAGACTCTTTAAAAAAGAAAGGATTTTTTTTTTTTACATTCTCTCTCTCTTTTTTTAAACACAGTTTGGTTTCATTTAACCCTTGTGTGATTGACCTATTTTTTTTCAAGGAATCGGGACAGCAAGGGCTGATTCCCCTAACCGTATACCTCAATTTTACAGAGCCAAGAAGTGGCACTATGGATTTTTTTCCCCACTTTTTCTTTTAATTTGCCAAAAAAGACAGCATGGATTGTGAGAGAACTATTTCTTTTCTAAAAGTCTGTAGAGATTCTCAGTCATCCAGGTCATGGTTGTCCCAAAGGTGCTTTTATTCAGGAGGCAACTGGACTTTCTTGGTTTTTTCTTTTGAAGACGTTTCACTTCTCATCCAAGAAGCTTCTTCAGCTCTGACTGGATAGTGGGGAATGGAAGGATTTATATTCCTTGCAGACAGCTGGAAATCTGCATCCTTTTAGAGGGTCCAGAGATTTAGAGAGATCCAGAGATTTCTGAGAAGGGAGGTGAGAGACCTCTCATTTTCACTGCATGAGTGCAGTCACGCTGTTTCAACCACAGTATAGCTTAGCGTGAACCAAATGAAAATGTACAGTACCGTGATAATAACAGAATAACACAGTTGGAAAGGACCTTGGAGATCCCAAGTGTGGTTTTTTTTTTTTTCAAAAGACAACTGGACTTTGTTTTTTTCTTGAAGACATTTTGCTTCTCATCCAAGAAGCTTCTTCAGTTCAAACTTCAGTTCTGAACTGAAGAAGCTTCTTGGATGAGAAGTGAAACAACTTCAAGGAAAAACAAAGTCCATTTGCTTTTTGAAAAAGCACCTTTGGGATAACTATGACCTGAATGATGGATAATCTCCATAGACATAGATTTTGGAGGTCTTCCAGTCCAACCCCCTGCTCAAGGAGGAGACCTATACTATTTCAGACAAATGGTTGTGTAATCTCTTCCACTGATTAATTATTCTAACTGTCAGGAAATTTCTCCTTAGTTCTAAGTCGCTTCTCTCCTTGATTAGTTTCCACCCATTGCTTCTTGTCCTGCCCTTAGGTGCTTTGGAGAATAGCTTGACTCCCTTTTCTTTGTGGCAACCCCTGAGATATTGGAACACTGCTATCATGTCACCCCTGGTCCTTCTTTTCATTAAACTAGACGCACCCAATTCCAGCAACCGTTGTTTATATGTTTATATGTCCAGTCCCCTAATCATCTTTGTTGCTCTTCTTTCTAATGATAGCAGGTTAATATGCAGATAACACATTCTGAAGTACTTTGTACTCTGAAATCAGGGTTACACACACATACAATCAGTTCATAATCTGAATCCACAAAAGGTTGAGTTTACATGCCATGATTTTATTTTATTTATTTATTAAATGTATATGCCACCCATCTCACTGTTGTAGCAACTGGTATAAACAGGATTTCCATATTGGAGGAATTACCAACTCAGATACACAATCAAACAGTAAACAACATCCTAATCAAGGCACCACCAAGAACGCTCCTATTAACATTTACAGGGCAAACCACTTATATGTAAATCCTACTCCTTTTCTGGCACTGATGATGTTACCTAGTTGGGTAATGAAATGTCTGCAAGAAAATAACCAAGCTCAGAGAGCACCAAGGTCTCTATAGATCAGTGATGATGAACCTTTTTTTGCTCGGGTGCCAAAAGGGCGCGCGCGTGCCCACACCCATAATGCAACGCCCTACCCCCCGCGCATGCACGCACAAACCCCCCCCACACTGCCCCCTCCCCGCGCATGCACGCAGACCTCACTGAAGCCTCCGGACTTCCGGTAGGCCCGTTGGGCCGTTTTTCGCCCTCCCCAGGCTCCGGAGGCTTTCCTGAAGCCTGGGGAGGGCGAAAACGGCCTCTCCCTGCCCTTCGGAAGGCCAAAAATCAGCTGGCCAGCACACACATGCGCACTGGAGTTGACATAGGGCAACGCCTTGCATGCCCTCAGATATGGCTCTGCATGCCACCTGTGGCACGCGTGCCATAGTTTCGCCATCACAGCTATAGATGAATGTGGAGTCTGCAGCTCTAGAAAGTTAACTGTCATTTGTTATATATAAACAAAATCAAGCTTTCTTCAGATGGATAGATCTACGAGACTTACCTTACAGAGTGAACCAGCCAATCTCCTTCAAGGTTCAGTTCCAAAATTCCAGAAATGACTTAATCCACTCTGAGGATAATCTGATTCATTTTGATCCCCAGATCAGAAGAAAACAAAGCCAAATTGCAGAGAAAGCATTCTGGAACAGATTTTCAAGGAGTCTACATTTGCACAGAAGTAGATTCAGGTCCACTGTAGCACCTTGGGGAATCCATTCTCAATTACTCAGCCTTGTCTCAGAATTCAGGCTTCAGCTAACTCCAATATACACCTCTAATTTATCTGGATGATCCTCTCCCTTTCAGTTTTCTGCCAAATCCTCTTTGCTTTGAACACAGGGACAGAGGGCGAAGACGTCCGAGGCCCCTCCTGATTAAGCACATCTGCAGTCACATCCATCAATATTTCAGCTCTGTCTTGGAGAACATTAGCCCTGCTGGCCTTGTGGAAAATTTTTGATTATTTAGGACACACTGACAGATGCTTACCTCTTTCCTGACCCAGCAAGCAAGGGCCATTAAGAGCTTCCCTTTCTAAATTCCACAAAGCTTTCCATCTGTCCATTGGCTGCAAAGGTAGGTGAAGGTCATCTGAGGGTCGCCTTCAAATAAACCAAACAAAAAGGCAAACTCTTCCCCTTGAAGAACAACCACCCAAAAGGCAAGGACTACAAATGGGATCACTTGACCTTCCATTTCCTTTTGAAGTGGAAGCTATGGGCACCCAAGTTATAACAAAACAAATTAATATTATAATTGGAAATGCCGGCAAAGTAAACAGCATTTTCGCCTGATGAGCTTAGTTCTTGGAACTGATTGAAGAGATCAATTAATCAGTTTTATCCACTCGCAGAAGCTGAATTTCTTTCTGATTAACAACAACAACAAAAAAGGGGGAAGAGAGCAGGGGTGGGTTCTACTTACCTTTCCTACCGGTTCACATCGCGTCGGAAGTGCGTGTTTTGCATGCACGCCTCCGCTTCGCATGCACACGTGCCCTCATCACGTCGTGCAAATGACCCTCTGCGCATGCGCAGAAGCCTCTGCGCATGCGCAGAGGGTTCTTTGCAAGCCGCTTTCAAGGAGCGGCGACCAGAGAATCGGTTCGGGGGCATGGCCAGCCGGCCATCGCTGCCGGTTCGGCGAGCGGGGGCTAATTTCCGCCACCAGTACGGGAGAACCGGTTCGAACCGGCAGCAACCCACCACTGGAAAAGAATAGAAAAGCTGAAATCAAGACATGTTTTCTGAGGATAAAGATGTATTTTTACTGCCCGGATGATCTTTTCCCTAGGTGTAAACGCAAGCGGCGGAAGTAAATTTACCTGTAGGATTTCAGCTCTTGGGTCTAGATGGAAGTATTTTTTTTTTAAAAAAATTCTGTTTGGCAAAGACAGAAAGAGAAAAAGCAAATATTGACACTGGGGTGGATACTCCTGAACTTTACCCCTCGCTCAAGTGTTCACACATCTCTTTTGTTTTGAGTTCTTGGTCAAGCTGAAGCTACCTGCGTAAGATCTAATCAATAATCAACTATCCAGAAGAGAGACATTTTAATCCAGGATAGCCTGGGGTTGTAGGTTAAAATGGACGAACCACCCCCACCCCCCCACCCCCAAAAAAATCTGGAGTCTGTTTTTTGACATTTGGGGCAAAATGATTGATGCAATATTTGTGTGAGAAAAACTTGTTTTTGGAGGAGGGGAACATGTTAGCAGGGGAGAAATATAGAAAGAATGTGTAGAAAGTTAGCACCCACCCCTCTCCTAGAAGAATGAAATATTTTTAGGAAATATTAAAAAGGCAGAATATGATATTTCCCTAAAGGGAGAAATGAAAAACATGCTCTTGGAGGGAGAAAGCAGCCCCCACCTATTCTTAATAGCCCACAGCAGATGTCAGCACTTAAGAGATAAAGAGATAGATAGCTCTATTCATAAGCAAATACTGTCACGCAAGATCCAACACAGGAAAAAGCCATTAAGCCATAATAGGAATTGCCCAACACCCTTTCAGAACACAAGCCTCTTCATTGCACCATCTCAGCAGCAAACTTCAACCAAACCTGGGAGCTCAGACAACCTATAGAGCCAGCTATGACCCCTACATAACCCTTACAACAGCCAATAGAATACATGTTCTTGCACAGGAACAGGAAGCTCAAGTGCAAAGCCCAAGAGAAGGTATAACCCCCCCCCCTCTCAACTCCATGTGGTCAGCTGCCCAGAACCCATGTGGTTCTGCTTCATCATTAAACCTTCTTTCCAATCAGCCTTCATGTTTCCAGTGTCTTTCTCCTGGCTTGGAACTGAGCCAGATGGATATTTCTTCCCACAATTGTATGCTAATCGGGACAATCTTGAAGTGTTTGGTTCTTAATAGAACAGGGAAATAATTTGAGGTTTGCTAATTGCAGGTAATCGTCCACCTATGACACAATGGAGCCCAAAATTTCTGTGGCTAAGTGAGACAGTTATTAAGTGTGTTTTCTTCCATTTTACCACCTTCCTTGCCACAATTCTTAAGTGTAGCACTGCTGTGTAGCAGTTGTGAAGTTAGTAACACGGTTGTTCAATGAATCTGGCTTGCTTATTGACTTTGCTTGTCAGAAGGTTGCAAAAAGGGATCACGGGACCGCGGGACATCACAACCGTCATAAATATGAGCCATTTGAAAGTTAACAACTGTAGCAAGAAAGGTGATAAAATAGGGAAAAAATTCACTCAACAAACATTTTGCTTAGCCACAGAAATCTTGGGCACAGTTGTGGTCATAAGTCGAGGACTGCCTGTACAATAAACCCATCTACATTCATCTTGAAGAGCCGAGGTGGCGCAGTGGTTAGAGTGCAGCACTGCAGGCTACTTCAGCTGACTGCTAGCTGCAGTTCGGCAGTTCAAATCTCACCAGGCTCAAGGTTGACTCAGCCTTCCATCCTTCCGAGGTGGGTAAAATGAGGAGCCAGATTGTTGGGGGCAATATGCTGACTCTGTGAACCGCTTAGAAAGGGCTGTAAAGCACTGTGAAGCGGTATATAAGTCTAAGTGCTATCTGAATTGCCTGAACTCCTGATTTCCTATGCTTGACAATTTACTTATTCAATTAACAAGGGCAAAATGATGAATAAATCTCCATTAACCTCTTCAGGTGATATGGAAAACTGGGGGATAGTTGTTTAATTTGGTTTGGGATTACAACTACAGCTCTCCATAGCTCCTTGTTAAGTGTGCCATGGAACAGGACCACAAAATGTTTTTTAGTCTCCTTGAACCATAAGCAGGTAACTTTTGGCAGCCCAAGCTTGCTGGATAATAATTCTCATTATCTTTGGGAAGCATGGGCAGTGGCGAGATATAGAAACTATGGTAGAATAGATCGTCTATCTTTCCTTTAACCTAAAGTAGATGTAATTTCTCCAGTCTTAGGAATTTTGGAATCTCTTCCTGTCACATATCTGATACCTCAGCTTACAGCAGCTGTTCTTCTGGTTCTTTAGGATTTGAGCCTCCAACTTTTTTCAGTCTGGCTAGGTGCTCTACTCCAAAACAATAATCATTTCCCCAAATATCAGATCCAGGCTTAGCCTGATCAATTCAGAGGTAGGTTCCTCCCGGTTCGGACCGGTTCGCCCGAACTGGTAGCGACCCGCTGCTGACGTCACAGTGACGTCACAGATCCAGTTCGGTTGGTGCCGGTCCGTGGGCGCCGCCATCTTTTTTTGGTTTTTTTTGTTTTTTTTTTTAAAAATTGATTTTTTTTTAATTTTTTTCCCGTTTTTTTTCTCCTTCTACGCATGCGCAGAAGCCGAGTTTCTGGCACTGCGCATGTGTCGCCATCTTGTTTTCAGCTTTTTTTTGGGGGGGGTTGGATTTTTTGGCACTACGCATGTACGCGCCCACGAGGCGCAGCCACGCGGCGCGGGAGGAAGCGAACCGGCAGCGAAGTAAGTTAGAACCCACCCCCGGGTCAATTGAATGTGGAAATCAACAGAACTTCACTTCCACGAGTGTATTCTGAATATTGATAAATACTGCTTGTACCAGCCCATTTATTAAAAATATCTTGCAGCCCTGAGGCCCTATATTATCCCTAAGCCAGTTTTATGTCCCATAGAAAACTCTGTTATTGCAGTTATTGAAAGTCCAAAGAACAATTCTGTGCTTTTTTTAAAAAAATAAAAAAAATAGGAAAGAAGCTTTTCCTAAAATCTCCATTCAAGCTCCACTCCTGCTCCATGTTCTTTTCTTGGAAGCATTACAGAAACTGTCACTGTTTTCTTCCAGGTATTTTATCGATTTCCCTGTACAGTCTACCGCTCTAACATTTCCTCATGGCGCCCACAACAGATCAGATGGGGCATAAAAAAGGCAGCATTTTGCAGCAATTTTCGGGCCAAATTTGTGAATTCGGCTGAAATGGTGGGTCTGGCATAAGATCTGACAAAGGACTTCGTTTCTTGTTTCTCAGCCAAAGCGTTCTGGACTCAGAAACTACAGCTCATTATCTGGTTTATTACTGCAATAAATCCATTGAGCAAACCTTGTAGTTGTAAATCCAGTCTTAGTTCGGAACACAAAAAGAAACTTCCGGAGAGTTAAAACGAGTTGAAAAAGGGAAGACATGAGTCCAAGTCAAAGGCCAGGAATTTTCTTGGTCCAAGGTACAGATACTCCTTGACTTACAACCGTTTGTTTAGTGACTATACTCTAAGGTTATAGTAATAGAATTTTGTCAGCCTGAATATGATTTCTCCTCCCTTCATCTAAAAGTAGGGAAGTAGGGAAAGTCTTGCTTGAGACACTTTCTCAGATTACAGTCCTGGGAGAAGCAATCTAGAACTAAGGAGAAATTTCCAGACAGAAGATTGAATCAGTGGAACGGCTTGCCTCCAGAAGTTGCGGGTGCTCCAACACTGGAGGTTTTTTAAGAAGAGCCTGAACCACCATTTGGCTGGAATGGTATAGAGCAGGGATGGCGAACCTTTTAGAGACAGAGTGCCCAAACAGCAAGTCTCTATCTCTTGCGCACGCGCAGCAGCGACCCAAAGACCCGTTAGCCGGCGGGAGGCGGGGCATCACAACACCGGCAGCTCTGCAAGAAGCGAGATCTTTTTCTTTCGCGAGCTTCTGTTTCGTCGTTTGCAGGGAAACTTCTGCTTCCCAGCAAACAGTGGCGAGAAACGCCACGGAGAAACACGGTGGAGCTGTGATGGGGCGGTGGCGCGCGTGCCCACAGAGAGGGCTCTGAGTGCCACCTCTGGCACGCGTGCCGTAGGTTCGCCACCACTGGTACAGTATATAGGATTTCCTGCTTGAGCAGGAGGTTGGACTAGAAGACCTCCAAGGTCCCTTCCAACTCTGTTGTTCTGTTATGGACTTCAAACCCCAGAATTCCTTCTGATGGCCATGCTAGCTGGGGGATTCTGAGAACCGAAGTCCATGCCTTGGAAAGATACCAAATTTGCAGAAATCTGCTATAAATCCACCGGTATTAAAAAAATAAATAAATAGGGTTGCTGGATTGACATCATATGCTTTCAAATCTGCAAACTGAAGATGGCTGCCAACCAGAATTGTATCCAGGGGTGGAGATAAAAAGGTCAAAAGTTATCAAATCCCTCCCTTTTAAATGTGCCCTGCCCGGTGTTGCCCACTGGCAAATAATCCCTCTGAACTGTATCTATTAAGTGTGTTGTGTCCTAATGGAATCCAAACGTTGATGTATTCCACGTTCCATCTGATTCTGTCTCTTTAAAATTAAAAGCTCCCCATCTAACTGATGAATCAGAGGAATGGGAAGATTTAGCTTTTTTTTTTCCCCAGCTTATTCACATCCCCTGCAGTCCATCTTAGCATTAGAGTGGGTGAGCAGACTTTCTAAGCTTAAGCATCTGCCCAGTTCAGGAAATCTACTTCTTGCTTGCTGGACAGACAATAAGAGGAGATAAAACTTCAAGCATTATCTTTCCTTTCCTTTCCTTTCCTTTCCTTTCCTTTCCTTTCCTTTCCTTTCCTTTCCTTCCTTCCCTTCCCTTCCCTTCCCTTCCCTTCCCTTCCCTTCCCTTCCCTTCCCTTCCCTTCCCTTCCCTTCCCTTCCCTTCCCTTCCCTTTTCTTTCCTTTCCTTTCCTTTCCTTTTTCAAGACCAAGGTGATGTTAACAGCACCGGAAGCTGTCAAATTGTGTTTCCCCACTGCTTGATTAAAAAAAGAAAAAAGACAATGCCTGGGGCAATCTAGGATTATCTTGGATGAGGTGACTTTAATACATTTAAAAATAAATTTAATGCATTTTAAAAGGTGACTTTTTAATACATCTGTGGATTACAGACTATAGAGGGCAACCTCACTTGCATTTAAGTTCTACTTCAACACAGGAGGGATAAAGAATTAAGGAGAAATTTCCTGACAGTGAGAACAATTAACCAGTGGAACGACTTGCCTCCAGAAGTTATGGGTGCTCTATCTCTGGAGGTTTTTAAGAAGAGATTGGACAGCCATTTGTCCACAATGGCATAGGGTCTCCTGCTTGAGCAGGGGGTTGGATTAGAAGACCTCCAAAGTCCTTTCCAATTCTGTTAATTTGATTTCCTCCTGCATTATTTCAATTCTGATCAGATTCTCAATTCTGTTTGTGTAGATCCAATAGGACATAAAGTCAGTTTCCGCCCTTTCCAACTGTGGTGTGCAACTATTTTTGCAATATATCTATATCTATATCTATATCTATATCTATATCTATATCTATATCTATATCTATATCTATATCTATATCTATATCTATATCTATATCTATATCTATATCTATATCTATCTCTATCTCTATCTCTATCTCTATCTCTATATCTATCTCTATCTCTATCTATATCTATATCTATGTGTGTGTGTGTGTGCGTGTGTGTGTGTGTGTGTGTGTGTGTGTGTGTGTGTGTTTTCTGTTAAATCACCTGGTATACCCAAATATGGGAGGGAGCATACTGCTTCCTTTTGCCTTATATATATATACTTTTTTTTGCCTTATATATATACTTTTTTTGATTGATGTTTTGACTGAGAAGGCATTTGAGCTGGAGAAGCGCTACCTATCCTGCGTACAACTAGTTTTATGGTTGACAGTTTCGAAAAATGATCTTATACAGGTAGTCCTTGATTTACAACAGTTCATTTAGTGATTGTTCGACGTTACAACGGCACTGAAAAAAGTGACTTAGGACCGTTTACAACCATTGCAGCATCCCCATCGTCACGTGATCAAAATTCAGATGCTTGGCAACTGACTCATATTTATGACGGTTGCCGTGTCATGTGATCCCCTTTTGTGACCTTCTGACAAGCAGAGTCAATGGGGAAGCCAGATTCACTTTATAACCTTGTTACTAACTGAACAACTGTATTCGCTTAAGTGTATTCAGTGGCAAGAAAGGTCCTAAAATGAGGCAAAATTCCCTTAACAACTGCCTCACTCAGCAACAGAAATTTTGGGCTCCATTGTGGTCGTAATTTGAGGCCTACCTGTATTGCATGGGCTTTTATGTTTAGATGCAGTCTATCTCAGAAGATCCAACAGAAGGACAATGCTAGATAATTATTATCTTCTTGTTTTCTAAGAAGTATCTGCTGGAAACTATGGACCGTTAATCTGTCGAGGTAGAGTTTTAATGATGTTCTACCTCAGTGCTTAGCAACTGAGAAATGATGGCCTTGATTCTCTTGGTGATATTTTTAATTTCCTCTGAACAAGAGGTTGGCTTTGGATCCATGGATCAAAACCAGGTTTTGGTCTCGGTGTTCTGGACACAGGTGTTAGCAGCTGGTTTCAATCAGGGGTGGGTTCTAACTTACCTTGCTGCCAGTTCGCTTCCTCCCGCGCCGCGCACATGCGCAGTGCAAAAAAATAAAAAAATCCCCCCCCCCCAAAAAGCTGAAAACAAGATGGCGACGCATGCGCAGTGCCGGAAACTCAGCTTCTGCGCATGCACAGAAGAAAAAANAAACCACCCCCCACAACAAAAACCGAAGACAAAAAAATGGAAAAATCCCCCCCCCCCCAAAAAATCCCCCCCAAAATATTCAAAAAAAGGATGGCGGTGTCCACGGACCGGCACTGACCGAACCGGATCCATGACGTCTTCATGACATCACCAGCGGGTCGCTACCGGTTCAGGTGAACCGGTCCGAACCGGGAGGAACCCACCTCTGGTTTCAATCTTCCCCTGGCCTTACATTACAGGTGCTTACATTTATTCCACTAAGTTAGGTACCAATAATGGCACGGTCCCTCCTCATGTGGGCACGTGCCTTAGAACTTCTCCGACACCTACAAGCTTTCCTCAAAAATAATGCTATGTTGCCTAGGTGACCAAAGGATCAGGCATGTGCATTGTAAATTCAGCCTGGCTTCACACTCGGTAACATCTCTTAAGTAGCCTTAGTATATTTGTCTAATGTCGGTGTAATAAATACCTCCCAGATATGGCACTCACTTATTTAAGTGCTGTTAGCTAGCAAGGGCTAAACCTGTCTGGCATCCGTTCACTGCAGATGTTTCAAAGAGCAACTCTCAGACGAATGGAACGTCGTTTTTAATTGGGATGGATTTTCATGGCTGGAGTTAAAGGGTAAAGCTTGGTTTACATCAAACGTTGTTCTTTATAGTTCTCCTCCAGCCTTCTTGATGCCAGATTCATACGGGTTCGGGCTAAAAAAGGGGGAGCTAAACACAACCAGCCCTTTGAATATTGGACCGAATTCAGGAGCTGTGAAATTGGGTAAATAATTCCTCAGAATTTCTTCAGGGGAAGGGGACATTTTCATACTAGTTTCAAAGACAGCCCCCCCCCCATTAATGCTGTCATTAACATATGCTGGTGGATTCTTTTAGGAAGTGATGGAAAGATGCCAAACCAGGAAGATACTACTGAACAGATGTGTGATGTAACATGCACACAGAAGATACCCTAGCCACCTCATCATTATCAGTTTTGACAGAATAACAGAGTTGGAAGGGACCTACTAGTCCATCCCTCTGCTCAAGTAGGAGACTCTATACCATTTCAGACAAGTGGCTGTCCAGTCTCTTCTTAAAAGCCACCATGATGGAGCACCCACAACTTCTGAAGGCAACTTCTGTTCCACTGGTTAATTGTCCTCACTCTTAGGAAGTTTCTCCTTACTTCCAAGTTGCTTCTCTCCTGGATTAGTTTCCATCCATTGTTTCTTGCCTTGCCTTCTGGGTGCTTTGGAAAGTAGGTTGACCCCCTCTGCTTTGTGGCGGCCCCTCCAAATATTGGAAGACTGCTATCATGTTACCCTTAGTCCCCTAGTTAAACAATTTAAGTCCCCTAGTTAAACAGTCGTAGCCCAATCCTACTCATGTGAATTTCTCTCAAATTCTCTTGTTGTTGTTAGTTGCGAAGTCGTGTCCGACCCATCGCGACCCCGTGGACAATGTTCCTCCAGGCCTTCCTGTTCTCTACCATCCTCTGGAGGTCCATTTAAGCTCACGCCGACTGCTTCAGTGACTCCATCCAGCCACCTCATTCTTTTCCCCGTTAAAAGAATTTCTAGCCTCAACTTTTCCTTCAAGCTGAATGAGAACTGGTAAAAGATGAAGGGAGAACATATGTGCCCAACGATACTAATCTTGCCTTAACCCCGTCCCCAAGCTCTTTGGTGTCTTTGAAATATCAAAGCCCTTGAAGGGAGTATTAAGGGAATCTGAAGAATAATTAATAGCAGAAATGCGGGGGGGGGGGACTTTGTAAGTTCAAACTTACAATGAACTTCCCCAACTGCAAGCTCCCATCTGGGTCCATAAATCAGAATGCATTTGCATACATTCAGAACGTTGAAATACATTTTATAATAACCCCCCCCCCAAACCTGCATATGTATGCCCATCAACTATGCACAGTACAGCATTCGAGTAGCAAGGGAAATAGACAGAAAAGTGATTTACAAAATGAAAGTAACTCTACTGAATGCCCCATTATATCTCATCATTAAGTCTTCTTTCCGATTGAAATGACTTAAACAGATACGGGTAATGTGTGACTGATTGACAATAATTGGCAGAGTTTCCATTGCTAAGCAAGGCAGTCATTAAGTGAGTTGCACCCATTTTACAACCTTTTTAAACAGAATAACAGAGTCGGAAGGGGCCTTGGAGGTCTTTTAGTCCAACCCCCTGCTCAAGCAGAAAACCCTGTAACATTTCAGACAAATGGTTGTCCAATCTCTTCTTGAAAACTTCCAGTGTTGGATGTTCTATGAAGATTCTCAGTCATCCAAGTCATGGTTGTCCCAAAGGTGTTTTTTCAAGAGGCAACTGGACTTTCTGGTTTTTTCTTTGAAGTCATTTCGCTTCTCATCCAAGGAGCTTCTTCAGCTCTGAGATTCTCTTGGATGAGAAGTGAAACGTCTTCAAAGAAAAACCAGAACAACATAAATTTTGGGCTCAATTATAGTCGTAAGTTGAAGACTACCTGTACGCCATAAGCCACAAAAATGAAAAAGGCATGCTTTGCACTTTTTTTTTTTTTTTTTAAAGAAATAGTGAATTTGGGGGAAGCCTCAAGGAACAGAACTGAAGTACAATCTGCGCTATGCTTCCCACCAGGCCTGAATTTCTGAAAAGTTAGTTAAAATGAAACATAGCTATTTCAAGAACAGAGGAAAAAAAATGAAAAGAGGAATCATAAGGCATAAAATTTTCATTTTAATGTATGCTGATTAGTGTACATTTAAAGTGACAGTAAAGTTATTCTAAGTTATTCTAAGTTCTAACAGACTTTCAAAATTAGTGGGGCTTGAAGAAAAATGTCCCAGTGACCAACCCAGATTGAATCCTTAAAGAAAAATTTTAATTTTAGCCAGGGATGCTCTCCCATGTACATTTCATCAAGTAGCACACCAGTGGTGGGTTGCTCCTGGTTCGGCCCAGTTCTTAGAACCGGTAGTGGCGGCGGGAGGCTCCGCCCACCCACCTGGAACGCTTCTGTGCAACTGTAGCAACGGACTTTAACTTTAACTTTAACTTTAACTTTAACTTTAACTTTAACTTTAACTTTAACTTTAACTTTAACTTTAACTTTAACTTTAACCTTAACCTTAACCTTAACCTTAACCTTAACTTTAACTTTAACTTTAACTTTAACTTTAACTTTAACTTTAACTTTAACTAACTTTTTATTTGCATTTCTATGCCGCCCAACTCCCTAGAACTCACTACTGTAGCACACCTATGATTTAGATTATCAGGCTGGATTTTCATAACATGCTAGATAAACTAAGAGGGGGTTGAGAAGATTGTGGCTTTACAAGTAATGGAAAAATGTAGTATGTTGCATGAACCAGCCTATCATACAAAGATATAATCTGATTTATTTGTTCAGCCTTGCTCACATAACACACTCAACCTGTTAACCTAATTAATGTATTGTCCACATTGACACAATATGGAAGACCATAAAACCACACTTACTGTGTTCTCAGAATATACATAAATCACAAAGTCACAAAATCTTGCATGGCAACAAAGTGTGCTAAATTCTTATGAACCTGCCTGAACAGTAACTGACCTGATGTCTGTAGATTTCCAGAGGAAAAAATTGCAGAGTATAGGAACCAGGAGCACCACTCAGGTGACCCTGAGGACACAGATAAACCTCCAAGTGCTTCAAGGACCCTCTGAAAGGATGCAAATGATCATCTGTCTGCAAGGAATATCAATCCTTCCATTCCCCACTACCCTAACCCTAACCATAACCATAACCCTAACCCTGTCAGAGGTGAAGAAGCTTCTTGGATGAGAAGCGAAACGTCTTCAAAAGAAAAAAAAACCCAAGAAATTCCAGTTGCCTCCTGAAAAAGCACCTTTGGGACAACCATGACCTGGATGACTGAGAATCTCCATAGACAAAGCATGGAAAGTGATTTTATAGAAAGAAGATTGGAAGGTTGGGAGACCAAGAGGAAAGGGAGAATTGGAAGACGGATGTTGAGGTCATGAAGCTCCCCATTTAGTACAGGAATCTGAATTAAAGAATCCTGGACCGATGGCTGCCCATCTTCTACTTGACTTCCTCCAGCAAATGAGCCTCCCTCTCTTTAAATGGTTCCACAGTCAAAACTGCTCTTCCCATTAGGAAGTTTTCTCTAATGTTCAACAGGAATCTTGTTCCTGTTTCTTCCGCTTACTGGAATAATAAAGAGGTGAACGAGCATCTGCGCATGTGTGTATTTGTCTGTGGGAGGGAGAAAAAACAAATGGTGTGTGTGTGTGTGTGTGTGTGTGTGTGTGTGTGTGTGTGTGCGTGAGAGACAGAGAGAGAGAGAGAAAGGAAGAGAAAGGAAGGAAGGAAAGAAAGAGAAAGAAAGAGAAAGGAAAAAAAGAGAGAGAAAGAGAAAGAGAGAGAGAGAGAAAGAAAGAAAGAGAGAGAGAGAGAAAGAAAGAAAGAAAAAGAGAGAGAGAAGTGTCAACATTTTGCCTGCAAAAGATGTTAGGAGTATTCACAGGAAGTGTATTTGCAAGATTCAAAGGTTTATAGTTTAAACCCATGAACTGGCAGGATACTTAATGCATCAATAAATAAAACTAGCATTCTTGACACTTTTGCTCCTGGTTGCTATGAGCCAACTCTGTCTGGAAGCAAGCTCTCTCTCTCTCTCTCTCTCTCTCTCTCTCTCTCTCTCTCTCGCTCTTCCTCTCCCTCTCCGTCTCTGTGTGTGTGTGTGTGTGTGTGTGTGTGTTGTGTGTGTGTGTGTGTGTGTGTGTGTGTGTAGATAGATGTGAGAGAGGCAGCAGGGGAGGGAGGGGGGAAATTGTGGATTCCCAACTCCCACCCCATCCCCCATTTTCAACAAGTAGCCCTTGGAAGTAACACCAGTAGTTCTGGATCATGTGTCATCCTCTTTAGAGATTCTGCTCTGAGCATCCTTGCCAGATGTTTGAAACAGCTGGGCTGAAGATTAAAGCCTGGCAAAAATCAAAGGAAGGAGCAAAGAACTCGCATTTGCCTACCTAATATGTGTCATTCATGTTCATGCTGACAGTCTTGCCCCCCACCCTCCCAAGAAATACTCTGTGTGTGGGGTGGGGGGGGGTGGGGAGTGCTGGCTTATGGAATAGAGTGATTGGATGCTGGTTTAAATTTTACTCTGATCAGCAACTGAGCATTTGAAGCTTTAGAAGTTGACCCTTTCTGTGCCTAATCATCCCAGATTTGTGGAGACAAATTACAGCTATAAGAAGATGTCGCAGGATGGAAGGCTTGGGTTGAGGAAACCAATGAACAGAATAACAGAGTTGGAAGGGACCTTGGAGGTCTTCTAGTCCAACCCACTATACTATTTCAGACAAATTGTTGTCCAATCTCTTCTTTAAAAATTTCCAGTGTTGGAGCACCCACAACTTCTGGAGGCAAGTCGTTCCACTGATTAATTGTTCTAAATGTCAGGAAATTTCTCCTTAGTTCTAGGTTGCTTCTTCCTTGATTAATTTCAATAGCATGGAAACTAAACAGACATGGCCTTTTCCCAAACACCCCAAGAAAAAGGTTAATTTCTCATTCCACCTCACCCAATTATTATTATTATTATTTTGGTAATTCTGGAAAATTGTCCCCATTCTGCTAATGCCCCTCCCATAAATATCCTACATCTGATCGAAGATCACTACTATTGGCTCTGTTCATCCAACATGTTTAACCACCAGGTCCTGGTTGTCCCAAAGGTGCTTTTATTCAGGAGGCAACTGGACTTTCTTGTTTTTTCTTTGAAGACATTTCACTTCTCATCCAAGAAGCTTCTTCAGCTCTGACAGGACAGTGGGGAATGGAAGGATTTATATTCCTTGCAGACAGCTGGTCATTTGCATCCTTTTTAGAGGGTCGTTGAGGCCACCTGGAGGTTCATCTGTGTCCTCAGGGTCACCTGAGTAGTACAAATGGGTGTGAAGCCTTTTTGGAACTGTTGAAAGGACTGTGTTGTAGACTGGAGATAGAGGATGTCATATCCCTTCCCCTCTGTTGAGAGAGGGCTTTTCAGTTTTGACATAGATGGCCTCTTTGACCCTTCTTTCAAACCAGCGATCCTCTCTGTCCAAAATGTGGACTTTGGACTTTGCTGTCTTCGAAAGAGTGACTTTTGTCTCTTAAATGCAGGTGGACTGCTGAATCTAGTTCTGATGGGTTTGTTCCAGTGGTGAAATCCATTTTTTTTTACTGCTGGTTCTGTGGGCGTGGCTTGGTGGGCATGGTGTGGCTTGGTGGGCATGGCAGGGGAAGGATACTGCAAAATCTCCATTCCCACCCCACTCCTGGAGGAAGGATACTGCAAAATCTCCATTCCCACCCCACTCCAGGGGAAGGATACTGTAAAATCTCCATTCCCTCCCCACTCCAGGGGAAGGATATTGCAAAATCTCCATTCCCTCCCCACTCCAAGGGAAGGATATTGCAAAATCTCCATTCCCACCCCACTCCAGGGGAAGGATACTGTAAAATCTCCATTCCCTCCCCACTCCAGGGGAAGGATATTGCAAAATCTCCATTCCCACCCCACTCTGGGGCCAGCCAGAGGTAGTATTTGCTGGTTCTCCGAACTACTCAAAATTTCCGCTACCAGTTCTCCGAACTACTCAAAATTTCCGCTACCAGTTCTCCAGAACCTGTCAGAACCTGCTGGATTTTACCCC
>QLTV01002415.1:342661-353197 GCA_003457575.1 Thermophis baileyi | reverse complement strand
CTGCCCTCTTCCTTCCTTCCTTCCTTCCTTCCTTCCTTCCTTCCTTCCACCCTGTGCTCCTCCCTTCCTCCCTCCCTCTCCTTCCTTCCTTCCCTCCCTCCCTTCATTACATCTCCTCCCTCCCTCCCTCTCCTTCCTTCCTTTCTTCCTTCCTTCCTTCCTTCCTTCCTTCCTTCCTTCCTTCCTTCCCTCCCTCCCTCCCTCCCTCCCTCTTTGTACCTCTTTTAGTCTTCTTCCTCTTTCATTGTGTCTGGGATTAAATAGTAGCACAAAGGCTATTATAACACAACAGCATAGTGGCTCTCACTGAAGATCAAAACACCTAAAAGAGATAAGAATGTGCAGGCATTGCAGAAAAGATAAAGACAAAAAAAACCCCCACAATAAAATCAGAAGTAAGATATATTAAGACTTTTTACGAAGAACAGATAAGGGGTGAATGTGTGAGGCTACAAGACAAGATTCACTGTCTTGTCTTAGCAAGGTGTCTACAGTGGAGCCACGGTGAATTTCAATTTGTTATTTTCAGAGTCGGGAGGAATTCTGTAGCGCTTTTCTGGAATCCATATAAATACAAGATGATTCCAAAGACCCCAGACCTCTTCACAAACTTAGTTTAGTCCACTGCCATCTGTTTAGATTCATTTCCCTAGCCTTATATTGTGAAGATTCAAAGAACCTGGATCATTTTCAGAGAAGGGCATTTGGAGTGTCAAGCCTTTAAAAAAAAAAAATAGGCATAAGACCGACTTCTTCAAATACCTGAAAGGATGTCTGACAGAAGAAAGTCAAGATTTGTACTCTTATGGCAGAATTCAGAACATGGAATAATGGAATTAAATTGCAGGAAGTTGGATTCAGATGGAATAATTAACAACTTTTCTGAAAGTTAGATCAGTTCAACAGTGGGCCAATTACCAAGGAGTGGTGGGTCTCTGTTCACTCGATGTGCTCAAAAGCTAGACAGGTTTCCTTCACCAAGGAGGAAATTGAACTCGATGAACTGTAAGATTCGAATACTGTTAACTCAATCTGATGCTTTCCTTCAGAGCTTTCCCCAACCATACGGTGCAGGTTCCTTTCAACAGAAGAGGGCAATTACCGGAGCTGGGATTCTGGCAGCCAGTATAAAAACCACTGAAATCGAGACAAAAATACTCTATGCAAATCTCTCATGAAATAAATAACCCAACAGGCCAAATGTTGTGGACATACAACCAAAGGTCTATGGGACAAGAAACCTGTAATGTTATAACTGATGTACACAAAATGTACTATGCAGCAAAGATAAAGCTATCATGAGAACTAAATGTATTCTGACTAGCTGGGTTTTGTGTGTATGTGTGTGTGTGTATGGATTAATAGATAGATGGACAGACACAGCATTTGTCTGTCCGTCTATCTATTAAAATATTTTTTATTTTATTTTATTGGAAAAAAATTAACAAAGTAAAATAGCAATAGCAATAGCACTTAGACTTATATACCGCTTCATAGTGCTTTACAGCCCTCTCTAAGCGGTTCACAGAGTCAGCATATTGCCCCCAACAATCTGGGTCCTCATTTTACCCACCTCGGAAGGATGGAAGGCTGAGTCAACCTTGAGCCGGTGAGATTTGAACCGCTGAACTGCAGCTAGCAGTCAGCTGAAGTAGCCTGCAGTGCTGCACTCTAACCACTGCGCCACCATAAAAGAAAATAAAGATAATAAAGGCAAAATAGTAAATAATGAAAAGGATATTAGTTGTCATGATAACAAATTGAAATTCACCGTGGCTCTACTGTAGACACCTTGCTAAGACAAGACAGTGAATATCTGCTGTGAACTCTGCATAGGCATCAGAAAGGGCATCCGTCCAGTAAACGCTCAGCTCCATTCAGTCGCCCTAACTCCACCCCGATACAAGGTATTACAGGGTTGTTAAAAGACAAAAAAAAAATTATCCAGTGATGATGTCAGGCAATAACTTTTTGCTGAAGTCAAATCTTGATTTTCTTTAGGCATTAATACTATATTAGCCTCTATCCAACTCTCCAGTATCTTTCCAGTCTGTAAAATACAGTTTATCAGGTGTTGCAACAGCTGCAGTAGTTTGTTGTCAAATGTTTATACTAAGACCCTAATCTAGGCACTTTTCCTATTTTTATAGATCCATTCAATATAGATAGTCCTCGACTTAACAACCATAATTGAGCCCAAAAGTTCTTTTGCTAAGAGAGAGGCAGTTTTTGAGTGAGTTTTGCCTCATTTTACAACCTTTCTTGACATAGTTGTTAGGTGAATCACTGCAGTTGTTAAGTTAGTAACACAGTTGTTAAGTGAATCTGGCTCCCCCATTGAATTTGCCTTTCAGAAAGTCACAAAAATGTTCACATGACCCCAGGATACTGCAACCATCATAAATACATGCCAGTTGCCAACCGTTCAAATTTGATCATGTGACTATGAGGATGCTACAATAGTTGTGTGAAAAATTATCATAAGTCACTTTTTTCAGTGGCGTTCTAACTTTGGACTGTCACTAAATGAATGACTACACTGCAGAAACTGCAGTGTACTCCTACACTGCAGAAACATTTGGACCACACATCTTGACCAGGGTTAAACAATAGACGCAATTTACATAGACTTCTGCAAAGCC
Source organism: Thermophis baileyi (assembly GCA_003457575.1). Lineage (NCBI taxonomy): Eukaryota > Metazoa > Chordata > Lepidosauria > Squamata > Dipsadidae > Thermophis > Thermophis baileyi. The sequence continues at coordinate 350,555 of QLTV01002415.1, read as the reverse complement.
TTTGACTCAGTGGTGCATGACAAATTATTGCTGAAACTTAGTTCTTACAGCATCTCCAGACCCCTACACAAGTTGATAGCCTCGTTCCTGTCAAACAGGCAACAAATGGTCAAAATAGGGAGGGCCCTACCAAATCCAGCACCAGTTAATAGCGGTGTCTAGGAGTACTCATCTCAAATAATCTAAGCAACAGAGCTCACTGTAACAGCATTGCCAAAAAGGCTTTAAGAATTGTTAACCTTATTTTGTGAAGCTTCTTCTCTGGTAACATTGAATTGTTAACTAGGGCATACAAAACCTTTGCCAGACCAATTCTCGAATACAGCTCGTCTGCCTGGAACCTACACTGTATATCGGACATTAATACGATCGAGCGGGTCCAGAGGTATTTCACGAGAAGACTACTCCACTCCTCTACTCACAATAGAATCCCTTATGCCACCAGGCTTGAAATTTTAGGCTTGGACAATCTGGAATTGCGCCGCCTGTGGTCTGATCTAAGCATAGTGCAGAAAATTGTCCGCTACAACGTCTTACCTGTCAACGACTTCTTCAGCTTCAACCACAATAATACACAGGCAAATAATCGATACAAACTCAAGGTAAACCGCTCCAAACTCGATTGCAGAAAATACGACTTCAGCAACAGAGTGGTCAATGCCTGGAATGCTCTACCCAACTCCGTTGTTACATCCTCAAACCGTCACAGCTTCAACCTTAAACTGTCTACCGTGGACCTCACCCCATTCCTAAAAGGTCCGTAAAGGACCTGTCCTACTGTCCCCATTTATCTGTATTTACTTCCTTTGTTCATGTTTATGTTCATACTTATACTTGCTGCCTTGTACTGTTTGACAAATAAATAAAATAAAATAATAAAATAAATGACTGTAAGTCAAGGACTGCCTGTAGTCCTCTGTTTTTTTGTGACATTCAATATATTTTGCTTCTTTAAGAATTTATTGACCTTTGCTGGAGAAATTTCTTCTCCTTTATATAATTTAGAATAATTTAGAATAATATTGATGAAATAATTTTTGTGTTATCAATTGTTATGAAAGTTCCATCTTGTAGCTTTAATATCACTTTCCCCCCCTCTTTTTCTTTCCTCATTTTATATGCCAATCATTTCCCTGGCTTATTTGCAAATTCAATATTTATTTATTTTTTGCTCTTCAATTTAATTTTTATCTCAATTTATGTTAGCAAAGACAATTGCCACTGTAAAAGTTTATTATTTTGTTGTGAAATAATTTTCTTTGGGGGGAAATTTCTTAAATTCCTCTTTCATTTTTATCTGATCTAAAACTGCCTGTATTTTCTCTTGTCTCTTTGTTTTTAAGTTAATGCCCACTTTGTAAATAGTTGCCAAATTCTTACAAAAGTTATCGATTCTTGAAAAAGGGTGTCATTTAGAAAAATAAGTATCTTTTTTTGCATCACATTTTTTGTGTCTCGGTAAATTTATTAGCTCTAAATTGTCTATCATGTTTTAAAAAAAAGATTTTGGTAATTTGCCTTGTGTTGGTTTAATGTCTTTCTCAGAGGTTATGTCCCTTTATGGACAAATTACTCCATTCCAGCTTCCATTAAACTCTATTTTTCTTATGGTAAGTCCATTAATTTATCCAAAAGTCCTTTGTAAAACTAACTTTGTCTTCCTTTGAATCAGAAATTTCCATTATCAAAGTTTTGGCCCCATGCAAAGCAGCTTCCACCCCCACATAGTTACCATAATCATCAATCAACATCAGTTCTGCTTCTACTTGGCTGTTTATATACAAAACAACTCCATATCTCTTTTTAACTCCTGCTGAAATAAAATCTTCAGCCAAATTTGGGGGTGAAGGTTTTTTGATTCACCACTTAGCTGGAGATACTTGGCATGTAGGTTCACAACTGCTGTCCATCAATTTTTCTTCTTGAGCCATGGTGGCGCAGTGGTTATAATCCAATATTGCAGGCAAACACTGCCCACAGCCTGGAGTTCGATCCTGACCGGGCTCGAGGTTGACACAGCCTTCCATCCTTCCAAGTAAATGAGGACCCAGATTGTTGGGGGAAATAGGCTGACACTTGTAAACAGCCCAGAGGGTGTTGTGAAGCACTATGAGGCAGTATCTAAGTGCCAGAGCCCACTGCAACAGCATTGCTAAGAAGGCATTAAGAGTGGTTAACCTAATCTTGCGTAGCTTCTTCTCTGGTAATATTGTACTTCTAACTAGAGCATATAAAACATTTGCTAGACCAATTCTCGAATACAGCTCATCTGTCTGGAACCCACACTACATATCGGACATTAATACAATTGAGAATGTCCAGAGATATTTCATGAGAAGAGTACTACACTCCTCTGTTCACAACAGAATACCTTATGCCACCAGACTTGAAATTCTGGGCCTAGAAAATTTAGAACTACGCCGCCTTCGATCTGACCTAAGTGTAGCACACAAAATTATCTTTACTTCAGCAACATAGTTGTCAATGCCTGGAATACATTACCCGACTCTGTAGTTTCTTCCCCAAACCCCCAAATCTTTAACCTTAAACTGTCTACCTTTGACCTCACCCCATTCCTAAGAGGTCTGTAAGGGGCGTGCATAAGCGCACCAGCGTGCCTACCGTCCCTGTCCTAAAGTCCCCCATGTATTCGAAAAATATGTACTCGAAAAATATGTACTCAAAACTATGTTTGTACTTATTATATACTCATATTAATATTTATACTTTACCTGTAATCATATACATGCTTGACAAAAATAAAAATAAATAAATAAATAAAAGTATATAAGTTTAAGTGCTTATTGCTATTGCTACTTGTGTTCAGAATCTGAAATATTTGATTTGATTTTGCGATGAGTAATATATAAACCTTCTCATCTTGTTGGCGAGGAACTGGATGAAATGTATTTCGTGGTTTTCTTCTTCCAGACTCATGTTCTAACTGTTCATTTGTAGCCACTTTACCGCAAGGGTGCATAACTTTATCAAGACCAGGATGGGCCACAATGGGTATGGACTGAATATGAATGAAGACATCACTTGGGAGTGGTAGGGTTGAAAGGTTCACCTCTCCCCTTTTGTAATTTTATTTTTAAGGATTTAGTGAGGAGGCTGAGATAGACAGGTAGTCCTCGACTTACAGCAGTTCATTCAGTGACTTTCGAAGTTACAACGGCATTGAAAAAGTGACTTATGACCTTTTTTCACAGTTGCAACCTTTGCAGCAGCGCCATGATCATGTGATCAAAATTCAGATGCTTGGTAATTGGTTCATATTGATGACTATTACTGTGTCCCTCCCAAGGTCATGTGATCCCCTTTTGCGACCTTCTGATAAGCAAAGTCAATGGGGAATCCAGATTCACATAACAGCTGGCTTACTAACTTATCAACTGCAATGATTCACTTAACAACTGTGGCAAGAAAGTTCGTAAAATGGGGAAAACTCACAAATGTTTCACTTCACGACATAAATGTTGGGCTCGATTGTGGTCGTAAGTTGAGGACTACCTGTGTAGGTATGCTGAGTCTGAAAAAGTGTGCAGATCATAGTATTTTTCATCGTACAGTGAAAAACAAGACATTCACCCAAACATTCCTTGCACATTTCATAAGGAAGTTAATACAAGACACAACAAGCAGAACATTTCTCCAAAATTCTCTTCTCCCTTGAAAAAGGTTGAGATGACAGCAATATGCAGGATATATTTTTTCTGCACGGCATTTGTTTTGGATCTGCCACAAATGTTTTTTTTTTTAATTTATTCCAGTGGCATAAAGATTTGTGAGCATTAAACAGAAGCTGAGAAGCTTTTCATCGAGCAGGGAAGCCAAAAATAGTTGGGCTTCTGTTGCACTTTAGAATGTGCACTTTTCAGTTAAATATCACCCCAGCAATCCCCATTGTTGTGCAGAGCCTGCCACTGCAAAGAATCCTACAGCAAGATATAAACAGACATTTTAAAAAAAAAACCATAAAGAAACAGAATAAGAATTAAAACCAGCTAGGCAGGATTAAGAACTTATTTGCCCTCAGTTTTGCACCACAAGGATAATATTCTGTGGTAAATAGTACAGCAGTAACAGGGATAATATAACTTTAACGGGCTAAAATGATATTTGGGAAAACAGGATGACCTGACGAGTCCTTGGTGTTCTCTGAGAGCACCTAGGACCCCTCATGTCAGGGGTGAAATCCAGCAGGTTCTGACAGGTTCTGGAGAACCGGTAGCAGAAATTTTGAGTACTTCGGAGAACCGGCAAATACCACCTCTGGCTGGCCCCAGAGTGGGGTGGGGATGGAGATTTTGCAATATCCTTCCCCCAGGAGTGGGGTGGGAATGGAGATTTTGCAGTATTCTTCCCCTGCCACACCCACCAAGCCACACCCACCAAGCCACACCCACCAAGCCACACCCACCAAGCCACACCACACCCACCAAGCCACGCTCACAGAACCAGTAGTAAAAAAAATTTTGATTTCACCACTGCCTCATGTCAACCCTGAGCTACAGATATTCTTCTTTATTAGTAACAGGATGACCTGTTCTGAGATCAACACACTAAATGCTGAAGCTCCTTTCCCTTCCCTTTCCTTTTTTGTCCCCTGTCCTGGATGCCCAATCAATATTGCAAGGGCCAAGGTCAACTTTTTTTTTTTTACTATTTTGAACTGAGATTAAACCTGGAAATGTCTGCTTTGCAGAATTGTAGACAATCTCTCTGCATATGGTGAAAACCTTTATCCTACTTAGAGTTTAAACCCAGGTTTTGAAGAAAAAGAGACTAATTAAATTGGACTTTTCAAGTCCAGTCTGAGCCCCGATTTTGCTCTAACCTCATTGTAGAAGAAACTCTACAGTGTAGCCTGCAGCCCTGCCAGTTCCTTGGTGTCCCTCATTCAAGTGCTAACCTGATTTGACCCTGCTTAGCTTTCCAAGATAAGTCAAGGTCAGCCTAACACACTGGACTAGGCTAAAGTATAATTGGGTACAGGAAGAACCAGACTTGAAATGTTGGGACTAGAAAACTTAGAACTACGCTGCCTTTGATCTGACCTAAGCGTAGCACACAAAATTATCTGCTACAATGTCCTACCTGTCAATGACTACTTCAGCTTCAACCGCAACAACACACGAGCACACAATAGATACAAATTTAATGTAAACCGCTCCAAACTCGATTGCAGAAAATACGACTTCAGCAACAGAGTGGTCAATGCCTGGAATGCACTACCTGACTCTGTGGTTTCTTCCCCAAACCCAATCCTAAGAGGTCTGTAAGGGGCGTGCATAAGCGCACCAGCGTGCCTACCGTCCCTGTCCCCATATATCCATATATTTGTAAAATTTCTTGTACTCATAATCATGCTTGTACTTATATATTCACAAACATGTTTATACTCTTATACTTTGTTCGTAATCATATATACGCTTGACAAATAAATAGATAGATAGATAGATAGATAGATAGATAGATAGATAGATAGATAGATAGATAGATAGATAGATAGATAGATAAATAAATAACCTATGACCACAGTTGAGCCCAGAATTTATGTTGCTAAGTGAGAAATTTGTTAAGTGAGTTTTGCCCCATTTTAGGACTTTGCTTGCCACATATGTTCAGTGAATCACTGCCGTTGTTAAATTAGTAACACGGTTGTTAAATGAATCTGGCTTCCCCATTGATTTTGCTTGTCAGAAAGTCGCAAAAGATAGTCACGTGACCCCGGGATACTGCAACCGTCATAAATATGAACCAGTTGTCAAGCGTCCGAATATAAATCACGTGACCATGGGGATGCTACAATGGTCATAAGTCTGAAAAATGGCCATATGTCACTTTTTTCAATGCCATTGTAACTTCGAACAGTCACTAAATGAACTGTTGAAAGTTGACTGTAAAAAATTGTACTTTGGGATGAGCATGTTCTGGAAATCCCATCCTCCTCTTAGGTTTCAGGGATAAATGAGTTACCATGGAAAGCCTAATTATTAATGATAAAAGAGAATATTGAGAGAATGATAGAAGGGAATATTTGTAGTTCGGGGTTGAAGTGTGGAGTCCTTGGCTCTCTCTATGCGTTGTTGTTTTCTTGTAGATATTTTGACAGGAAATTGCACACCAAGTGTACCACATGAGGTCAGAGATGCTGACACAAACTTGTAGTTTTGTATAAAATAAATATATTTAGCATGTATATTTTCAGCAGACAAGATAGTCAGGAACACAGGAACTTCATGAGGTAAATTGTCAGGTAAATCACACAACAGCTACAGAGCACACTGAAGAAAAAGGCGGGAAAAAAGGGAAACTCCCCCTTTACAACCAGCGACCAATCATAACCTCATGCAGATTGCCTCATGCAGGAGCCCGCATTCTCCAACCAATCAACTACAACTGTGTGTTCTGGCCCATTATACACTTCACTGTTCCAGTTGTTAAATTAAATATCTTAACATTTTTCATTATCCAAACTAGCAAGAAAAGAACCAAGCTCAGAGAGCACCAAGAACTTCTTATTGTTTGGGACAAATCATATCATGATAGTGGCTGTGTTTTCTCATCTTGGACTGTGAATTCAGATGCTGTGTCAAAGGACAACTGGAATGATCTAGGTTCGGATCCATATTTAATAACGAAACTCCTTTTTTCGTGTCTTTTTCCAATTCTAAGGAATTTTATGGAACCATAAAGCAGCCGAGATATGTGTTTGTGGATAATTCAACTGAAACAAAACTGAAAGCAAAGCTAATACTAATTAAGCTTGTATTAACCCAGGATCCAGACCTGGTTTAAACTTGTTTTGCAAATGCAGCCACCATATGAATGGACTGGTTTCCAAAATATGCTAAGCCGTGGTTTCCTTCCTTCTGATTGGGTGAACAAACCACAATTGCTGGGTCACACAACACTGTCAGGCAAAATGAAGATGTGTTGGTTGTTCCTTGGTGTACCCTAACTCAAAAATGTGACAAAACTGGAAGCAATGCAATATTACGCAGGCCATCTGGAATTCTTGGGGCAAAGGTTGAGGTGCTACAAGTAAATAAATGTGAATGAACAAATGGCACAATAATTAAACATAAACCTCCTTTCTCCCTTTTGGAGAAAATTGAATATTGAGAAAATGAGAAAGATAAGAGTGGTTCCATTCCCCACCATCCAGTCAGAGCTGAAGAAGCTTCTTGGATGAGAAGCAAAACCTCTTGAAAAAGCACCTTTGACCTGAATGACTAAGAATCTCCATAGAAATAGAGTGGTTGAGATCACATTTTGAGCATTGGCAAAAGACCCAAAGGTGCTTTTTCAGGAGGCAACTGGACTTTGTTTTTTTTCTTTGAAGACGTTTCGCTTCTCATCCAAGAAGCTTCTTCAGCTCTGAGTGGATGGTGGGGAATGGAAGGATTTATGCTCCTTGCAGACAGCTGGTCATTTGCATCCTTTTAGAGCAGTGGTTCTCAACCTTCCTAATGCCGCTACCCCCCCCACATGACCCCCCTGCCGCCGTGACCCCCTCCCCGTGCGCGATCCCCATCCAGTCAGAGCTGAAGAAGCTTCTTGGATGAGAAGCAAAACCTCTTGAAAAAGCACCTTTGACCTGAATGACTAAGAATCTCCATAGAAATAGAGTGGTTGAGATCACATTTTGAGCATTGGCAAAAGACCCAAAGGTGCTTTTTCAGGAGGCAACTGGACTTTGTTTTTTTTCTTTGAAGACGTTTCGCTTCTCATCCAAGAAGCTTCTTCAGCTCTGAGTGGATGGTGGGGAATGGAAGGATTTATGCTCCTTGCAGACAGCTGGTCATTTGCATCCTTTTAGAGCAGTGGTTCTCAACCTTCCTAATGCCGCGACACACACCCCCGTGACCCCCGCCCCGCCGCCGCG
>QLTV01002415.1:318642-332472 GCA_003457575.1 Thermophis baileyi | reverse complement strand
TAGAATAGAATAGAATAGAATAGAATAGAATAGAATAGAATAGAATAGAATAGAATAGAATAGAATAGAATAGAATAGAATAGAATAGAATAGAATAGAATTCTTTATTGGCCAAGTGTGATTGGACACACAAGGAATTTGTCTTTGGTGCATAAGCTCTCAGTGCACATAAAAAGACAAGATACATTTGTCAAGAATCATGAGGTACAACACTTAATGATTGTCATAGGGTACTACAACTTTTTTTTTTTTTAATAATGTGGTGACCAAAACTGGATGCAGAATTCTAAATGTGGTCTTACGAAGGCGGTACTGGAACTTCACGTGATCTTGATTCTTTCCCTCTGTTAATGCAACCTAGGATTGCATTGGCTTTTTTGGCAGCTGCTGCACACTGCTGGCTCATATTGAAGTGATTGTCCACTAGGACTCCAAGATACCTCTCACAGTTGCTGCTATTGAGTCAGGTTTCACCTAATCTGTACCTGTGCTTTTGGTTTTTCTCGCCTAAATGTAAAACCTTATTTTCCTCGACATTGAATTTAATTTTGTTGGATAGGGCCCAGTGTTCAAATCTGTTGAGATCCATCAGATTCTTGGAGATAGTGGTTCACATTTAGATAGTGAATGGAGGCTGTTTGCATTGGTGGCTTCTGCTCCTTTGTCTTTCTCACACAGAAAGAATAGAATAACAGAGTTAGAAGGGACCTTGGAGGTCTTCTAGTCCAACCGCTTGGTTAGGCAGGAAGCCCTATACCATTTCAGACAAATGGTTATCCAATCTCTTCTTAAAAACTTCCAGTGTTGGAGAATTCACAACTTCTGGAGGCAAGTTGTTCCATTGATTAATTTTTCTAATTTCACCTTAGTTCTAGGTTGGTTCTCTCCTTGATTAGTTTCCACCCATTGCTTCTTGTCCTACCCTGAGGTGCTTTGGAGAATAGCTTGACCCCCTCTTCTTTGTGGCAGCCCCTGAGATATTGGAAGACTGCTATCATGTCACCCAGTGGTGGGATTCAATTTTTTTTACTACCGACTGCAAAATCCCCATTCCCTCCCCACTCCTGGGGGAAGGATATTGCAAAATCCCCATTCCCTGCCCACTCTGGGGCCAGCCAGAGGTGGTATTTGCAGGTTCTCCGAACTACTCAAAATTTCCGCTACCGGTTCTCGGAACTACTCAAAATTTCGACTACCGGTTCTCCAGAACTGGTCAGAACCTGCTGAATCCCACCTCTGATGTCACTCCTAGTCCTTCTTTTCATTTCTAGTCTAGCTTACAATTTGGTAGTCCTTGAGAGTGTGTAACATGAAAAGATTAACTACACCTAGCTCTGCTTAGCTTTCTGGACCAACTTAAACTGACACTTATTCAGACCATTTTCGGTGAATACAAAGTAAGTGATATAAAACTACAGGTAGTCCTTGACTTATAACTACAATTCGGACCATAATTTATTTTGCTAAGCAAGGTGATTGTTAAGTGAATTGTGCCTGATTTTATGCCACGGTTGTTAAAGCGAATCACTGCAGTTAGGTCAATCGCACAATTGTTAAGCCAATCCAGCTTCCCTCACTGACTTGGCTCGTCAGAAGCCACCTGGGACCTGGGATGTTGCAGCCATCAGGAATACACGCTGGTTGCTAAAGGCCTGGATGTTAATGTGACGGTGGGGATGCTGCAATAGTCGTAAGGGTGAGGAGTGGTTGTACGTCACTATTTTCAGTGCCATTGTAACTTCAAAAGGTTGCTAAATGAATGATTGTAAGTCAAGGACTATCTGTATACATATACAGAAGGTGATTCTTTGTATCTTTGATTGCACAACTAGGTCTTCCTTCCTTCCTTCCTTCCTTCCTTCCTTCCTTCCTTCCTTCCTTCCTTCCTTCCTTTTCTTCCTTCCTTCCTTTCCTCACTCCCTCTCTGACTCTTTTCTCTTTCTTTCTTTCTTTCTTTCTTTCTTTCTTTCTTTCTTTCTTTCTTTCTTTCTTGCCTGACACTTGCACAAATGGAGCTGTGTGCATGTGCCCTTGCTGGTCGCTCACAAGGAACCATCCCCTCTCCCCCCCTGCCAGTCCACAAAGCCAGAAAGATTGGGGAACTCTCATCTAGGAAGATAAAATTCCCTTCCTTCCTTCCTTCCTTCCTTCCTTACTGCCTTCCTTCCTTCCTTCCTTCCCTCTCTCCCTCCTTTCCTCCTTTCTATTTCCTTCCTTCCTCCCTCCCTCCCTCCCTTTCTTCCTTTCTTCCATCTATCTGTGGCTGAACAAGAGTAGTACTTTCAGAAAAAAGAGGTGGCTGAATTCATACTATTGGGAAACATCTGACAGTGTCTAAAGATAATTGGCAGGAATATTGAATTTAAAATTCTTAAAGACCTAGCTACTGGGGCCAATAATTTCAAATAATTTGAACGGCAGTCCAAAACTTTAGATTAATTACTTCTCATAAATTTATTATATTATTTTTTTAAATCTTCCAAAGCTTAAATCGTTTCTCCTTTTCTATCACTTTGTGCTCTAGTTTTATATTAATCAGTAAATGCCTTCAGCTTTGCTTGTATTTTGTAGATGGTCCAAATGCATTAGCAATGGTTCCCTCCTTGGGATCAGCCCCATTGACCATCCTTAGTGATTTAAAATACAGGTAGTCCTCAACTTACGACCACAGTTGAGCCCAAAATTTATGTTGCTAAGTGAGAAATTTGTTAAGTGAGTTTTGCCCCATTTTACAACTTTTTTTGCCACATCATTGCAGTTGTTAATAGCAATAGCAATAGCACTTAGACTTCTATACCGCTTCACAGTGGTTTACAGCCCTCTCTAACCGGTTTACAGAGTCAGCACATTGCCCCCCAAAATCTGGGTCCTCATTTGATCCACCTCGGAAGGACGGAAGGCTGAGTCAACCTTGAGCCTGGTGAGATTTGAACTGCCAAATTGCAGGCAGCCGGTAGGCAGCCGAAGTAGCCTGCAGTACTGCACTCTAACCACTGCGCCACCTTTTAGGTTGCAAAAGGGAGTCGTATAACCCTGGGGGACAGAAACTGTCATAAATATGAACCAGTTGTCAAGCATCCAAATGTAAAATCACATAACCATGGGGATGGTACAAGAGTCATAAGTGTGAAAAATGGTCATAAGTCACTTTTTTTCAGTGCCGCTGTAACTTTGAACGGTCACTAAACAAACTGCTGTAAGTAGAGGACTACCTGTAAGCCCACAGAGGGAGACCTGCTTTCCCAAATAAGGATGGTAATACTATTTTCAGTTGGGGGAAAAAAAAATAACAAGAAGAATAGGAAGCCGCCCTTTGAAAAATGTACAGGAAGGGAAAATTCTATTCAGGTATAAAATTCTACTGAAGCCTATTAATTTAAGGAAGGTACTTTAAATGCATCGGCATTTGTAAAGGATATTGAATTGCCTTTGGAGGGATATAATAAGTAGTTAAGAGCTGCAATAGAAGAAAACAGATTGTGCTGTAATTAAACTGAGCTTGGCTCACCCAAATGACAGAGCTTTGTTGCAGAGCTCAAATTTAACAACAAAGCCATCCAAAGCTCAACCACCCACCAAAGACTGGTAGGCACTTCCTTGCAAGTCCATAATCATGGCACTACGTGAACAGTAATACCTGGGCTTTTTCAGGACTCTTTGTTATAGGCATGTATTGTCAGAGCAACCAAAACAAGGAAGTCAAAATAATGGCCCTTTGCACAAATATCAATCAGAATAGAGTTGGAAGGGCCCTTGGAGGTCTTCAAGTCCAACCCTCTGCTCAAGCAGGAGACCCTTTACCATTTCAGACAAATGGCTGTCCAGTCTCTTTTTAAAAGCCTCCAGTGATGAAGCAACCACAACTTCTGAAGGCAAGCCGTACCACTGGTTAATTGTCTTCACTATTGGGAGTTTCTCCTTAATTCCAGGTTGCTTCTCTCCTTGATTAGTTTCCATCCATTGTTTATTGCCGTGCCTTCTGGTGCTTTGGAAAATAAATTGCCCCCCCTCCTCTTTGTGGCAGCCTCTGAAATACTGGAATACTGCTATCATGTGCCCCCTAGTATGTCTTTTCTCTAGACTAGCCAAACCCAAATCTTGCAACCGTTCTTCATATGTACAAAAACAATAGAATCCCCCATCACCAAAATTAAAATAATTGAAAGAAGAAAAAATGAGTTATTTAACAATTTCACAAAAGCAACCGCATGTATATTGGGCTACCTAACATCCTGACTATAACATCTATGTTTTGTTTAAAAAAAAACCAAAAAACCATGTATTAACGATTTCCCAAGTGGGTCAAGAGGTCAAGAGTATCAGGACCCAACTCACAGAGGTGGCTTTCCATAGGGCAGGTGTTGCAACAGAGATGGACCTCAGTTACACGCTGTTCAGAATCTGTGGTGGGTTACAAAAACTGCGAACTAAATGAAATTCGGTAAATAAGGCTGCCAGAATAAGTCAGACTTGAAGGAATCAGGAATAGATTTTTGTGCAAAACGATTGTGAATTCAGTTCATTTCCAGGCCTGAAAAATCAACCAATCATGGGTTTGGAGCTAACTTGTTTGTTTTAGTTTGAACGTATGATGTTTGCATCTTGCCTTGTAAGAGGCCTGGTGGCGCAGTGGTTAGAACGCATCATTGCAGCCTAACTCTGCCCACAGCCTGGTGTTTGATCCTGATGGGACTCAAGGTTGACTCAGCCTTCCATCCTTCCAAGGTTGGTAAAATGAGGACCCAAATTGTTGGTGGCATTTATGCTGACATTGTAAATCATCCTGAGAGTGCTGTAAAGCACTGCAAAACAATATACAAGTGTAAGTGCTATTGCCATTGCCTTGATATTCTAGTAAGCATCAAAACAAGCTGGTGCTCCATCTAGAATAGCTGTTGAGATGTTATAAGTGCTCATTTATTTTTTTTAAAAAAACACTTTCCCATCATCTTTTTCTTAAAGATTTTGAAGATTACGATTGCATCCTACCTTCTGAGCAGATGAGAAGATGTTGGCCATAGTCTAGAAGATGCTTGGAAACACCCAGTTGCTCCTCAGCTTGATTGCTCCGATTCCTCCAAAGACTCACTGATTGCTTTTTCTAAAAAAAGAAAAAGAAAAAAAAAGAATGGTCACCCTTTGTCATCTCATCATGCTTCCAATTCTGGCTTAAACAGCTCCCTAAAATGCTCTTTCTGCTTCTTATCTGGTTCTTGAAGGAAAATGTTTGCGGGAACTTTAGTGCTTTGGTTTCTGCTCAGTCCAATGAAAGGCGGGTGGTGGCGTACATGCCTGGAGATATTATCATTGGGGCTCTCTTCTCCGTCCATCATCAGCCATCTGTTGACAAGGTCCACGAGAGAAAATGTGGAGAGGTAAGAGAACAATATGGAATCCAGCGAGTGGAAGCAATGCTTCATACCCTTGATCGTATTAACCAGAATCAAGTTCTGTTACCCAACATAACCTTGGGTTGTGAAATACGGGACTCGTGCTGGCATTCGGCAGTTGCCCTTGAGCAGAGCATTGAATTCATCCGCGATTCTCTCATCTCAGCGGAAGAAGAGGAAGGGCTGATGAAGTGTGTTGATGGCTCTACGTCTCTGTACCGCTCTAAGAAGCCCATTGTTGGTGTGATAGGTCCCGGGTCCAGTTCTGTGGCAATCCAGGTCCAAAATCTGTTGCAGCTTTTCAACATACCTCAGATTGCCTACTCTGCCACAAGCATGGACTTAAGCGACAAGACTTTATTTAAGTATTTCATGCGAGTGGTACCTTCAGACGCGCAACAGGCCCGTGCTATGGTGGACATTGTCAAGAGGTACAACTGGACGTACGTGTCTGCAGTACATACAGAAGGTAAGAAGGTTCTTTTTTGTTGTTGTTGTTTTTATACATCAGGCTCCATGTTTCATTATATGCTCTCTCTGCCTATGTTTAAATAGCAGAGACAGCAGAGACGCCCACACACAATATTCTGGATTTACTGTTTAATATTTAGGGTCAACCACTGCTGCATTTTGCCTACATTTCATGAATGTCATAATGATCTTATTTATTACTAGTAGCTGGATACCCGTGCTTCACTACGAAACTGAGCTCCTTAGCATGGAGTAGAATGTCTAAACTCCCAGCCCGCAGGCCGGATGAGTCACTCACTGGCCACGCCCACTGGCAGTTGGAACTTCTTTTCAGGTGGGGAGGGGGAGTAGAACGTCTTACTCCTTAGCATCAGAGTGTGTTAATAATAATATAAGCAATAACTAATGATCTGATGGTCATTTCGAAAAAGCCTTTCTTAGCGAGCACCTAGAAGCCAAGAGGAACATACGTGCCAAGTTTCAGGTTTATAGGCTTTACGGTTCTGGAGATTTCATGATGATGCGTGAGTGGTATTTGGCTTTTGTATATATAGATATGTCCAAATAATTTATAATTATTTCACTAGACAACTCGTGAACCATTGGGTCATTGCTTCTTTACTTAAGCAGAGAAAAAGTATCACCACAGGCAGGCAAAATAGCATTGGAAGCAGGAGCAACTTCCTGCTGGCTTCCCCATCGACTTCGTTCCTCCTCTGTCTCTCCTTTCTTCCCTCTCAGGTAAACCAGAGAGGAAACATGACTAGATGGGTTTATTTTACTTTATTATAAGAATGCATTAATATTTGCAAGCAGAGGTGGTATTCAGCTGGTTATATCCGGTTCGAGCGAACTGGTAGTGGCGACTGTGGGTGGCTCTGCCCACCCGCCCGGACGTAATGACGTCCCATTTATCCACATTTTCAAGGCTCTGTGCATGCCCTGAAGGCCGTGTCCATGTGTGGAGGTGGCGCGTGCGAGCGTACCACATTTGCGAACCGGTAGCGAAGGTAAGTGAATACCACCCCTGATTGCAAGTCTGAAGTATGACCATTTTTCACACTTACAACCATTGCAGCATCCCCATGGTCACATGATCAAAATTCAGATGCTTGGCAACTGACTCATATTTATGACGATCACAGTGTCCCGGGGTCATGCGATCCCCTTTTATGACCTTCTGACAAGCAAAGTCAATGGGGGAGCCAGATTCACTTAACAACCATGTTACCAACTTAACAACTGTGATGATTCACTGAACAAATGTGGCAAGAAAGCTCGTAAAATGGGGGAAATAGTCACTTAACAAATGTCTCGCTTAGCAACGGAAATGTTGGGCTCAATGGTGATCATAAGTCGAGGACTAGCTGTATATCGCCTAGCAAGTGTATTTGGGAACACAGCCATTATTAATTCATTGTTTAAGCAGTGTATCGTGTTTATTACCATGAAATGTTTGCATACCTCATAATAATTAAAAGGCTAATGATGTATTATATTGTGTGGATTCCATTAAAGGTAAGTCTTTTCATGTCTGGGGATATTTTTAGGCAACTATTTTCTCCATCTGCAGAGTTAAACATGTGTATGATCCCATTTGCTCCAATTTATTTTATATACACAAACAGTACAGGTAGTCCTCGACTTACAACATTTTGCTTAGTGACCATTCGAAGTTACAACGGCACTGAAAAAAGTGACTTATGACCATTTTTCACACTTATGACCGTTGCAGTATCCCCATACTTATGGGATTTATATTCGGATCCTTGACAACTGACTCATATTTATGATGGTTGCAGCATCCCGGGGTCATGTGATCCCCTTTTGTGACCTTCTGACAAGCAAAAAAGTCAATGGGGAAACCAGATTCACTTAACAACTGTGTTACTAATTTAACTGATCCACTTAACACATGTGGCAAGAAAAGTCGTAAAATGGGGCAAAACTCCCTTAACAAATTTCTCACTTAGCAACATAAATTTTGGGCTTAATTGTGGTCGTAAGTTGAGGACTACCTCAGGGGTGGGTTCTAACTTACCTCGCTGCCGGTTCACTTCCTCCCGCGCATGCACAGTGCCGAAAAATCCAAAAAAAATCCCCCCCCCAAAAAAAGCCAAAAACAAGATGGCGATGCATGCGCAGTGCTGGAAACTCGGCTTCTGCGCATGCGCAGAAGAAAAAAAACGGAAATAAATTTTTAAAAAAAATTCCCAAAAAATAATTAATTTTTTTAAAAAAAAAAAGATGGCGGCTCCCACGGACTGGCACCGACCGAACCGGATCCGTGATGTCACTGTGACGTCACCAGAGAGTCGCTACCGGTTCGGGCAAACTGGTCTGAACTGGGAGGAACCTACCTCTGGACTATCTGTATAACACAGTTCCACAGGGACTTTTATTGGTTTTGTTTTACAGAGGTTACTTCAATATATTTTAGGTTTCAGCAGGATCACTATTGATGCATCATCACCAGCTTGATCTAGTGTTAAGGCACCAGGCTAGAAAGCAAGAGATTGTGAGTTCTAGTCCCGCCTTAGCCATGAAAGCCAACTGGGTGACTTTGGGCCTTTCTCTCAGCCCAACCCACCTCAGAAAGTTGTTGTTATGGCGAAAATAAGAGGAGGAAAGTGTGTGGATATGTTTGCTGCTTTGAGTTATTTGTGAAAATAATAAAGGTGGGATATGAATAAATGAATGAATAAATACAAATAAATAAACATTCCTTGTTTTCAGTTGGTTCTCTATTCCCCAACCTTCAGAGTCAAAGTTTTTTGAGGTTCTTGGTGGAGGCAAGGATCACAGTGCATACCACTTGGTAAAGAATAGGAATAATTCAGCTCTTCATTTCAAGTCATAATCCGATCGTCCTTTAACAATTGGCTGTCCAGCATCCTTATTCTATGATATTCATATATCATAATGCAAAAAATTAGTATGAAGTATTATGCACAATGCTTTGCATTATACACAATACTATGCACTAATGATGTGATATAGTTGGATAATGAAACATCTGCAAGAAAACAAGCAGGTTTAGAAAGCACTAAGGACCCTAAAGTCCTCCTCCTTCCTCCTCCACCACTTCAGACACCCCACTCCCTTGTAGCACTGATAATGTTCCCTAGTTTGGTAATGAAACGTCTGTAAGAAAAACACCAAGCTCAGAGAGCAACAAGAACCTTGAGTCCAACCCTCATCTATAAATACTCTCTTCTATTGGGAGTACTGTGTACTACTCCTTGAGATCCTGGATGAAAGGTAGGATATAAATCAAACAAACAAAAGTTCCAGAAATTTGAACCCTCTTAATTTTATATAGGACTCATTAAACAACTTAATTTTGTGTGTCATACCCTGCCTTTCTTTTAAGAACTCAAAGAGGCTTCCATGAACACCTTTTTGCAGTTTATTGTGGGATCAGATGGGGCTGAGAGAGAGAAGGTCTAGCCCAAGCCACCACAAGCTGCCATGAACTAGAACCTGGTTTCTCCACTGCAACACTTTAACCACTATTGCTAGCTCACATCAAGCTAATTCAATCGCTTGGGATAAGAAAAGAGGCGATCTCATGGATTGTTAATTGAGTAAAGAACAGGAATGGGAGAATAGGAGTCAAGGAACAATTTTCAAATTCTAGAATAGAATAGAATAGAATAGAATAGAATAGAATAGAATAGAATAGAATAGAATAGAATAGAATAGAATAGAATAGAATAGAATAGAATAGAATAGAATAGAATAGAATAGAATAACAGAGTTGGAAGGGACCTTGGAGGTCTTCTAGTCCAACCCCCTGCCCAGGCAGGAAACCCTACACCACATCAGACAAATGGTTATCCAACATCTTCTTAAAAACTTCCAGTGTTGGAACATTCACAACTTCTGGAGGCAAGCTGTTCGACTGATTAATTGTTCTCACTGTCAGGAAATTTCTCCTTAGTTCTAAGTTGCTTGTCTCCTTGATTTGTTTCCTCCCATTGTTTCTTGTTTTACTCTCAGGTGCTTTGGAGAATAGCTTGACTCCCTCTTCTTTGTGGAGATATTGGAACACTGCAATCATGTCTCCCCTAGTCCTTCTTTTCGTTAAACTAGACATACCCAGTTCCTGCAACTGTTCTTCATATGTTTTAGCCTCCAGTCCCCTAATCATCTTTGTTGCTCTTCTCTGCACTCTTTCTAGAGTCTCAACATCCTTTTTACATCGTGGCGACCAAAACTGAATGCAGTATTCCAAGTGTGGCCTTACCAAGGCATAATAAAGTGGTATTAACACTTCACGTGATCTTGATTCTATCCCTCTGTTAATTCTAGAGAAATTTGGAGTGAGATCTTCTAGCGGTCGGTGCTCAGGCTGCTATCTATGGAGATTCTCAATCATCCAGGTCATGGTTGTCCCAAAGGTGTTTTTTCAAAAGGCAAATGGACTTTCTTGGTTTTTCCTTGAAGACGTTTTGCTTCTCATCCAAGAAGCTTCCTCAGTCAGAACTGAAGAAGCTGCTTGGATGGGAAGCGAAATGTCTTCAAGGAAAAAACAAGGAAGTCCAGTTGGGTGGTAGGTTTTCATTTGCGTAGAAATGATCTGGAGAGATTTGCCATTCTTGACCCGGGGAACAGGAGATGTTACAATAAGTTGAGGGCCATTGACGTCAATCTCCTTAGCCAGCACGTCATGAGTTGAACTTGATGCTAATGGGAAGAAGGTTTTCCATGTCATTAACCACCTAAACAAAGCGCTTAACCCAAAAGCCCTTTAGTTGACATTATGAAAATGCCTGGCTAATTAGCTTAATGAAACAGGCCCACCGCCAGACTATTCATCACGACGGTGGCAGATATGAACAATATAAGAGAGAAAGGTACATGCAAATTGGGTGACACAGCAAGGCCAACACTTGGTAATTGGGGACACTGGATTCTTTGGGTAGATAAGCATCTCGATCATGACCAAAATAAAAGATTACCTAGTGGTGCCAGTTGACAAATCACATCCGCAAGATATAAGGAATAAGACCTCCAGCCTCTTGTGATGTGCTGGAATGGAAACATTTTAGGGCTTTCCATGGAGAACTTGTTCAGTCATGTCCTATGATGTTTGTAGAGTGCTATCCTAAACAGGATCTTTGGGTCAAATTGTTGAGTTTCTCTTCCAATCTACCCTTGTATCTTATGTCCTGTGGTTCTTCTGAAGTTGCAATGCTTATCCATGGTGGCACATTGATTAGAATACAGTATGGTATTGTATTGAATCAAGGAACTAGCAACTCAGACAAACAGGCTAACTGTAAACAGCAGCCTAATCATTGAACCACCAAGAATACTCCCATCAACATTGATAGAGCAAGCCACTTATATATAAATAGACAGCAAACCCCTTCTAGCACTGATGATGTTACCTAGTCGGGTAATGAAATGTCTGCAAGAAAACAACCAAGCTCAGAGAGCACCAGGGACCCCATAATTCAACCCTGAGCTACAAAGATTCTCTTCTATGAGGGAGTTGGTTATTTCGCATGGAAGAACATTCACTGTCAAGCCCCAGGGAAATCAAGAGATTCAGGCAATTCAAATGAATATAAAGATTTATTGCTCGCTACAAGAATCTGACCAACTAACGGTTAAGGGAAATGAGCGGGAGATAAGAAAGACATTCAAGGTGGGCTGGATTTAGATCTCTTGTGGATGTGCAGGGACTCGTGACTTATGGCACTTTTGACCCCTCCCTCAAGCTCAGCCTGGTCATCTTCTATAACATCTGTGGGAAGCTACTGATAGTGCACGTTAGAATTTTACTGCTAATGTTAGAATATTTGCTCCCCTTTTCTTCCTCCCATATTCCATGGATGTATCTAAAAAACTCCACCGAGTCAATGCACTAGAAGATATGATGGCTACGTGGCATTGGTTGCGGACTTACAAAATGAACCGTTTGGTGTATACAGAGAAATAGTCTTTATTTGTTGGCCCCCATCCAAATAAATTAGTTGTGCTAATAAAGTGCCTGTGATTTCACAGGGAGCCAGTTTAAAAAAGACAACAACTTTGTTTTGAACAATGCCTTTAAAGGCTTCTTTCTTGTTAAAATATTTGTTTTTTTTTCATTTTCATTCTAAGACGTTTATTTCACATTTCTCTGTGAAGCTGCTGAGATAGTAATAACCAGTTCATTGTATAAAATTCAGTAAAACAAATGAAGATTCAAAGATTAAAAAAAAAATCGAGAAACAAACAGCAGTAAAACAAATTAGAGTTGCACTCACTAACAGCTTTCTAGCAATAAAATGTTTCATCTGCTCACTCCCTGAGCCTAGGATCCATGCTTCAATAGCTTCCCCTCTCATCAAAGGAAATTAAATTTATAATGGACTTTCTAACGAACAGCAAACTTCCCAGAGAAGATTTTTTTGGGGCTAGCTACAAACTTTAGATGGAAATCCAAGTTTTATTAAATGCATACTTTTCTCCAACCAACCAAGATTTGAGATCAAACCTCTTGGGCATTTACTTCCAAATGAAACAGAGAAATTTATCTATAGGTAGTCTTTGACTTACGACCACAATGCAGCCCAAAATTTCAGTTGCTAAGCGAGACAGTGGTTAAGTGAGATTTGCCACATGTTGCGACCTTTTTTGCCACAGTTGTTAAGTGAATGACTGCAGTTGTTAACTTAGTAACATAGGTGTAAAGTGAATCTGGCTTCCCCATTGAGTTTGCTTGATAGAAAGTCACAAAAGGTGATCACATGACACCAGGAAACCGCCACTGTCATAAATACGAGCCAGTTAACAGGTGGAGGTGGGAGATACTTCCAATGTAATCTATCGGATCCCCTGCATGGAATGTCTCTGTGACTATGTAGGACAGACAGGGAGGAAGTAACCACCAGATTGCAAGAACACAAGCAAGCGGTCAGACGAGGAGACCCAAACTCATTGCTAACCTTACACTGCAATGAACAAGGACACACATTCAATTTTGCAGCTACTAAGATAGTTGGACGAGCAGGCACAAAAACAGCCAGGGAAGTGATTGAAGCCTGGGAAACGGGCCCCTCGTCAGTCAACAGGAGTGCTGATTTACCTCCAGCTTATCAAGTACTTACTTTATTTTATTTTATTTTAGTTTATTTGTATTTCTATGCCGCCCAGCTCCCAAGGGACTTAGAAGGCCAGGGCTTGGCAGCACAAACAAACGACAGCCAATGACTTAATCACCAGCTATCAACACCCCAATCAACATCTAAAAAGCCACATACAATAGGCACCACATAAATACCACACACAGAAGGGCCCAAAGCACATGCTAGAGAGAAATTCCCTGAAGATGGGCCACAGCATGAGTCCGAAGGCTCGGAAGACAAAACCTCTCGTTTCAGTGACCGACCCAGATTGGATCCTACAAAAGTAAAAGAAACATTTGCAAAGGAAAAAAAAACAACAACATCAAAAGGGCTATGGGTAAGATACATTCTCTGGGTTTCCCAAGGTTTGCTTTGGGATAAATTTGTGCTAAATATTTTGCTTTGTTCATGGAGGCTTGAGAACAGCTAGAAACGGAAGTGTTTCTCAGCAATATATCTCATGCTCTCCTGCCAGTCCCGGTTTCTGAAAGAGAGGCTTTTTCTTGAAGGATAAGGCTTATGGCAAGTTTGTTTATTTATTTATTGAATTTATATTTTTTATTTATTTATTTTGTCAAGCATATATAAGATTACAGTAAAAGTATAAACATGTATACATGAGATGGTTATGAGTACATGGGAACATTAGGACAGAGGCGGTAGGCACGTTGGTGCGCTTATGCACGCCCAGTGATGAAATCCAAATATTTTTACTACCGGTTCTGTGGGCGTGGCTTGGTGGGCGTGGCTTGGTGGGCAGGGCAGGGGAAGGATACTGCAAAATCTCCATTCCCACCCGACTCCAGGGGAAGGATACTGCAAAATCCCCATTCCCTCCCCACTCCAGG
>QLTV01002415.1:304716-318014 GCA_003457575.1 Thermophis baileyi | reverse complement strand
TTTATTTATGTATTTATGTATTGAATTTATATTGCCGCCTATTCTCCCATGGCGACTCAAGGTGGCTTACAGAATATAAAACCACATTTAAAACAATAAAAACTTAACAAAAAGAATCAAATAAATTAATATAGTACAATATAACAAAATCACCCCCCATCTCCCACCCCTCGCCCCAGCGACAGCAGATCACACGAGCCATTTAATGGGCTCTATCCCGCTCTGGGTTCCCCAGGCCCGCTGGCAGAACCAGGTCTTCAGCGCCTTCCGGAAGAATATTAGAGTGGGGGCCATTCTAATCTCTGGGGGAATGATCTTCCAGATAGAGGGAGCCACCACGGAGAAGGCCCTTCTTCTGGGTCCCACCAAGTGTATCTCCCTCGGGGATGGGACTTGCAACATTCCCTGCCTCCCCACTCTGATGGGTCGGGTAGATATGACCATCAAGAGACGGTGCCTCAGATAACCTGGTCCCAAGCCATGAAGGGCTTTAAAGGTGACAACCAGCACCTTGAATTGCACCCGGAAGCAAATCGGCAACCAATGCAGCTCCCGCAGGAGAGGTGATACATGTGCACACCGGGGTCTGAACAAAACCACATGGGCCACTGCATTTTGCACCAACTGGAGCTTCCGGATGCTCTTCAAGGGCAGCCCCATGTAGAGCACGTTGCAATACAAGTTACAATAAGTTATTAGCAATACAATTGAACAAGCAAATTTAAAATACAAGAAAACCCATGTTAGTTAGCCAGTGCAACGGTACTACAAAAACCATGTTTCAAGTATTACAAAATCCTGTGTGGCCCTTAGGGGGGAACTTATTTGGAATATCTAAAGCACCAATACAATTATAAAGCAGCAATACAATTATATTTCTGTTGTCCTTGTTGTTCTCAGTTCAGGCAGGAAATTGTGCAGGTGATAAATTTGTGCTTTGACATTTCTTTTGTTGAAAATGTCCTTCATAAACTGTTTGTTGACCGTTGCAAAGTTCAGCCTTTGGGAGAGTGTCAGAGAGGAGGGTTGACTCCCCAAAAATGTATTGGAAAGGTTAATTGGGATTGCTTGTGACAGAAGCATATAAAATTATGCATGGTATGAACAGGAACACATTTTTTTCACCTTCTCTCCATGTAAAACTCAGATCAAAGGACATCCGGTAAAGCTGGGTCATAAGAGATTAACGAAGGAATCAAATAACTATGCCTTCTCATCCATGTGTAATTGGAATTTTATCACCAGACCTGGAGATAAAATCAATCAGAATGACTTTTAGGTAGGTGAGAAAATATGTGGAACACAAAGTTGCTATGAAACATAAAGTTTCTGAATTAATTTCCAATATTGGCTGTAATATAGTCCCTCAGTACATTTGCGGGAACCGATCCACTGGTTAATTGTTCTCACTGTCAGGAAATTTCTCCTTAGTTCTAGATTGCTTCTCTCCTTGATTAGTTTCCATCCTGTCTTCCTGTCCTGCCTTCAGGTGCTTTGGAGAATAGGGTGACCTCCTCTTTTTTATGGCAACCTCTTTGATATTGGAACACTGCTATCATATTATCACCCCTAGTCCTTTTTATTAAACTAGACATACATAATTCCAGCAACCATTCTTTATATGTTTTAACCTCCAGTCCCCTAATTATCTTTGTTGCTCTTCTCTGCACTCTTTCTAGAGTCTCAACTTTTTTTTATATATTGTGGTGACCAAAACTGGATACAACATTCCAAGTGTGGCCTTACCAAGGCATTATAAAGTGGTATTAACACTTCATGTGATCTTGATTCCAGACTCTAGAAAAAGTGCAGAGGAGAGCAACCAGGATGAATAGGGGACTGAAGACTAAAACATATGAAGAATGGTTACAGGAACTGGGCATGGCTAGTCTAGTGAATGAGAACTATTAATCTGTGGAACAACTTGCCTCCAGAAGTTGTAGGTGCTCCCTCACTTGAGACTTTTCCAAAAAGAGACTGAACAACCATTTGACCAGGCTGGTATAAGCTCTCTTATCTTGAGTAGGGGTTGGACTTGAAGTTTAATGAAAAGAAGGACCAGGGGAGACATGATAACAATGTTCTAATATTTGAGGAGCTGCCACAGAGAGGAGTAGGTCAAGCTATTCTCCAAGGCACCTGAAGGCCAGACAAGGAATAATGGATGGAAACTGATCAAGGAGAGATTCAACCTAGAAATAAGGAGGAACTTTCTGACAGTGAGAACAATCAACCAATGGAACAGCTTGCCTTCGGAAATTGTGGGAGCTTCATCACTTGAGACTTTCAAGAAGAGATTGGACTGCCATTTGTCAGAAATGATGTAGGGTCTCCTGCTCGAGCAGGGGGTTGGACTAGATGACCTATAAGGTCCCTTCCAACTCTGTTAATCTGTTAATCTGATTCTATCCCTCTGTTAATGCAGCCTAGTTTTAGCCTCCAGCCCCCTAATCACCTTTGTTGCTCTTTTCCCCACTCTTTCCAGAGTGTATGCTTTCAGGATCTTTAAAAAATATGGCTACTCTCTCTAGAAACACCTCCCTTCCCACCCACCCCCATGGAGGAGAGCTACTCTGAAGTATATTTCAGTATTTAAAATGACCAGACAGAATATTTTTCACTCAAGCCAGCTGAAATAATCTATTGAGTTATTTCAGCATTTCACATTTCCCCACAATTGTGTATTAGGAAGAATGTGAAGATAGTAAGAGTTGCACAAGGAATTTATCTTGGTGCATATGCTCTCAGCGTACATAAAAGAAAAGATAAGTTCGTCAAGAATCATAAGGTACAACACTTAATGATAGTCCGGGTACAAATAAGCTGATGAGTTCTACCTCCCTAAAGGTTCACAAGTGGCAACCAGTTGAGGATGGTTCCTGCACTGAGCAGAGGCTAGCTTAGATGACCAACGAAGTCTCTTCCAATTCATACATTCTCTGGTTTTATGACTTTAATAGGCAAGAAACAGTGCAGAACAATATGACTTTGATATAAAATTCAGCAAGAAGAAAATGAGCCAGTCAGGATTGGGATTTGGGGGTTCGCTGAACCGCGCAGAATCTTCGCTAGTGGATCACCCGAACCCGGGAGAACACGGAGCAGCCCACCCCTGAGTCAAACTATTCTCCAAAGCACCTGAGGGCAGGACAAGAAGCAATGGGTGGAAACTAATCAAGGAGAGAAGCAACTTAGAACTAAGGAGAAATTCCCTGACAGTTAGAACAATAGATCAATGGAACGACTTGCCTCCAGAAGTTGTGAATGCTCCAACACTGGAAGTTTTTAAGAAGATGTTGGATAACCATTTGTCTGAAGTGGTGTAGGGTTTCCTGCCTAAGCAGGGGGTTGGACTAGAAGACCTCCAAGGTCCCTTCCAACTCTGTTAAATTATTATTAAATGTTATAAATAATATTTATAACTAATGAATAACTATAAACAATAATAAATAAATAAATAAATAAATAAATAAATTTATTTTAGCTATCTCAATGTGTTGCCTATTATCATATATTATACATTATATTAACATTTCTAATTTAACAAGGAAAAAATAATATGAATACTCTATTGTTATGAAACATGGTAAAATCTGTGCTGAAAGAAAACATATGGCACCATTTTTTCATTAGTGCAAAAAAAAAATGCCTTTTCAGATATAGACCGATTATACATATTAGGTATGTTGGCCACCTTGAGTTATTTATGAAAACAATAAAGCTGGGAAATAAATAAATAAATAAATAAATAAATAAATAAATAAATAAATAAATAAATAAATAAATAAATAAATAAATAAATTTTGTTTTATTTATTTATTTATAAATAAATAATGAATGAATGAATGAATGAATGAATGACTGAATGAACGAATGAACGAATGAACGAATGAACGAATGAACGAATGAACGAATGAATAAACAAATAAATCTCCTGCATCCATGACTACTTTTCTAGTTTTTCAAAACAATTCTTTGAGCACTGTTTCCTGCCTGATATAACACAATTTCTCAAAGACAAAATTTTGGTGCATCACTCAGCATAATATTGACATCTTTAAATGATTTCCCCATTAATTTCCCTTATTTCATTCATTCATTCATTCATTCATTCATTCATTCATTCATTCATTCATTCATTCATTCATTTCCTGTCTTTATTATTTTTACTCAAGTTGGTGAACATATCCAACACACCTTCCTCCTCCTATTTTCCCCACAACAACAATCCTGTGAGATGGGTTGGGTTGAGACAGAGTGATTGGCCTAAAGTCACCCAGCCAGCTTTCATGCGAAGGCGGGACTAGAACTCACAGTCTCCTGGTGATTGGCCCAAAGTCACTCAGCTGTTTTTCATGCCTAAGGAGGGACTAGAACTCACAGTCTCCTGGTGATTGGCCCAAAGTCACTCAGCCAGCTTTCATGTCTAAGGTGGGACTAGAACTCACAGTCTCCCAGTTTCTAGCCTGGTGCCTTAACCATTAGAGCAACCTGGCTCTCAAACTTATATTATCAAACTTATATTAGAATATTGTTCCAAAGAGATGCGAAAAAGAGAAGGGACTGCTGCAGGCCACTGACTGATGTTGTCAAATCTTGACATTTAGTGTCTTTCAACTGTCAAATATGCCCCCAAAATTAATTTTGTTAAAAAGTGCATGTGCCCACTCATTCACGCATTCACACACACACATATACTAGTTAAAAATGTCCAATATTGATTGATATTACTCAGGGACTGTTAAATGTTGGCTGATGATCCTTAATCAGTTTTCACTTACTGCCCAATCTTGTTTACTACAGTGAAAGTTAAATGCCACGGCTGAATAGGAAACACTTTCCCATTGTAGTAATATCTGGAAAATGTTTCTCAGCGTTATTTACGGATGAAGTCTTGGAAGGAAATTTTCAGGTAGGGAAGTCAATTAACCTTGACCACTTACCAGCAGAAAGTCATAACAGAGAAGGGAAGAACAGATGTGCATTTTCAGCAAGGCTACGGCTGAGAAAGATTCCCCTCTGAAATCCTGGAGAATCTGTGATGGTGTGACCTGTGGCTGGCCAAGTACTGTGTGCGTGGCCCCTAATTGGTGTGATGGGAGTTGTCATCCAAAATATATAGTTTTCTGCAGCTGGTATAATCCAAGCTAGAGAAATTGACAACCGCTAGAAGATTGTTCCAATCTTCTTCAGCATTACTGAAGCCGAGGTGGCGCAGTGGTTAGAGTGCAGTACTGCAGGCTACTTCAGCATTAAGAGCCGAGGTGGCGCAGTGGTTAGAGTGCAGTACTGCAGGCTACTTCAGCTGACTGTTCAGCAGTTCAGCGGTTCAAATCTCACCGGCTCAAGGTTGACTCAGCCTTCCATCCTTCTGAGGTGGGTAAAATGAGGACCCAGATTGTTGGGGGCAATATGCTGACTCTGTGAACCGCTTAGAGAGTGCTGTAAAGCACTGTAAAGCGGTATATAAGTCTAAGTGCTATTGCTACTGGGCCACGGCCTGTTCATAACTGGGCCGAGTGATGGGCAAAGTGCGCATACGTGAAGCTCCACCCAAACGAGTGGAGGGCGCTTTCATGCGAAGTTCTACTTGCGGTGAGCAGAGAGTGCTTGCGCTCACACGCACAACTCCATTCGTGCAAATGAAGCTTCACGCGCAAGTGCCTGCCACTCGCACGAGTCGAGCTGGGCGCGCGAGCACAAGCACTCTCTGCTCATGCGCAAAGCTCCAATTGTGCCAGCAGAGGGTGCACTTGTCCACTGCTCGCACAAACGGAGCCGTGCGTGCACACGCGTGCCTATCACTCACACACCCCACTCCCTGGCCGCCAAGCTGGAAAGGTTGGGCACCGCTGTTCTACGGCATCTTTCTTCTGCATATAGAACATTAAATCAAACTTAGTCTTGATCTGATTAGGCCCACCAGATGTCAACTTGCAAAGCTTTCAAGTTGCCATAAGCAGGAGGGGGGGAGAACTGAGGGAGCTGCTGGGCTGTCCCAACTGAAAAGACATCCCACACATGCCTTTCTCCAGATAGTATCCTAGGTTACCGGAGTCAGCAGGAGGAGTGGGGTTTTTACAGCCCGCCAACGTGGTCCATTGGAGAATGTGATTTATGACATGCCCAGGGAGGATGGGGGGGGGGAGACGGGGTCATGGGGGCCCATAAATTACGTGAGGTCAGAGCTGACTCCACCTGAGTAATTGCCGGAATGTTGCTCCTAATAAATGACTGGATTTCCTTTGAAACTTGGCTCGTGGCTCATGAATTAATTAGGGCATCTTTCGGAAACTTCACACCAGAATCACTGAGATGTATTTTAACCATAATTCATGAGTCTAAAAATAACTAAGTTTGCATTTAATCCATCAGATGCAGAGGATACATCTCAGTATATATTTGAAAGAAGAACCATATCTCAGTGGTCAGTATTTCCATGCTCGGCATTTCAGCATCTTAGAATCATAGGGCTGGAAAGGACGTTGGAGGTCTTCTACTCCACTTCCCCTGCCCAAGGCAGGAGTCCTTACTGTATACCATCTTGGTCAAATGGTTGTCTATTCTTGAAAACCTCCAGGAGCAGAGGACCCACAACTCCAGGAGGCAAGCTGTCCCACTGATTTATCATTCTCACTGTCAGGAAATTCCTCTTTACTGTATTTCCAGGTTGGATCTCCCTCTGATGAGCTTCACCCATTGATTCATGCCCTCCCTATGGAGAAAAAAATGGATGACCTCTTCCCTTTGACAGCTCTTCAAGTACTGTAGACAGCTATCATGTCTCCCCCTTAGTTTTCTCTTCAATAAGATAAACATACATAGTTTCTTTCTCTACTCTTCCTAGGATTTAGCCTCCAGACTCCTTATCATCTTTGTTGCTCTTCTCTGCATTCTTTCTAGAGCCTCAACATCTTTTTTCAGTCATGGTGACCAGAACTGTATGCAGTATTGTAGGTGTGGCCTCAGTAGTGTGGTAAAAAGCGGTATTATCACTTCTTGTGATCTTGATGCCGTCCCTCTTTTGATGCATTGATGCATTGACTTTTTTGGCAGCTGCAGCCCACTGCTGGCTCATACTTAAGTGGTGATCCACCAGGACACCTAGATCCCTTTCACAGTTACTACTGTTGACATCCTATTCTATACCTATGCATTTGGTTTTTCCTGCCTAAGTGCAGGACCTTACTTTTCTCACCATTGAACTTCATCTTGTTGGATAGGGCCCAATGCTCAAGTCTGGCAAAATCCTTCTGTATCTTGAGTCTATCTTCCAAAGTGTTGGCAGTTCCCCCCAGATTGGTGTCATCTGCATATCTGATAGTTCCCCTTCCTCAAGTAGGAAAAGATCCTGAAGAGTCATTGCAAGTCATTGGAGACCAGAAATGGGAAACCCAGTTGCCTGCCCCATGTTCTGGATTAGAATTTCCATAATTACCTCTCACTTGTCATACTGTCTAGGATTGATGTACAGGTAGTTCTTGACATACAACAGTTCATTTAGTGACCGTTCAAAGTTACAATGGCACTGAAAAAAGTGACTTATGACCATGGTGGTGCAGTGGTTATAATGCGATACTGCAGGCCATTTCTGCTGACTGCCGGCTGCCTGCAGTTAGGCAGTTCGAATCTCACCAGGCTCAAGGTTGACTCAGCCTTCCATCCTTCTGAGGTCGGTAAAATGAGGACCCAGATTGTTGGGGGCAAGAGGCTGACTCTTTAAACTGCTCAGAGAGGGCTGTAAATCAGTATGAAGTGGTATATAAGTCTAAGTGCTATTGCTATTTTCACAGTGACGATTGTTGCAGCATTCCAATGGTCACGTGGTCAAAATTTGGATGCTTGGCAACTGGTTCATATTTATGATGGTTGCAGTGTCCTTGGGATCATGTGATCACCTTTTGTGAACTTCTGACAAGCAAAAAAGTCAATGGGGAAGACAAATTCACTTAACAACCATGTTACTGACTTAACAACTGCAGTGATTCACTTAACAATTGTGGCAAGAAAGGTCGTAAAATGGGGCAAAACACACTTAACAAATGTCTGACTTAGCCACAGAAATGTTGGGCTCAATTGTGGTCATACGTTGGGGACTACCTGTATTTAGAGGCATACAGCAGCTGTTTAACTCTGCAAGTTACATCTATCTAAAGTATGTACCTGAACAGCAGTGACTGAATTTATAACATATATTGCATTTTTATTCTACGAATGGTGCGGTGGCCTAGAGGTGGAGCTCTCACCTCACGATCAGGAGGCTGTGAGTTCGATCCTAGGTAGAGGCAGATATTTCTCTCTCTGGGCACGATGAGAATATATCTGCTGGATGTAACTCCACATTGGTGACAAGAAGGGCATCCGGCCAATAAACACTCGGCTCCGTTCAGTTGCCCAGACTCCACCCTGCAAGGGATTAAGGGGTCATTTAATGAAGATCATGATGATGATGATGATGATGATTGCATTTTTATCCTACCTCTTGAATAAGAGTTTTAAGAGTAAGAGTGGTTCGTTGTGGAAGGGAAAAATACAAAACTTGCAAAGGGCTATTCTAGAACTTGGGTAGAAGAATAGTCTCTGGGTTCTATGAAGTATAGTCTCTTGAGTGGAGAATAATGAAGGCATGTAGATAAAATTAGTCTTGATCTTCCCTAAAGCTTAGTACCAAAGATCTACTGCCTTAGGAGCAGGTCTTTGGTACAGGAGTAGATCTTAGGAGATAGTTTTCTAAACATCTTCAGAGGGACAAGAATTGTTTTTATTGGCAAAGAAAGGAGGGTGCAGGAACGGAAGATTTTCTTTTTCCAGGTTTGAAAAATGGATTGGAACTTAATAAAAATAGATGTTGTCAAATCTATCATCAACCCTGCAGGGCATCAGCTCATAATGTACCTTAGAGCCTTTGGAGCTATTTATATAAAGTTCAGCATTTCAAATGGTGGTGAGATTTGCCAAAAAGGTCATTACTCAGTGGCATTTCACACACACACAAAAAGAGAGTTTTCAACACAAACATTTGTAATTGTCTCACAAAGGGGCAAAACTTAACATTATTATTATTGTGGTTTGTCACACAGTCAGCCAGATGTTCAGACTGGATTTGGCATTTTTTTAAATGTACCTATCAAGTCCTTCCGAAGGACCTGGGATAGGCAGATGTGAATGCTTGATGGTATTGAAATACGGCTGCAGAATGTAAGCTGTTCTGAGTGAAGCTGCCTTTTGCAATTGACTGATGGTGAATTTGTCAATGCCGATGGTGTTCAAGTGTTGTTCCAGATGTTATGGGGTTGCACCCAAGGCACCTGTTACTATTGGTACTATTTTTGCTTTCTTTTGCCACAATTGTTCTATTTCTATTTGCAAGTATTTGTATTTTAGAACATAGAATAGTAGAGTTGGAAGGGACCTTGGAGGTCTTCTAGACCAACTGTCATCTTATCTTTATATTTATCATCTTCTTGCCTCTACTGCTGTCTCCAGGTAGCCAGACTTTTTTTGTCTTTCTCATCTACAGTTGTTGAGTTTTATTATTATCATTATCATTATCATTATCATCTGAACCAACTGCAATCATGGGATGGACTGGGTTTTTTTTTTCCAATCTTCTCTGCTTCAGTCCTTCATAGCATATGGGAATATTAATGTTTCAATTTTGGCACTTCTCTATTTTTCATTCTTATGAATATCTCAAAATTGGTTTTTCTCAGTTTTATGAAATGTCTGGCTGAGTTGATTGAGCTTAAGATGCTGGACAAAACCCCCCCAAAAGGGTCCAAACTAAAATGTATATCTCTTGTGAAGCATTTCCCCACACACATTTTTGTTTGAAATTGATATTAGCATTAGATCCTCCTGTGCTATGTAGCATATTGGGCAGGAAGGGATCTCCAACATTTTTAGTTTGGGGTGAAACCAAAACCAAATATTCCTGTGTGACATTTAGAGCAGGGGTGAAATGTTCCTGGTTCGGTCTTATCTGTCGGTCGCCGTAGAGCCGGTCGCCAAGGTAGCGCGAGGCGCCGCCCACCCACCCGGACGCCGCCATTTGAGTTCTTTTACCCTCTGCGAATGCACAGAACGCTTTGCGCATGCGCAGAGGGTAAAAGAACCCAAATGGTGGCATCCGGGTGGCGTCCGGGCGGGTGGGCGGCGCCTCGCGCTACCTTGGCGACCGGCTCTACTGCAACCGACAGGTAAGAGTGAACTGGGAGCATTTCACCCCTGGTTTAGAGTCTTTAAGTCTTCCATTAACGTTCTTCACCATGTATTTCAGGATCATCACCATCAGCAGAGTTGGAGGGACCTTGGAGGTCTTCTAGCCCAACCCCCTGCTCAAGCAGGAGACCCTATACCATTTCAGACAAATGGATGTCCAATCTCTTCTTAAAAGCCTCCAGTGATGGAGCCCCCACAAACCCTGAAGGCAAGCCGTTCAAGATTGTTCTCACTGTCAGGAAATTTCTCCTTAGTTCTAGGTTGCTTCTCTCCTTGGCTAGTTTCCATCCATTGTTTCTGGGGCATCATTTCAAAGGTTGGCTCTTGGTTGTTTGGTATAGGGGGGCCCATCTCATTGCCATCTTGGGGATTCGATTGTTCTCTGTGCAGAGAATATGACCTGCAAGTTGAGACAATGCTACAGTATGTAGTTTGCAGGAGAAATTCTCTTGGAGCACTTCTTCATTAGTGATATGGTCAAATTAGCTGAACTTTATGATTCAGTGAAGGCATCTTTATCGAAAGACATCAAGTCTCTTGTTAATGCCTTCCAGATCTCACCGGCATAAATGGCTGTTGGAATCACTATCATCTTTTTTTTTAATGACCCCATAATCCAGGGGTGGGTTCCCCTTACCTTCCCCACCGGTTCGCATCGCAACATTTTGCGCGCGCACACTCGCTCCGCTCGCGCGTGCGCGTTCCCTCGTGCAATTTGGCTTCCGCACATGCTCAGTAGCTGCAATCAGCCCGAAACACAGCTGAGGAGCTGGTCAGCTGTTCTTTGGGCAAAGGAATAAAGGTCAGTATAAACCTGGGGGCAGGCAGGAGGGCCCTTTTTCAAGCAGCAGAAGAGGAAAAACCTTCCAAACAGTAAAAAAAATTCGCAAAAAATTCACAAAAAAAAGATGGCGGCACCCATGGACCGACACTGGCCGATCCACTTCAGTGACGTCACCAGCGGGTAACTACCAGTTCGGGCGATCCGGTCCGAACCGGGAGGAACCCACCCCTGCCAGGACCCAGAGGATCCAGATTGTTGGGGGCAATATGCTAACTCTGTAAACTGTTTAGAGAGGGCTGTAAAGCACTATGAAGCGGTATATAAGTCTAAGTGCTATTGCTATTGCCATAATCCCTTGCGGGGTGGAGTCTGGGCAATTGAATTGAGCTGAGTGTTTACTGGCCGGATGCCCTTCCTGTTGCCAATGCGTGGTTTTATTCAGCAGATATATTCTCATCGTGCCCAGAGAGAGAAATAGAAGCAAACAAATGGAATTTAAGTTTCGGGGATATAGATCAGCAGTCCCCAACCTTTCCAGATTTCCAGCTTTCTGGCGTGGTGGGGCATGTGAGTGGCATGCGCACGCACACACACACACGCACAGCTCCATTTGTGCGAGTGGTGTGTGCATGCCCTCCACTCACACAAATGGAGCTTCGCACGCAAGCGGAGGGTGCTTGCCTTCGCATGCAAAGCTCCGCTCGCACAAGCGGCAGGCACTGGCCGGTTTCAAACAGGGTGCGGCCCGGTGGTGAGCCGCAGCCCAGGGGTTAGGGACCCCTGTTATACATGACAACTAGATATGGTCATCCTGGGGCAGCAGTGGATACAGAAGACAACTAGAACAACTTTAGAAATACCATTGTAGACCTTGCCAGAAATATTGGAAGAAGATAAAGAAATTGGAAAGAACCATGAATCCAAGACAGATCATGGAAGCTGATTGATGAAAGGAAAGTAATAAAACATAAATATATCCATTTGTGAATTATATATACAAGTAGTTGATGAACTGCATTGCCAGATTCACATAACTGGAAATTGCAAATGATGAGTTTTGGGTTGAAACCTCCATATGAAAGAAGTTCAGATTCAAAATTCTCTCCATTCCCAACCACTATTGAGTAAAGACACGGGGTGGCCATAATTTTATTTGACAGAGAGGTTGTAACTAGAATGAAGAATCAGAAGGAATCAAGGACATTTCCTGACTTTGTATGACTGGAAATGCCTTCCATTGTACAAGACAAATTAGATCTAAGCCACTGTAATAAAAAGTGAGGCAAAACCATTGAGACAAGAAAAAGGCAGGAGAATACACAATAGAGAACCAATAAATAGGACAGACAATAGCAGAGAAAACATTCTGCCTTTCTAATTGACAGATGAGGAACACCAAGGCAGACACAGACATAATTGCACAATGTCAGCCATGGCGGTATTTCCCCACTCAAAGGTAGCATATTCTCATTACATTTTTGAGAAACAAAAATCTTTAGCATTTTACTGTAAATCATTCAAATTATATGCGAATGGTTCAAATTTGGCAATACCCTATCTAGACTTTGGGGGAGTAATGGAGGCACAATTGTTGACTTAATAATAGGAGTATCATGAGGAAAAGAATTATATCCTTAAGACAGTCTTCCTCCTCCTCCTCCTCCTCCTCCTCCTCCTCCTCCTCCTCCTCCTCCCCTCCTTCTCCTCCTCCTCCTCCTCCTCCCCCCCCTCCTCCTCCTCCTCCTCTGTTCTAGGTTGGTTCTCTCTTTGATTAGTTTCCATCCTTTGCTTCTTGTTCTGCCCTCAGGTGCTTCAGGTGAGAATCCATAAATTGTGTTACTTTTTCTTGAGGATTGCTAACCCTCCTAGGTTTTCCAGATTTGTTGTTGTCAGGCTTTCTGAAATGCTACACCTGGCACGGAGAATGCAGAGTCTGTCATCTGCACCTCTATAACTGTCTGGTTTGGTTCTGCAACCCAACAAGACAGACACAGACTTCAGAGGATAATCAGGATAATCAGAACTGCAGAAAAAACAATTACTGCCAACCTGCCTTCCATTGAGGACCTGTATACTGCACGAGTCAAAAAGAGGGCTGTGAAAATATTCACTGACCCCTCGCATCCTGGACATAAATTGTTTCAACTCCTACCCTCAAAACAACGCTATAGAGCACTGCACACCAAGACAACTAGACACAAGAACAGTTTTTTCCCAAACGCCATCACTCTGCTAAATAAATAATTCCCTCACCACTGTCAAACTATTCACTAAGGCTGCATTACTATTACTA